>OX326958.1:31377313-31977313 GCA_946800325.1 Luzula sylvatica | reverse complement strand
ACTTTCTTAGTGTTTGTGAAATGTGGTGAAAAATGTAGTAAAAGATACGATACAAATGATCTCTAAACACGTTATTTGAACTCCTCGAAGCGTTAAAATCTTGTTTTGAATCGAAAAACAGACTTTATTAGTGTTTGTGAAATTTGGTGAAAAGTTATGTAGTCAAAAGATACGATACAAAAGATCTAAAAACACGTTATTTGAACTCCTCAAAGAGCTAAAATCTTGTTTTGAATCGAAAAACAAACTTTCTTAGTGTCTGTGAAATTTGGTGAAAAGTTATGTTGTAAAAGATACGATACAAATGATCTCAAAACACGTTATTTGAACTCCACAAAGCGTTAAAATCTTGTTTTGAATCGAAAAACAAACTTTCTTAGCGTTTGTGAAATTTGGTGAAAAGTTATGTAGTAAAAGATACGATACAAATGATCTCAAAACACGTTATTTGAACTCCACAAAGCGCTAAAATCTTGTTTTGAATCGAAAAACAAACTTTCTTGGTGTTTGTGAAATTTGGTGAAAAGTTATGTAGTAAACGATACGATACAAATGATCTAAAAACACGTTATTTGAACTCCTCAAAGCGTTTAAATCTTGCTTTGAATAGGAAAACAAACTTTCTTAGTGTTTGTGAAATTTGTTAAAAAGTTATGTAGTAAAAGATACGATACAAATGATCACAAAACACGTTATTTGAACTCCACAAAGCGTTAGAATCTTGTTTTGAATCGAAAAACAAACTTTCTTAGTGTTTGTGAAATTTGGTGAAAAGTTATGTAGTAAAAGATACGATACAAATGATCTCAAAACACGTTATTTGAGCTCCTCAAAGCGTTAAAATCTTGTTTTGAATCGGAAAACAGACTTTCTTAGTGTTAGTGAAATTTGGTGAAAAGTTATGTACTCAAAAGATACGATACAAATGATCTAATAACACGTTATTTGAACTCCTCAAAGCGTTAAAATCTTGTTTTGAATCGAAAAACAAACTTTCTTAGTGTTTGTGAAATTTGGTGAAAAGTTATGTAGTAAAAGATACGATACAAATGATCTCAGAACACGTTATTTGAACTCCACAAAGCGTTAAAATCTTGTTTTGAATCGAAAAACAAACTTTCTTAGTGTTTGTGAAATTTGGTGAAAAGTTATGTAGTAAAAGATATGATACAAATGATCTCAAAACACGTTATTTGAACTCCACAAATCGCAAAAATCTTGTTTTGAATCGAAAAACAAACTTTCTTAGTGTTTGTGAAATTTGGTGAAAAGTTATGTAGTAAAAGATACGATACAAATGATCTAAAAACACGTTAATTGAAATCATCAAAACGTTAAAATCTTGTTTTTAATCGAAAAACAAACTTTCTTAGTGTTTGTGAAATTCGGTGAAAAGTTATGTTGTAAAAGATACGATACAAATGATCTAAAAACACGTTATTTGAACTCCTCAAAGCGTTAAAATCTTGTTTTGAATCGAAAAACAAACTTTCTTAGTGTTTGTGAAATTTGGTGAAAAGTTATGTAGTAAAAGATACGACACAAATGATCTCAAAACACGTTATTTGAACTCCACAAAGCGTCAAAATCTTGTTTTGAATCGAAAAACAAACTTTCTTAGTGTTTGTGAAATTTGATGAAAAGTTATGTAGTAAAAGATACGATACAAATGATCTAAAAACACGTTATTTGAACTCCACAAAGCGCTAAAATCTTGTTTTGAATCGAAAAACAAACTTTCTTAGTGTTTGTGAAATTTGGTGAAAATTTATGTAGTAAAAGATACCATACAAATGATCTCAGAACACGTTATTTGAACTCCACAAAGCGTTAAAATCTTGTTTTGAATCGAAAAACAAACTTTCTTAGTGTTTGTGAAATTTGGTGAAAAGTTATGTAGTAAAAGATACGATACAAATGATCTCAGAACACGTTATTTGAACTCCACAAAGCTTTAAAATCTTGTTTTGAATCGAAAAACAAACTTTCTTAGTGTTTGTGAAATTTGGTGAAAAGTTATGTAGTAAAAGATACGATACAAATGATCTCAAAACAAGTTATTTGAACTCCACAAAGCGCAAAAATCTTGTTTTGAATCGAAAAACAAACTTTCTTAGTGTTTGTGAAATTTGGTGAAAAGTTATGTAGTAAAAGATACGATACAAATGATCTAAAACACGTTATTTGAACTCCACAAAGCGTTAAAATCTTGTTTTGAATCGAAAAACAAACTTTCTTAGTATTTGTGAAATTTGGTGAAAAGTTATGTAGTAAAAGATACGATACAAATGATCTCAGAACACGTTATTTGAACTCCACAAAGCGTTAAAATCTTGTTTTGAATCGAAAAACAAACTTTCTTAGTGTATGTGAAATTTGGTGAAAAGTTATGTAGTAAAAGATACGATACAAATGATCTAAAAACACGTTATTTGAGCTCCACAAAGCGCTAAAATCTTGTTTTGAATCGAAAAACAAACTTTCTTAGTGTTTGTGAAATTTGGTGAAAATTTATGTAGTAAAAGATACGATACAAATGATCTAAAAACACGTTATTTCAACTCCACAAAGCGCTAAAATCTTGTTTTGAATCGAAAAACAAACTTTCTTAGTGTTTGTGAAATTTGGTGAAAATTTATGTAGTAAAAGATACGATACAAATGATCTCAAAACACGTTATTTGAACTCCACAAAGCGTTAAAATCTTGTTTTGAATCGAAAAACAAACTTTCTTAGTGTTTGTGAAATTCGGTGAAAAGTTATGTAGTAAAAGATACGATACAAATGATCTAAAAACACGTTATTTGAACTCCTCAAAGCGTTAAAATCTTGTTTTGAATCGAAAAACAAACTTTCTTAGTGTTTGTGAAATTTGGTGAAAAGTTATGTAGTAAAAGGTACGACACAAATGATCTCAAAACACGTTATTTGAACTCCACAAAGCGTTAAAATCTTGTTTTGAATCGAAAAACAAACTTTCTTAGTGTTTGTGAAATTTGGTGAAAAGTTATGTAGTAAAAGATACGATACAAATGATCTAAAAACACGTTATTTGAACTCCTCAAAGCGTTAAAATCTTGTTTTGAATCGAAAAACAAACTTTCTTAGTGTTTGTGAAATTTGGTGAAAAGTTATGTAGTAAAAGGTACGACACAAATGATCTCAAAACACGTTATTTGAACTCCACAAAGCGTTAAAATCTTGTTTTGAATCGAAAAACAAACTTTCTTAGTGTTTGTGAAATGTGGTGAAAAGTTATGTAGTTAAAAGTTACGATACAAATAATCTCAAAACAAATTATTTGAACTCCTCAAAGCGTTAAAATCTTGTTTTGTATCGAAAAACAGACTTTCTTAGTGTTTGTGAAATTTGGTGAAAAGTTATGTAGTAAAAGATACGATACAAATGATCTCAAAACACGTTATTTGAGCTCCTCAAAGCGTTAAAATCTTGTTTTGAATCGGAAAACAGACTTTCTTAGTGTTTGTGAAATTTGGTGAAAAGTTATGTACTCAAAAGATACGATACAAATGATCTAATAACACGTTATTTGAACTCCTCAAAGCGTTAAAATCTTGTTTTGAATCGAAAAACAAACTTTCTTAGTGTTTGTGAAATTTGGTGAAAAGTTATGTAGTAAAAGATACGATACAAATGATCTCAGAACACGTTATTTGAACTGCACAAAGCGTTAAAATCTTGTTTTGAATCGAAAAACAAACTTTCTTAGTGTTTGTGAAATTTGGAGAAGAGTTATGTAGTAAAAGATACGATACAAATGATCTCAAAACACGTTATTTGAACTCCACAAAGCGCAAAAATCTTGTTTTGAATCGAAAAACAAACTTTCTTAGTGTTTGTGAAATTTGGTGAAAAGTTATGTAGTAAAAGATACGATACAAATGATCTAAAAACACGTTAATTGAAATCATCAAAACGTTAAAATCTTGTTTTTAATCGAAAAACAAACTTTCTTAGTGTTTGTGAAATTCGGTGAAAAGTTATGTTGTAAAAGATACGATACAAATGATCTAAAAACACGTTATTTGAACTCCTCAAAGCGTTAAAATCTTGTTTTGAATCGAAAAACAAACTTTCTTAGTGTTTGTGAAATTTGGTGAAAAGTTATGTAGTAAAAGATACGACACAAATGATCTCAAAACACGTTATTTGAACTCCACAAAGCGTTAAAATCTTGTTTTGAATCGAAAAACAAACTTTCTTAGTGTTTGTGAAATTTGGTGAAAAGTTATGTAGTAAAAGATACGATACAAATGATCTAAAAACACGTTATTTGAACTCCACAAAGCGCTAAAATCTTGTTTTGAATCGAAAAACAATCTTTCTTAGTGTTTGTGAAATTTGGTGAAAATTTATGTAGTAAAACATACGATACAAATGATCTCAAAACACGTTATTTGAACTCCACAAAGCGTTAAAATCTTGTTTTGAATCGAAAAACAAACTTTCTTAGTATTTGTGAAATTCGGTGAAAAGTTATGTAGTAAAAGATACGATACAAATGATCTAAAAACACGTTATTTGAACTCCTCAAAGCGTTAAAATCTTGTTTTGAATCGAAAAACAAACTTTCTTAGTGTTTGTGAAATTTGGTGAAAAGTTATGTAGTAAAAGGTACGACACAAATGATCTCAAAACACGTTATTTGAACTCCACAAAGCGTTAAAATCTTGTTTTGAATCGAAAAACAAACTTTCTTAGTGTTTGTGAAATTTGGTGAAAAGTTATGTTGTAAAAGATACGATACAAATGATCTAAAAACACGTTATTTGAACTCCTCAAAGCGTTAAAATCTTGTTTTGAATCGAAAAACAAACTTTCTTAGTGTTTGTGAAATTTGGTGAAAAGTTATGTAGTAAAAGGTACGACACAAATGATCTCAAAACACGTTATTTGAACTCCACAAAGCGTTAAAAATTTGTTTTGAATCGAAAAACAAACTTTCTTAGTGTTTGTGAAATGTGGTGAAAAGTTATGTAGTTAAAAGTTACGATACAAATAATCTCAAAACACGTTATTTGAACTCCTCAAAGCGTTAAAATCTTGTTTTGTATCGAAAAACAGACTTTCTTAGTGTTTGTGAAATTTGGTGAAAAGTTATGTAGTAAAAGATACGATACAAATGATCTCAAAACACGTTATTTGAACTCCTCAAAGCGTTAAAATCTTGTTTTGAATCGGAAAACAGACTTTCTTAGTGTTTGTGAAATTTGGTGAAAAGTTATGTACTCAAAAGATACGATACAAATGATCTAATAACACGTTATTTGAACTCCTCAAAGCGTTAAAATCTTGTTTTGAATCGAAAAACAAACTTTCTTAGTGTTTGTGAAATTTGGTGAAAAGTTAAAAGATACGATACAAATGAACTCAGAACACGTTATTTGAACTCCACAAAGCGCTAAAATCTTGTTTTGAATCGAAAAACAAACTTTCTTAGTGTTTGAGAAATTTGGTGAAAATTTATGTAGTAAAAGATACGATACAAATGATCTCAAAACACGTTATTTGAACTCCACAAAGCGTTAAAATCTTGTTTTGTATCGAAAAACAAACTTTCTTAGTGTTTGTGAAATTTGGTGAAAAGTTATGTAGTAAAAGATACGATACAAATGATCTCAAAACACGTTATTTGAGCTCCTCAAAGCGTTAAAATCTTGTTTTGAATCGGAAAACAGACTTTCTTAGTGTTTGTGAAATTTGGTGAAAAGTTATGTACTCAAAAGATACGACACAAATGATCTCAAAACACGTTATTTGAACTCCACAAAGCGTTAAAATCTTGTTTTGAATCGAAAAACAAACTTTCTTAGTGTTTGTGAAATTTGGTGAAAAGTTATGTAGTAAAAGATACGATACAAATGATCTAAAAACACGTTATTTGAACTCCACAAAGCGCTAAAATCTTGTTTTGAATCGAAAAACAAACTTTCTTAGTGTTTGTGAAATTTGGTGAAAATTTATGTAGTAAAAGATACGATACAAATGATCTCAAAACACGTTATTTGAACTCCACAAAGCGTTAAAATCTTGTTTTGAATCGAAAAACAAACTTTCTTAGTGTTTGTGAAATTCGGTGAAAAGTTATGTAGTAAAAGATACGATACAAATGATCTAAAAACACGTTATTTGAACTCCTCAAAGCGTTAAAATCTTGTTTTGAATCGAAAAACAAACTTTCTTACTGTTTGTGAAATTTGGTGAAAAGTTATGTAGTAAAAGGTACGACACAAATGATCTCAAAACACGTTATTTGAACTCCACAAAGCGTTAAAATCTTGTTTTGAATCGAAAAACAAACTTTCTTAGTGTTTGGGAAATTTGGTGAAAAGTTATGTAGTAAAAGATACGATACAAATGATCTAAAAACACGTTATTTGAACTCCTCAAAGCGTTAAAATCTTGTTTTGAATCGAAAAACAAACTTTCTTAGTGTTTGTGAAATTTGGTGAAAAGTTATGTAGTAAAAGGTACGACACAAATGATCTCAAAACACGTTATTTGAACTCCACAAAGCGTTAAAATCTTGTTTTGAATCGAAAAACAAACTTTCTTAGTGTTTGTGAAATGTGGTGAAAAGTTATGTAGTTAAAAGTTACGATACAAATAATCTCAAAACACGTTATTTGAACTCCTCAAAGCGTTAAAATCTTGTTTTGTATCGAAAAACAGACTTTCTTAGTGTTTGTGAAATTTGGTGAAAAGTTATGTAGTAAAAGATACGATACAAATGATCTAAAAACACGTTATTTGAGCTCCTCAAAGCGTTAAAATCTTGTTTTGAATCGGAAAACAGACTTTCTTAGTGTTTGTGAAATTTGTTGAAAAGTTATGTACTCAAAAGATACGATACAAATGATCTAATAACACGTTATTTGAACTCCTCAAAACGTTAAAATCTTGTTTTGAATCGAAAAACAAACTTTCTTAGTGTTTGTGAAATTTGGTGAAAAGTTATGTAGTAAAAGATACGATACAAATGATCTCAGAACACGTTATTTGAACTCCACAAAGCGTTAAAATCTTGTTTTGAATCGAAAAACAAACTTTCTTAGTGTTTGTGAAATTTCGTGAAAAGTTATGTAGTAAAAGATACGATACAAATGATCTCAAAACACGTTATTTGAACTCCACAAAGCGCAAAAATCTTGTTTTGAATCGAAAAACAAACTTTCTTAGTGTTTGTGAAATTTGGTGAAAAGTTATGTAGTAAAAGATACGATACAAATGATCTAAAAACACGTTAATTGAAATCATCAAAACGTTAAAATCTTGTTTTTAATCGAAAAACAAACTTTCTTAGTGTTTGTGAAATTCGGTGAAAAGTTATGTTGTAAAAGATACGATACAAATGATCTAAAAACACGTTATTTGAACTCCTCAAAGCGTTAAAATCTTGTTTTGAATCGAAAAACAAACTTTCTTAGTGTTTGTGAAATTTGGTGAAAAGTTATGTAGTAAAAGATACGATACAAATGATCTCAGAACACGTTATTTGAACTCCACAAAGCGTTAAAATCTTGTTTTGAATCGAAAAACAAACTTTCTTAGTGTATGTGAAATTTGGTGAAAAGTTATGTAGTAAAAGATACGACACAAATGATCTCAAAACACGTTATTTGAACTCCACAAAGCGTTAAAATCTTGTTTTGAATCGAAAAACAAACTTTCTTAGTGTTTGTGAAATTTGATGAAAAGTTATGTAGTAAAAGATACGATACAAATGATCTAAAAACACGTTATTTGAACTCCACAAAGCGCTAAAATCTTGTTTTGAATCGAAAAACAAACTTTCTTAGTGTTTGTGAAATTTGGTGAAAATTTATGTAGTAAAAGATACCATACAAATGATCTCAGAACACGTTATTTGAACTCCACAAAGCGTTAAAATCTTGTTTTGAATCGAAAAACAAACTTTCTTAGTGTTTGTGAAATTTGGTGAAAAGTTATGTAGTAAAAGATACGATACAAATGATCTCAGAACACGTTATTTGAACTCCACAAAGCTTTAAAATCTTGTTTTGAATCGAAAAACAAACTTTCTTAGTGTTTGTGAAATTTGGTGAAAACTTATGTAGTAAAAGATACGATACAAATGATCTCAAAACAAGTTATTTGAACTCCACAAAGCGCAAAAATCTTGTTTTGAATCGAAAAACAAACTTTCTTAGTGTTTGTGAAATTTGGTGAAAAGTTATGTAGTAAAAGATGCGATACAAATGATCTAAAACACGTTATTTGAACTCCACAAAGCGTTAAAATCTTGTTTTGAATCGAAAAACAAACTTTCTTAGTATTTGTGAAATTTGGTGAAAATTTATGTAGTAAAAGATACGATACAAATGATCTCAGAACACGTTATTTGAACTCCACAAAGCGTTAAAATCTTGTTTTGAATCGAAAAACAAACTTTCTTAGTGTATGTGAAATTTGGTGAAAAGTTATGTATTAAAAGATACGATACAAATGATCTAAAAACATTTTATTTGAACTCCACAAAGCGCTAAAATCTTGTTTTGAATCGAAAAACAAACTTTCTTAGTGTTTGTGAAATTTGGTGAAAATTTATGTAGTAAAAGATACGATACAAATGATCTCAAAACACGTTATTTGAACTCCACAAAGCGTTAAAATCTTGTTTTGTATCGAAAAACAAACTTTCTTAGTGTTTGTGAAATTTGGTGAAAAGTTATGTAGTAAAAGATACGATACAAATGATCTAAAACACGTTATTTGAACTCCTCAAAGCGTTAAAATCTTGTTTTGAATCGAAAAACAAACTTTCTTAGTGTTTGTGAAATGTGGTGAAAAATGTAGTAAAAGATACGATACAAATGATCTCTAAACACGTTATTTGAACTCCTCAAAGCGTTAAAATCTTGTTTTGAATCGAAAAACAGACTTTATTAGTGTTTGTGAAATTTGGTGAAAAGTTATGTAGTCAAAAGATACGATACAAAAGATCTAAAAACACGTTATTTGAACTCCTCAAAGAGCTAAAATCTTGTTTTGAATCGAAAAACAAACTTTCTTAGTGTCTGTGAAATTTGGTGAAAAGTTATGTTGTAAAAGATACGATACAAATGATCTCAAAACACGTTATTTGAACTCCACAAAGCGTTAAAATCTTGTTTTGAATCGAAAAACAAACTTTCTTAGCGTTTGTGAAATTTGGTGAAAAGTTTTGTAGTAAAAGATACGATACAAATGATCTCAAAACACGTTATTTGAACTCCACAAAGCGCTAAAATCTTGTTTTGAATCGAAAAACAAACTTTCTTAGTGTTTGTGAAATTTGGTGAAAAGTTATGTAGTAAACGATACGATACAAATGATCTAAAAACACGTTATTTGAACTCCTCAAAGCGTTTAAATCTTGCTTTGAATAGGAAAACAAACTTTCTTAGTGTTTGTGAAATTTGTTAAAAAGTTATGTAGTAAAAGATACGATACAAATGATCACAAAACACGTTATTTGAACTCCACAAATCGTTAGAATCTTGTTTTGAATCGAAAAACAAACTTTCTTAGTGTTTGTGAAATTTGGTGAAAAATTATGTAGTAAAAGATACGATACAAATGATCTAAAAACACATTATTTGAACTCGACAAAGCGCTAAAATCTTGTTTTGAATTGAAAAACAAACTTTCTTAGTGTTTGTGAAATTTGGTGAAAAGTTATGTAGTAAAAGATACGATACAAATGATCTCAAAACACGTTATTTGAACTCCACAAAGCGTTAAAATCTTGTTTTGAATCGAAAAACAAACTTTCTTAGTGTATGTGAAATTTGGTGAAAAGTTATGTAGTAAAAGATACGATAGAAATAATTTCAAAACACGTTATTTGAACTCCACAAATCGCTAAAATCTTGTTTTGAATCGAAAAACAAACTTTCTTAGTGTTTGTGAAATTTGGTGAAAAGTTATGTAGTAAAAGATACGATACAAATGATCTGAAAACATGTTATTTGAACTCCTCAAAGCGTTTAAATCTTGCTTTGAATAGGAAAACAAACTTTCTTAGTGTTTGTGAAATTTGGTGAAAAGTTATGTAGTAAAAGATACGATACAAATGATCTCAAAACACGTTATTTGAACTCCACAAAGCGTTAGAATCTTGTTTTGAATCGAAAAACAAACTTTCTTAGTGTTTGTGAAATTTGGTGAAAAGTTATGTAGTAAAAGATACGATACAAATGATCTAAAAACACGTTATTTGAACTCCACAAAGCGCTAAAATCTTGTTTTGAATCGAAAAACAAACTTTCTTAGTGTTTGTGAAATTTGGTGAAAAGTTATGTAGTAAAAGATACGATACAAATGATCTAAAAACACGTTAATTGAACTCATCAAAACGTTAAAATCTTGTTTTTAATCGAAAAACAAACTTTCTTAGTGTTTGTGAAATTCGGTGAAAAGTCATGTAGTAAAAGATACGATACAAATGATCTAAAAACACGTTATTTGAACTCCTCAATGCGTTAAAATCTTGTTTTGAATCGAAAAACAAACTTTCTTAGTGTTTGTGAAGTTTGGTGAAAAGTTATGTAGTAAAAGATACGACACAAATGATCTCAAAACACGTTATTTGAACTCCACAAAGCGTTAAAATCTTGTTTTGAATCGAAAAACAAACTTTCTTAGTGTTTGTGAAATTTGGTGAAAAGTTATGTAGTAAAAGATACGATACAAATGATCTCAAAACACGTTATTTGAGCTCCTCAAAGCGTTAAAATCTTGTTTTGAATCGGAAAACAGACTTTCTTAGTGTTTGTGAAATTTGGTGAAAAGTTATGTACTCAAAAGATACGATACAAATGATCTAATAACACGTTATTTGAACTCCTCAAAGCGTTAAAATCTTGTTTTGAATCGAAAAACAAACTTTCTTAGTGTTTGTGAAATTTGGTGAAAAGTTATGTAGTAAAAGATACGATACAAATGATCTCAGAACACGTTATTTGAACTCCACAAAGCGTTAAAATCTTGTTTTGAATCGAAAAACAAACTTTCTTAGTGTTTGTGAAATTTGGTGAAAAGTTATGTAGTAAAAGATATGACACAAATGATCTCAAAACACGTTATTTGAACTCCACAAATCGCAAATATCTTGTTTTGAATCGAAAAACAAACTTTCTTAGTGTTTGTGAAATTTGGTGAAAAGTTATGTAGTAAAAGATACGATACAAATGATCTAAAAACACGTTAATTGAAATCATCAAAACGTTAAAATCTTGTTTTTAATCGAAAAACAAACTTTCTTAGTGTTTGTGAAATTCGGTGAAAAGTTATGTTGTAAAAGATACGATACAAATGATCTAAAAACACGTTATTTGAACTCCTCAAAGCGTTAAAATCTTGTTTTGAATCGAAAAACAAACTTTCTTAGTGTTTGTGAAATTTGGTGAAAAGTTATGTAGTAAAAGATACGACACAAATGATCTCAAAACACGTTATTTGAACTCCACAAAGCGTCAAAATCTTGTTTTGAATCGAAAAACAAACTTTCTTAGTGTTTGTGAAATTTGATGAAAAGTTATGTAGTAAAAGATACGATACAAATGATCTAAAAACACGTTATTTGAACTCCACCAAGCGCTAAAATCTTGTTTTGAATCGAAAAACAAACTTTCTTAGTGTTTGTGAAATTTGGTGAAAATTTATGTAGTAAAAGATACCATACAAATGATCTCAGAACACGTTATTTGAACTCCACAAAGCGTTAAAATCTTGTTTTGAATCGAAAAACAAACTTTCTTAGTGTTTGTGAAATTTGGTGAAAAGTTATGTAGTAAAAGATACGATACAAATGATCTCAGAACACGTTATTTGAACTCCACAAAGCTTTAAAATCTTGTTTTGAATCGAAAAACAAACTTTCTTAGTGTTCGTGAAATTTGGTGAAAAGTTATGTAGTAAAAGATACTATACAAATGATCTCAACACAAGTTATTTGAACTCCACAAAGCGCAAAAATCTTGTTTTGAATCGAAAAACAAACTTTCTTAGTGTTTGTGAAATTTGGTGAAAAGTTATGTAGTAAAAGATACGATACAAATGATCTAAAACACGTTATTTGAACTCCACAAAGCGTTAAAATCTTGTTTTGAATCGAAAAACAAACTTTCTTAGTATTTGTGAAATTTGGTGAAAAGTTATGTAGTAAAAGATACGATACAAATGATCTCAGAACACGTTATTTGAACTCCACAAAGCGTTAAAATCTTGTTTTGAATCGAAAAACAAACTTTCTTAGTGTATGTGAAATTTGGTGAAAAGTTATGTAGTAAAAGATACGATACAAATGATCTAAAAACACGTTATTTGAGCTCCACAAAGCGCTAAAATCTTGTTTTGAATCGAAAAACAAACTTTCTTAGTGTTTGTGAAATTTGGTGAAAATTTATGTTGTAAAAGATACGATACAAATGATCTAAAAACACGTTATTTGAACTCCACAAAGCGCTAAAATCTTGTTTTGAATCGAAAAACAAACTTTCTTAGTGTTTGTGAAATTTGGTGAAAATTTATGTAGTAAAAGATACGATACAAATGATCTCAAAACACGTTATTTGAACTCCACAAAGCGTTAAAATCTTGTTTTGAATCGAAAAACAAACTTTCTTAGTGTTTGTGAAATTCGGTGAAAAGTTATGTAGTAAAAGATACGATACAAATGATCTAAAAACACGTTATTTGAACTCCTCAAAGCGTTAAAATCTTGTTTTGAATCGAAAAACAAACTTTCTTAGTGTTTGTGAAATTTGGTGAAAAGTTATGTAGTAAAAGGTACGACACAAATGATCTCAAAACACGTTATTTGAACTCCACAAAGCGTTAAAATCTTGTTTTGAATCGAAAAACAAACTTTCTTAGTGTTTGTGAAATTTGGTGAAAAGTTATGTAGTAAAAGATACGATACAAATGATCTAAAAACACGTTATTTGAACTCCTCAAAGCGTTAAAATCTTGTTTTGAATCGAAAAACAAACTTTCTTAGTGTTTGTGAAATTTGGTGAAAAGTTATGTAGTAAAAGGTACGACACAAATGATCTCAAAACACGTTATTTGAACTCCACAAAGCGTTAAAATCTTGTTTTGAATCGAAAAACAAACTTTCTTAGTGTTTGTGAAATGTGGTGAAAAGTTATGTAGTTAAAAGTTACGATACAAATAATCTCAAAACACGTTATTTGAACTCCTCAAAGCGTTAAAATCTTGTTTTGTATCGAAAAACAGACTTTCTTAGTGTTTGTGAAATTTGGTGAAAAGTTATGTAGTAAAAGATACGATACAAATGATCTCAAAACACGTTATTTGAGCTCCTCAAAGCGTTAAAATCTTGTTTTGAATCGGAAAACAGACTTTCTTAGTGTTTGTGAAATTTGGTGAAAAGTTATGTACTCAAAAGATACGATACAAATGATCTAATAACACGTTATTTGAACTCCTCAAAGCGTTAAAATCTTGTTTTGAATCGAAAAACAAACTTTCTTAGTGTTTGTGAAATTTGGTGAAAAGTTATGTAGTAAAAGATACGATACAAATGATCTCAAAACACATTATTTGAACTCGACAAAGCGCTAAAATCTTGTTTTGAATCGAAAAACAAACTTTCTTAGTGTTTGTGAAATTTGGTGAAAAGTTATGTAGTAAAAGATACGATACAAATGATCTCAAAACACGTTATTTGAACTCCACAAAGCGTTAAAATCTTGTTTTGAATCGAAAAACAAACTTTCTTAGTGTATGTGAAATTTGGTGAAAAGTTATGTAGTAAAAGATACGATAGAAATAATTTCAAAACACGTTATTTGAACTCCACAAATCGCTAAAATCTTGTTTTGAATCGAAAAACAAACTTTCTTAGTGTTTGTGAAATTTGGTGAAAAGTTATGTAGTAAAAGATACGATACAAATGATCTGAAAACATGTTATTTGAACTCCTCAAAGCGTTTAAATCTTGCTTTGAATAGGAAAACAAACTTTCTTAGTGTTTGTGAAATTTGGTGAAAAGTTATGTAGTAAAAGATACGATACAAATGATCTCAAAACACGTTATTTGAACTCCACAAAGCGTTAGAATCTTGTTTTGAATCGAAAAACAAACTTTCTTAGTGTTTGTGAAATTTGGTGAAAAGTTATGTAGTAAAAGATACGATACAAATGATCTAAAAACACGTTATTTGAACTCCACAAAGCGCTAAAATCTTGTTTTGAATCGAAAAACAAACTTTCTTAGTGTTTGTGAAATTTGGTGAAAAGTTATGTAGTAAAAGATACGATACAAATGATCTAAAAACACGTTAATTGAACTCATCAAAACGTTAAAATCTTGTTTTTAATCGAAAAACAAACTTTCTTAGTGTTTGTGAAATTCGGTGAAAAGTCATGTAGTAAAAGATACGATACAAATGATCTAAAAACACGTTATTTGAACTCCTCAAAGCGTTAAAATCTTGTTTTGAATCGAAAAACAAACTTTCTTAGTGTTTGTGAAGTTTGGTGAAAAGTTATGTAGTAAAAGATACGACACAAATGATCTCAAAACACGTTATTTGAACTCCACAAAGCGTTAAAATCTTGTTTTGAATCGAAAAACAAACTTTCTTAGTGTTTGTGAAATTTGGTGAAAAGTTATGTAGTAAAAGATACGATACAAATGATCTCAAAACACGTTATTTGAGCTCCTCAAAGAGTTAAAATCTTGTTTTGAATCGGAAAACAGACTTTCTTAGTGTTTGTGAAATTTGGTGAAAAGTTATGTACTCAAAAGATACGATACAAATGATCTAATAACACGTTATTTGAACTCCTCAAAGCGTTAAAATCTTGTTTTGAATCGAAAAACAAACTTTCTTAGTGTTTGTGAAATTTGGTGAAAAGTTATGTAGTAAAAGATACGATACAAATGATCTCAGAACACGTTATTTGAACTCCACAAAGCGTTAAAATCTTGTTTTGAATCGAAAAACAAACTTTCTTAGTGTTTGTGAAATTTGGTGAAAAGTTATGTAGTAAAAGATATGATACAAATGATCTCAAAACACGTTATTTGAACTCCACAAATCGCAAATATCTTGTTTTGAATCGAAAAACAAACTTTCTTAGTGTTTGTGAAATTTGGTGAAAAGTTATGTAGTAAAAGATACGATACAAATGATCTAAAAACACGTTAATTGAAATCATCAAAACGTTAAAATCTTGTTTTTAATCGAAAAACAAACTTTCTTAGTGTTTGTGAAATTCGGTGAAAAGTTATGTTGTAAAAGATACGATACAAATGATCTAAAAACACGTTATTTGAACTCCTCAAAGCGTTAAAATCTTGTTTTGAATCGAAAAACAAACTTTCTTAGTGTTTGTGAAATTTGGTGAAAAGTTATGTAGTAAAAGATACGACACAAATGATCTCAAAACACGTTATTTGAACTCCACAAAGCGTCAAAATCTTGTTTTGAATCGAAAAACAAACTTTCTTAGTGTTTGTGAAATTTGATGAAAAGTTATGTAGTAAAAGATACGATACAAATGATCTAAAAACACGTTATTTGAACTCCACAAAGCGCTAAAATCTTGTTTTGAATCGAAAAACAAACTTTCTTAGTGTTTGTGAAATTTGGTGAAAATTTATGTAGTAAAAGATACCATACAAATGATCTCAGAACACGTTATTTGAACTCCACAAAGCGTTAAAATCTTGTTTTGAATCGAAAAACAAACTTTCTTAGTGTTTGTGAAATTTGGTGAAAAGTTATGTAGTAAAAGATACGATACAAATGATCTCAGAACACGTTATTTGAACTCCACAAAGCTTTAAAATCTTGTTTTGAATCGAAAAACAAACTTTCTTAGTGTTCGTGAAATTTGGTGAAAAGTTATGTAGTAAAAGATACTATACAAATGATCTCAACACAAGTTATTTGAACTCCACAAAGCGCAAAAATCTTGTTTTGAATCGAAAAACAAACTTTCTTAGTGTTTGTGAAATTTGGTGAAAAGTTATGTAGTAAAAGATACGATACAAATGATCTAAAACACGTTATTTGAACTCCACAAAGCGTTAAAATCTTGTTTTGAATCGAAAAACAAACTTTCTTAGTATTTGTGAAATTTGGTGAAAAGTTATGTAGTAAAAGATACGATACAAATGATCTCAGAACACGTTATTTGAACTCCACAAAGCGTTAAAATCTTGTTTTGAATCGAAAAACAAACTTTCTTAGTGTATGTGAAATTTGGTGAAAAGTTATGTAGTAAAAGATACGATACAAATGATCTAAAAACACGTTATTTGAGCTCCACAAAGCGCTAAAATCTTGTTTTGAATCGAAAAACAAACTTTCTTAGTGTTTGTGAAATTTGGTGAAAATTTATGTTGTAAAAGATACGATACAAATGATCTAAAAACACGTTATTTGAACTCCACAAAGCGCTAAAATCTTGTTTTGAATCGAAAAACAAACTTTCTTAGTGTTTGTGAAATTTGGTGAAAATTTATGTAGTAAAAGATACGATACAAATGATCTCAAAACACGTTATTTGAACTCCACAAAGCGTTAAAATCTTGTTTTGAATCGAAAAACAAACTTTCTTAGTGTTTGTGAAATTCGGTGAAAAGTTATGTAGTAAAAGATACGATACAAATGATCTAAAAACACGTTATTTGAACTCCTCAAAGCGTTAAAATCTTGTTTTGAATCGAAAAACAAACTTTCTTAGTGTTTGTGAAATTTGGTGAAAAGTTATGTAGTAAAAGGTACGACACAAATGATCTCAAAACACGTTATTTGAACTCCACAAAGCGTTAAAATCTTGTTTTGAATCGAAAAACAAACTTTCTTAGTGTTTGTGAAATTTGGTGAAAAGTTATGTAGTAAAAGATACGATACAAATGATCTAAAAACACGTTATTTGAACTCCTCAAAGCGTTAAAATCTTGTTTTGAATCGAAAAACAAACTTTCTTAGTGTTTGTGAAATTTGGTGAAAAGTTATGTAGTAAAAGGTACGACACAAATGATCTCAAAACACGTTATTTGAACTCCACAAAGCGTTAAAATCTTGTTTTGAATCGAAAAACAAACTTTCTTAGTGTTTGTGAAATGTGGTGAAAAGTTATGTAGTTAAAAGTTACGATACAAATAATCTCAAAACACGTTATTTGAACTCCTCAAAGCGTTAAAATCTTGTTTTGTATCGAAAAACAGACTTTCTTAGTGTTTGTGAAATTTGGTGAAAAGTTATGTAGTAAAAGATACGATACAAATGATCTCAAAACACGTTATTTGAGCTCCTCAAAGCGTTAAAATCTTGTTTTGAATCGGAAAACAGACTTTCTTAGTGTTTGTGAAATTTGGTGAAAAGTTATGTACTCAAAAGATACGATACAAATGATCTAATAACACGTTATTTGAACTCCTCAAAGCGTTAAAATCTTGTTTTGAATCGAAAAACAAACTTTCTTAGTGTTTGTGAAATTTGGTGAAAAGTTATGTAGTAAAAGATACGATACAAATGATCTCAGAACACGTTATTTGAACTCCACAAAGCGTTAAAATCTTGTTTTGAATCGAAAAACAAACTTTCTTAGTGTTTGTGAAATTTGGAGAAGAGTTATGTAGTAAAAGATACGATACAAATGATCTCAAAACACGTTATTTGAACTCCACAAAGCGCAAAAATCTTGTTTTGAATCGAAAAACAAACTTTCTTAGTGTTTGTGAAATTTGGTGAAAAGTTATGTAGTAAAAGATACGATACAAATGATCTAAAAACACGTTAATTGAAATCATCAAAACGTTAAAATCTTGTTTTTAATCGAAAAACAAACTTTCTTAGTGTTTGTGAAATTCGGTGAAAAGTTATGTTGTAAAAGATACGATACAAATGATCTAAAAACACGTTATTTGAACTCCTCAAAGCGTTAAAATCTTGTTTTGAATCGAAAAACAAACTTTCTTAGTGTTTGTGAAATTTGGTGAAAAGTTATGTAGTAAAAGATACGACACAAATGATCTCAAAACACGTTATTTGAACTCCACAAAGCGTTAAAATCTTGTTTTGAATCGAAAAACAAACTTTCTTAGTGTTTGTGAAATTTGGTGAAAAGTTATGTAGTAAAAGATACGATACAAATGATCTAAAAACACGTTATTTGAACTCCACAAAGCGCTAAAATCTTGTTTTGAATCGAAAAACAAACTTTCTTAGTGTTTGTGAAATTTGGTGAAAATTTATGTAGTAAAACATACGATACAAATGATCTCAAAACACGTTATTTGAACTCCACAAAGCGTTAAAATCTTGTTTTGAATCGAAAAACAAACTTTCTTAGTGTTTGTGAAATTCGGTGAAAAGTTATGTAGTAAAAGATACGATACAAATGATCTAAAAACACGTTATTTGAACTCCTCAAAGCGTTAAAATCTTGTTTTGAATCGAAAAACAAACTTTCTTAGTGTTTGTGAAATTTGGTGAAAAGTTATGTAGTAAAAGGTACGACACAAATGATCTCAAAACACGTTATTTGAACTCCACAAAGCGTTAAAATCTTGTTTTGAATCGAAAAACAAACTTTCTTAGTGTTTGTGAAATTTGGTGAAAAGTTATGTTGTAAAAGATACGATACAAATGATCTAAAAACACGTTATTTGAACTCCTCAAAGCGTTAAAATCTTGTTTTGAATCGAAAAACAAACTTTCTTAGTGTTTGTGAAATTTGGTGAAAAGTTATGTAGTAAAAGGTACGACACAAATGATCTCAAAACACGTTATTTCAACTCCACAAAGCGTTAAAAATTTGTTTTGAATCGAAAAACAAACTTTCTTAGTGTATGTGAAATGTGGTGAAAAGTTATGTAGTTAAAAGTTACGATACAAATAATCTCAAAACACGTTATTTGAACTCCTCAAAGCGTTAAAATCTTGTTTTGTATCGAAAAACAGACTTTCTTAGTGTTTGTGAAATTTGGTGAAAAGTTATGTAGTAAAAGATACGATACAAATGATCTCAAAACACGTTATTTGAACTCCTCAAAGCGTTAAAATCTTGTTTTGAATCGGAAAACAGACTTTCTTAGTGTTTGTGAAATTTGGTGAAAAGTTATGTACTCAAAAGATACGATACAAATGATCTAATAACACGTTATTTGAACTCCTCAAAGCGTTAAAATCTTGTTTTGAATCGAAAAACAAACTTTCTTAGTGTTTGTGAAATTTGGTGAAAAGTTATGTAGTAAAAGATACGATACAAATGATCTCAGAACACGTTATTTGAACTCCACAAAGCGCTAAAATCTTGTTTTGAATCGAAAAACAAACTTTCTTAGTGTTTGTGAAATTTGGTGAAAATTTATGTAGTAAAAGATACGATACAAATGATCTCAAAACACGTTATTTGAACTCCACAAAGCGTTAAAATCTTGTTTTGTATCGAAAAACAAACTTTCTTAGTGTTTGTGAAATTTGGTGAAAAGTTATGTAGTAAAAGATACGATACAAATGATCTCAAAACACGTTATTTGAGCTCCTCAAAGCGTTAAAATCTTGTTTTGAATCGGAAAACAGACTTTCTTAGTGTTTGTGAAATTTGGTGAAAAGTTATGTACTCAAAAGATACGATACAAATGATCTCAAAACACGTTATTTGAACTCCACAAAGCGTTAAAATCTTGTTTTGAATCGAAAAACAAACTTTCTTAGTGTTTGTGAAATTTGGTGAAAAGTTATGTAGTAAAAGATACGATACAAATGATCTAAAAACACGTTATTTGAACTCCACAAAGCGCTAAAATCTTGTTTTGAATCGAAAAACAAACTTTCTTAGTGTTTGTGAAATTCGGTGAAAATTTATGTAGTAAAAGATACGATACAAATGATCTCAAAACACGTTATTTGAACTCCACAAAGCGTTAAAATCTTGTTTTGAATCGAAAAACAAACTTTCTTAGTGTTTGTGAAATTCGGTGAAAAGTTATGTAGTAAAAGATACGATACAAATGATCTAAAAACACGTTATTTGAACTCCTCAAAGCGTTAAAATCTTGTTTTGAATCGAAAAACAAACTTTCTTACTGTTTGTGAAATTTGGTGAAAAGTTATGTAGTAAAAGGTACGACACAAATGATCTCAAAACACGTTATTTGAACTCCACAAAGCGTTAAAATCTTGTTTTGAATCGAAAAACAAACTTTCTTAGTGTTTGGGAAATTTGGTGAAAAGTTATGTAGTAAAAGATACGATACAAATGATCTAAAAACACGTTATTTGAACTCCTCAAAGCGTTAAAATCTTGTTTTGAATCGAAAAACAAACTTTCTTAGTGTTTGTGAAATTTGGTGAAAAGTTATGTAGTAAAAGGTACGACACAAATGATCTCAAAACACGTTATTTGAACTCCACAAAGCGTTAAAATTTGTTTTGAATCGAAAAACAAACTTTCTTAGTGTTTGTGAAATGTGGTGAAAAGTTATGTAGTTAAAAGTTACGATACAAATAATCTCAAAACACGTTATTTGAACTCCTCAAAGCGTTAAAATCTTGTTTTGTATCGAAAAACAGACTTTCTTAGTGTTTGTGAAATTTGGTGAAAAGTTATGTAGTAAAAGATACGATACAAATGATCTAAAAACACGTTATTTGAGCTCCTCAAAGCGTTAAAATCTTGTTTTGAATCGGAAAACAGACTTTCTTAGTGTTTGTGAAATTTGTTGAAAAGTTATGTACTCAAAAGATACGATACAAATGATCTAATAACACGTTATTTGAACTCCTCAAAACGTTAAAATCTTGTTTTGAATCGAAAAACAAACTTTCTTAGTGTTTGTGAAATTTCGTGAAAAGTTATGTAGTAAAAGATACGATACAAATGATCTCAAAACACGTTATTTGAACTCCACAAAGCGCAAAAATCTTGTTTTGAATCGAAAAACAAACTTTCTTAGTGTTTGTGAAATTTGGTGAAAAGTTATGTAGTAAAAGATACGATACAAATGATCAAAAAACACGTTAATTGAAATCATCAAAACGTTAAAATCTTGTTTTTAATCGAAAAACAAACTTTCTTAGTGTTTGTGAAATTCGGTGAAAAGTTATGTTGTAAAAGATACGATACAAATGATCTAAAAACACGTTATTTGAACTCCTCAAAGCGTTAAAATCTTGTTTTGAATCGAAAAACAAACTTTCTTAGTGTTTGTGAAATTTGGTGAAAAGTTATGTAGTAAAAGATACGATACAAATGATCTCAGAACACGTTATTTGAACTCCACAAAGCGTTAAAATCTTGTTTTGAATCGAAAAACAAACTTTCTTAGTGTATGTGAAATTTGGTGAAAAGTTATGTAGTAAAAGATACGACACAAATGATCTCAAAACACGTTATTTGAACTCCACAAAGCGTTAAAATCTTGTTTTGAATCGAAAAACAAACTTTCTTAGTGTTTGTGAAATTTGATGAAAAGTTATGTAGTAAAAGATACGATACAAATGATCTAAAAACACGTTATTTGAACTCCACAAAGCGCTAAAATCTTGTTTTGAATCGAAAAACAAACTTTCTTAGTGTTTGTGAAATTTGGTGAAAATTTATGTAGTAAAAGATACCATACAAATGATCTCAGAACACGTTATTTGAACTCCACAAAGCGTTAAAATCTTGTTTTGAATCGAAAAACAAACTTTCTTAGTGTTTGTGAAATTTGGTGAAAAGTTATGTAGAAAAAGATACGATACAAATGATCTCAGAACACGTTATTTGAACTCCACAAAGCTTTAAAATCTTGTTTTGAATCGAAAAACAAACTTTCTTAGTGTTTGTGAAATTTGGTGAAAACTTATGTAGTAAAAGATACGATACAAATGATCTCAAAACAAGTTATTTGAACTCCACAAAGCGCAAAAATCTTGTTTTGAATCGAAAAACAAACTTTCTTAGTGTTTGTGAAATTTGGTGAAAAGTTATGTAGTAAAAGATGCGATACAAATGATCTAAAACACGTTATTTGAACTCCACAAAGCGTTAAAATCTTGTTTTGAATCGAAAAACAAACTTTCTTAGTATTTGTGAAATTTGGTGAAAATTTATGTAGTAAAAGATACGATACAAATGATCTCAGAACACGTTATTTGAACTCCACAAAGCGTTAAAATCTTGTTTTGAATCGAAAAACAAACTTTCTTAGTGTATGTGAAATTTGGTGAAAAGTTATGTATTAAAAGATACGATACAAATGATCTAAAAACATTTTATTTGAACTCCACAAAGCGCTAAAATCTTGTTTTGAATCGAAAAACAAACTTTCTTAGTGTTTGTGAAATTTGGTGAAAATTTATGTAGTAAAAGATACGATACAAATGATCTCAAAACACGTTATTTGAACTCCACAAAGCGTTAAAATCTTGTTTTGTATCGAAAAACAAACTTTCTTAGTGTTTGTGAAATTTGGTGAAAAGTTATGTAGTAAAAGATACGATACAAATGATCTAAAACACGTTATTTGAACTCCTCAAAGCGTTAAAATCTTGTTTTGAATCGAAAAATAAACTTTCTTAGTGTTTGTGAAATGTGGTGAAAAATGTAGTAAAAGATACGATACAAATGATCTCTAAACACGTTATTTGAACTCCTCAAAGCGTTAAAATCTTGTTTTGAATCGAAAAACAGACTTTATTAGTGGTTGTGAAATTTGGTGAAAAGTTATGTAGTCAAAAGATACGATACAAAAGATCTAAAAACACGTTATTTGAACTCCTCAAAGAGCTAAAATCTTGTTTTGAATCGAAAAACAAACTTTCTTAGTGTCTGTGAAATTTGGTGAAAAGTTATGTTGTAAAAGATACGATACAAATGATCTCAAAACACGTTATTTGAACTCCACAAAGCGTTAAAATCTTGTTTTGAATCGAAAAACAAACTTTCTTAGCGTTTGTGAAATTTGGTGAAAAGTTTTGTAGTAAAAGATACGATACAAATGATCTCAAAACACGTTATTTGAACTCCACAAAGCGCTAAAATCTTGTTTTGAATCGAAAAACAAACTTTCTTAGTGTTTGTGAAATTTGGTGAAAAGTTATGTAGTAAACGATACGATACAAATGATCTAAAAACACGTTATTTGAACTCCTCAAAGCGTTTAAATCTTGCTTTGAATAGGAAAACAAACTTTCTTAGTGTTTGTGAAATTTGTTAAAAAGTTATGTAGTAAAAGATACGATACAAATGATCACAAAACACGTTATTTGAACTCCACAAAGCGTTAGAATCTTGTTTTGAATCGAAAAACAAACTTTCTTAGTGTTTGTGAAATTTGGTGAAAAATTATGTAGTAAAAGATACGATACAAATGATCTAAAAACACATTATTTGAACTCCACAAAGCGCTAAAATCTTGTTTTGAATCGAAAAACAAACTTTCTTAGTGTTTGTGAAATTTGGTGAAAAGTTATGTAGTAAAAGATACGATACAAATGATCTCAAAACACGTTATTTGAACTCCACAAAGCGTTAAAATCTTGTTTTGAATCGAAAAACAAACTTTCTTAGTGTATGTGAAATTTGGTGAAAAGTTATGTAGTAAAAGATACGATAGAAATAATTTCAAAACACGTTATTTGAACTCCACAAATCGCTAAAATCTTGTTTTGAATCGAAAAACAAACTTTCTTAGTGTTTGTGAAATTTGGTGAAAAGTTATGTAGTAAAAGATACGATACAAATGATCTGAAAACATGTTATTTGAACTCCTCAAAGCGTTTAAATCTTGCTTTGAATAGGAAAACAAACTTTCTTAGTGTTTGTGAAATTTGGTGAAAAGTTATGTAGTAAAAGATACGATACAAATGATCTCAAAACACGTTATTTGAACTCCACAAAGCGTTAGAATCTTGTTTTGAATCGAAAAACAAACTTTCTTAGTGTTTGTGAAATTTGGTGAAAAGTTATGTAGTAAAAGATACGATACAAATGATCTAAAAACACGTTATTTGAACTCCACAAAGCGCTAAAATCTTGTTTTGAATCGAAAAACAAACTTTCTTAGTGTTTGTGAAATTTGGTGAAAAGTTATGTAGTAAAAGATACGATACAAATGATCTAAAAACACGTTAATTGAACTCATCAAAACGTTAAAATCTTGTTTTTAATCGAAAAACAAACTTTCTTAGTGTTTGTGAAATTCGGTGAAAAGTCATGTAGTAAAAGATACGATACAAATGATCTAAAAACACGTTATTTGAACTCCTCAAAGCGTTAAAATCTTGTTTTGAATCGAAAAACAAACTTTCTTAGTGTTTGTGAAGTTTGGTGAAAAGTTATGTAGTAAAAGATACGACACAAATGATCTCAAAACACGTTATTTGAAATCCACAAAGCGTTAAAATCTTGTTTTGAATCGAAAAACAAACTTTCTTAGTGTTTGTGAAATTTGGTGAAAAGTTATGTAGTAAAAGATACGATACAAATGATCTAAAAACACGTTATTTGTACTCCACAAAGCGCTAAAATCTTGTTTTGAATCGAAAAACAAACTTTCTTAGTGTTTGTGAAATTTGGTGAAAATTTATGTAGTAAAAGATACGATAAAATGATCTCAAAACACGTTATTTGAACTCCTCAAAGCGTTAAAATCTTGTTTTGAATCGAAAAACAAACTTTCTTAGTGTTTGTGAAATTTGGTGAAAAGTTATGTAGTAAAAGATACGATACAAATGATCTCAGAACACGTTATTTGAACTCCTCAAAGCGTTAAAATCTTGTTTTGTATCGAAAAACAGACTTTCTTAGTGTTTGTGAAATTTGGTGAAAAGTTATGTAGTAAACGATACGATACAAATGATCTAAAAACACGTTATTTGAACTCCTCAAAGCGTTTAAATCTTGCTTTGAATAGGAAAACAAACTTTCTTAGTGTTTGTGAAATTTGTTAAAAAGTTATGTAGTAAAAGATACGATACAAATGATCACAAAACACGTTATTTGAACTCCACAAAGCGTTAGAATCTTGTTTTGTATCGAAAAACAGACTTTCTTAGTGTTTGTGAAATTTGGTGAAAAGTTATGTAGTTAAAAGATACGATACAAATGATCTAAAAACACGTTATTTGAACTCCACAAAGCTTTAAAATCTTGTTTTGAATCGAAAAACAAACTTTCTTAGTGTTTGTGAAATTTGGTGAAAACTTATGTAGTAAAAGATACGATACAAATGATCTCAAAACAAGTTATTTGAACTCCACAAAGCGCAAAAATCTTGTTTTGAATCGAAAAACAAACTTTCTTAGTGTTTGTGAAATTTGGTGAAAAGTTATGTAGTAAAAGATGCGATACAAATGATCTAAAACACGTTATTTGAACTCCACAAAGCGTTAAAATCTTGTTTTGAATCGAAAAACAAACTTTCTTAGTATTTGTGAAATTTGGTGAAAATTTATGTAGTAAAAGATACGATACAAATGATCTCAGAACACGTTATTTGAACTCCACAAAGCGTTAAAATCTTGTTTTGAATCGAAAAACAAACTTTCTTAGTGTATGTGAAATTTGGTGAAAAGTTATGTATTAAAAGATACGATACAAATGATCTAAAAACATTTTATTTGAACTCCACAAAGCGCTAAAATCTTGTTTTGAATCGAAAAACAAACTTTCTTAGTGTTTGTGAAATTTGGTGAAAATTTATGTAGTAAAAGATACGATACAAATGATCTCAAAACACGTTATTTGAACTCCACAAAGCGTTAAAATCTTGTTTTGTATCGAAAAACAAACTTTCTTAGTGTTTGTGAAATTTGGTGAAAAGTTATGTAGTAAAAGATACGATACAAATGATCTAAAACACGTTATTTGAACTCCTCAAAACGTTAAAATCTTGTTTTGAATCGAAAAATAAACTTTCTTAGTGTTTGTGAAATGTGGTGAAAAATGTAGTAAAAGATACGATACAAATGATCTCTAAACACGTTATTTGAACTCCTCAAAGCGTTAAAATCTTGTTTTGAATCGAAAAACAGACTTTATTAGTGTTTGTGAAATTTGGTGAAAAGTTATGTAGTCAAAAGATACGATACAAAAGATCTAAAAACACGTTATTTGAACTCCTCAAAGAGCTAAAATCTTGTTTTGAATCGAAAAACAAACTTTCTTAGTGTCTGTGAAATTTGGTGAAAAGTTATGTTGTAAAAGATACGATACAAATGATCTCAAAACACGTTATTTGAACTCCACAAAGCGTTAAAATCTTGTTTTGAATCGAAAAACAAACTTTCTTAGCGTTTGTGAAATTTGGTGAAAAGTTTTGTAGTAAAAGATACGATACAAATGATCTCAAAACACGTTATTTGAACTCCACAAAGCGCTAAAATCTTGTTTTGAATCGAAAAACAAACTTTCTTAGTGTTTGTGAAATTTGGTGAAAAGTTATGTAGTAAACGATACGATACAAATGATCTAAAAACACGTTATTTGAACTCCTCAAAGCGTTTAAATCTTGCTTTGAATAGGAAAACAAACTTTCTTAGTGTTTGTGAAATTTGTTAAAAAGTTATGTAGTAAAAGATACGATACAAATGATCACAAAACACGTTATTTGAACTCCACAAAGCGTTAGAATCTTGTTTTGAATCGAAAAACAAACTTTCTTAGTGTTTGTGAAATTTGGTGAAAAATTATGTAGTAAAAGATACGATACAAATGATCTAAAAACACATTATTTGAACTCCACAAAGCGCTAAAATCTTGTTTTGAATCGAAAAACAAACTTTCTTAGTGTTTGTGAAATTTGGTGAAAAGTTATGTAGTAAAAGATACGATACAAATGATCTCAAAACACGTTATTTGAACTCCACAAAGCGTTAAAATCTTGTTTTGAATCGAAAAACAAACTTTCTTAGTGTATGTGAAATTTGGTGAAAAGTTATGTAGTAAAAGATACGATAGAAATAATTTCAAAACACGTTATTTGAACTCCACAAATCGCTAAAATCTTGTTTTGAATCGAAAAACAAACTTTCTTAGTGTTTGTGAAATTTGGTGAAAAGTTATGTAGTAAAAGATACGATACAAATGATCTGAAAACATGTTATTTGAACTCCTCAAAGCGTTTAAATCTTGCTTTGAATAGGAAAACAAACTTTCTTAGTGTTTGTGAAATTTGGTGAAAAGTTATGTAGTAAAAGATACGATACAAATGATCTCAAAACACGTTATTTGAACTCCACAAAGCGTTAGAATCTTGTTTTGAATCGAAAAACAAACTTTCTTAGTGTTTGTGAAATTTGGTGAAAAGTTATGTAGTAAAAGATACGATACAAATGATCTAAAAACACGTTATTTGAACTCCACAAAGCGCTAAAATCTTGTTTTGAATCGAAAAACAAACTTTCTTAGTGTTTGTGAAATTTGGTGAAAAGTTATGTAGTAAAAGATACGATACAAATGATCTAAAAACACGTTAATTGAACTCATCAAAACGTTAAAATCTTGTTTTTAATCGAAAAACAAACTTTCTTAGTGTTTGTGAAATTCGGTGAAAAGTCATGTAGTAAAAGATACGATACAAATGATCTAAAAACACGTTATTTGAACTCCTCAAAGCGTTAAAATCTTGTTTTGAATCGAAAAACAAACTTTCTTAGTGTTTGTGAAGTTTGGTGAAAAGTTATGTAGTAAAAGATACGACACAAATGATCTCAAAACACGTTATTTGAACTCCACAAAGCGTTAAAATCTTGTTTTGAATCGAAAAACAAACTTTCTTAGTGTTTGTGAAATTTGGTGAAAAGTTATGTAGTAAAAGATACGATACAAATGATCTAAAAACACGTTATTTGTACTCCACAAAGCGCTAAAATCTTGTTTTGAATCGAAAAACAAACTTTCTTAGTGTTTGTGAAATTTGGTGAAAATTTATGTAGTAAAAGATACGATAAAATGATCTCAAAACACGTTATTTGAACTCCTCAAAGCGTTAAAATCTTGTTTTGAATCGAAAAACAAACTTTCTTAGTGTTTGTGAAATTTGGTGAAAAGTTATGTAGTAAAAGATACGATACAAATGATCTCAGAACACGTTATTTGAACTCCTCAAAGCGTTAAAATCTTGTTTTGTATCGAAAAACAGACTTTCTTAGTGTTTGTGAAATTTGGTGAAAAGTTATGTAGTTAAAAGATACGATACAAATGATCTAAAAACACGTTATTTGAACTCCTCAAAGCTTTAAAATCTTGTTTTGAATCGAAAAACAAACTTTCTTAGTGTTTGTGAAATTTGGTGAAAAGTTATGTAGTAAAAGATACGATACAAATGATCTCAGAACACGTTATTTGATCTCCACAAAGCGTTAAAATCTTGTTTTGAATCGAAAAACAAACTTTCTTAGTGTTTGTGAAATTTGGTGAAAAGTTATGTAGTAAAAGATACGATACAAATGATCTCAAAACACGTTATTTGAACTCCTCAAAGCGTTAAAATCTTGGTTTGTATCGAAAAACAGACTTTCTTAGTGTTTGTGAAATTTGGTGAAAAGTTATGTAGTTAAAAGATACAATACAAATGATCTAAAAACACGTTATTTGAACTCCTCAAAGCGTTAAAATCTTGTTTTGAATCGAAAAACAAACTTTCTTAGTGTTTGTGAAATTTGGTGAAAAGTTATGTAGTAAAAGATACGATACAAATGATCTAAAACACGTTATTTGAACTCCACAAAGCGTTAAAATCTTGTTTTGAATCGAAAAACAAACTTTCTTAGTGTTTGTGAAATTTGGTGAAAATTTACGTAGTAAAAGATACGATACAAATGATCTCAAAACACGTTATTTGAACTCCACAAAGCGTTAAAATCTTGTTTTGAATCGAAATACAAACTTTCTTAGTGTTTGAGAAATTTGGTGAAAAATTATGTAGTAAAAGACACGATACAAATGATCTCAAAACACGTTACTTGAACTCCACAAAGCGCTAAAATCTTGTTTTGAATCGAAAAATAAACTTTCTTTGTGTTTGTGAAATTTGGTGAAAAGTTATGTAGTAAAAGATACGATACAAAAGATCTAAAAACATGTTATTTGAACTCCTCAAAGCGTTAAAATCTTGTTTTGAATCGAAAAACAAACTTTCTTAGTGTTTGTGAAATTTGGTGAAAAGTTATGTAGTAAAATATATGATACAAATGATTTCAAAACACGTTATTTGAACTCCACAAAGCGCTAAAATCTTGTTTTGAATCGAAAAACAAACTTTCTTAGTGTTTGTGAAATTTGGTGAAAAGTTATGTAGTAAAAGATACGATACAAATGATCTCAAAACACGTTATTTGAACTCCACAAAGCGTTAAAATCTTGTTTTGTATCGAAAAACAAGCTTTCTTAGTGTTTGTGAAATTTGGTGAAAAGTTATGTAGTAAAAGATATGATACAAATGATCTCAAAACACGTTATTTGAACTCCACAAAGCGCTAAAATCTTGTTTTGAATCGAAAAACAAACTTTCTTAGTGTTTGTGAAATTTGGTGAAAAGTTATGTAGTAAACGATACGATACAAATGATCTAAAAACACGTTATTTGAACTCCTCAAAGCGTTTAAATCTTGCTTTGAATAGGAAAACAAACTTTCTTAGTGTTTGTGAAATTTGTTGAAAAGTTATGTAGTAAAAGATACGATACAAATGATCACAAAACACGTTATTTGAACTCCACAAAGCGTTAGAATCTTGTTTTGAATCGAAAAACAAACTTTCTTAGTGTTTGTGAAATTTGGTGAAAAGTTATGTAGTAAAAGATACGATACAAATGATCTAAAAACACATTATTTGAACTCCACAAAGCGCTAAAATCTTGTTTTGAATCGAAAAACAAACTTTCTTAGTGTTTGTGAAATTTGGTGAAAAGTTATGTAGTAAAAGATACGATACAAATGATCTCAAAACACGTTATTTGAACTCCACAAAGCGTTAAAATCTTGTTTTGAATCGAAAAACAAACTTTCTTAGTGTATGTGAAATTTGGTGAAAAGTTATGTAGTAAAAGATACGATACAAATGATCTCAAAACACGTTATTTGAACTCCACAAAGCGTTAAAATCTTGTTTTGAATCGAAAAACAAACTTTCTTAGTGTTTGTGAAATTCGGTGAAAAGTTATGTAGTAAAAGATACGATACAAATGATCTAAAAACACGTTATTTGAACTCCTCAAAGCGTTAAAATCTTGTTTTGAATCGAAAAACAAACTTTCTTACTGTTTGTGAAATTTGGTGAAAAGTTATGTAGTAAAAGGTACGACACAAATGATCTCAAAACACGTTATTTGAACTCCACAAAGCGTTAAAATCTTGTTTTGAATCGAAAAACAAACTTTCTTAGTGTTTGGGAAATTTGGTGAAAAGTTATGTAGTAAAAGATACGATACAAATGATCTAAAAACACGTTATTTGAACTCCTCAAAGCGTTAAAATCTTGTTTTGAATCGAAAAACAAACTTTCTTAGTGTTTGTGAAATTTGGTGAAAAGTTATGTAGTAAAAGGTACGACACAAATGATCTCAAAACACGTTATTTGAACTCCACAAAGCGTTAAAATCTTGTTTTGAATCGAAAAACAAACTTTCTTAGTGTTTGTGAAATGTGGTGAAAAGTTATGTAGTTAAAAGTTACGATACAAATAATCTCAAAACACGTTATTTGAACTCCTCAAAGCGTTAAAATCTTGTTTTGTATCGAAAAACAGACTTTCTTAGTGTTTGTGAAATTTGGTGAAAAGTTATGTAGTAAAAGATACGATACAAATGATCTAAAAACACTGATGAGCGGGTTTTCGGCGTGTAAAATTATCGTTGTATTCGAAAACCCGATTCAATCAACAAGTGTGAAAATATATGTGTATAGTGAAAAATATGAAAGTTCGTTCCACGGGGAGCAATTGCGTCAAAAATTGGATCAAAATGGATGAGAAATAACGAAGAAAATTCACAGAAGATAGTCCGTTACAACGGAAGTGAGTTCCGTTACAACGGACTTGAGTGAAAATTCTGGCGCTAAGTGCGAGATGAACGTCCGTTACAACGGATGAAACTCCGTTATAACGCACTAAACTGGTCCGTTATAACGAACAGGGGTTGCGTTGCAACGGGTTAATCCGTTGCAACGGACCACGTTGTCCGTTACAACGCACTAGTATGAGTGATATTGAATGCTTTTCCTTGCTGTTCCGTTACAACGGTAGTAAGTTGCGTTACAACGGAGTACCAACAGACTGAAAGTCCGGTACAAACCGAATGGTCCGTTATAACGCAAGTTAGGTTCCGTTACAACGGAGTTTGTTCTGGATTTCGAATTTGTAATTTGAATTGAGGATTGAATTGAAGGTTTGTTTTGGGATTGAATTAATGGAAATTTGAACTAAGTTTAAGGCAGTAATTGAGGGCAAAAGATCAAGTAAAAGAACAAGTTTAGAACAAAGATTCGATTCAAGTAAACAAGAAACTAAAGATTCATTAATCCGAGAATTCTTTACACAACAAAATCCAATCAAACAACAATTAATCAAGTAATTTGAAAATGAGTACACCTAGTTGAGAAAGCCTCGAAGTGAAGCTCCTTGTCTCCTTGCCTCGTACCGAAAGATCCTTGCTCCTTGTCTCGAGAGTGATGGATTGTACCGAAGGGATGAAGCTCCCTTGTCTCGGATCGCAATCACTTCGAAGAAACTTGAATCGAGTCACGGCACTTCTTCTCAAATCCACCGTAGGGAATAGCTCCTTGTCACGGCCCGATCTTTGAAGGATGAGAAAGTTTCGTCGAAGGGATGAGCTCCCTTGTCTCGACTAGTCCTTGAGAGATTTTTCTTGATTGATCTTGAAGTATCTTGAAGGATCTTGATTGTGCTTGAAAGAAGAGAGAGGGAGAGAGAGAGTAAAAAGGGTAAAAAGAGCGTCCCAAACTCGTGGCCCTTGTGGTCCTATTTATAGCACTCATGGAGTCTTCTTATTGGCCACGAGTTGGTGGAGAGGATTGGGGGTAGGTAACTAATTCCCACCAAAGGTAGGTGGGCAGGATAAGGGCTAAGGGTTGAGTGGTTTTCGTGTAAACTTTTGTGTAAGTTTTCATCATGATAATTGTTTGCCTCCCGTCTCATTCATGTACCGAATATATCGATGTAATATATCGTTTTTACTCCTCTTGACGTGTTGGAGACAACTACACTCTCCAAATTCCCAGAAATTCCTTCTAATTCCTGTGATTAAGCAGTAAAACACACTTAGTGAAGAAATATTCATGTTATCTCAAATATGATTAATAAAGTATATAGAATTGTTCTTCACAAGGGCTAAAACCCCTAAATTAAGCATTAAATTTGTGCCTTATTTGCCTCACATCAAATACCCCCACACTTAAATCTTTGATCGTCCTCGATCAATTAGAGTATAAAAGTCAAACATAAGAGAGAATTGCATAAGATTTTGTTGAAGTTATATTGTTGGTTCAAAAACTAATTTCACGAATCAAATGGTTCACTCTCATTTCATCAAGTTCAATAGTTATTTAGAATGATATTGGTCTTTTCATTATTAGATCTCCAAATTAGTTCGAAATTTCATAAGAGTTTTTTTCATGACACTCGATCTCAAGCGGTAAGAGTGATTTAAACGTTTTTACTTCGAATTGCTTTACTCCACAATCTCAAAAGGACTCAATTCGAAGGCTATTATCGGGCCAAAATTTCCCGTTTTGCTAGATGATCTTGAATGCAAGTTATTCATTTTAAAACACGTTTGGTACAATGGTACAAGGTTCATACCCGTTTTCGATCAATTTTCCCGCTCATTCGTTTTCCTTTCTCTCTTTGGAAGTCTTTAACCGAAAGCCCCACTACACCGAAATGCAATGAGGTTACTCTCGGTGTTGTATTTTGACCTTCACCTTTTCTCACTTTTTTTTTTTTTTTTTTTTTTTTTTTTTTTTTTTTTTTATGAAGTCTTTAACCGAAAGCCCCACTACACCGAAATGCAATGAGGTTACTCTCGGTGTTGTCTTTTGACCTTCATTTTTTTTTTTTTTTTTTAGAACAAAGGGGTATAATTGATCTACTAACGGGTCCCCACAAACGGTCATTTCATAGTGCAATTGGTCATGTTTTAAATCTAGCAAAACGTACTTTAACGGCCACGCTAAGAACCTTACTCATAAGTCAATTATCAATTACGGGTTCGAAAATCGAGTTAAAACGTATCGCATGAACCGCGCATCGATCAAGTGTTTCAAACTCGTGAAATTTGAAACAATAGGGCTGGAATCCCCGAATAGATCTCTTCAAAATCATAACCAAATCCTCTAAAATATTTTGCAAACTTTCAATTTTGAGAGCGAAATTCAGAGTTAAATGAAAATTCGTTTAAAAACCAACAATTTTAATTCAATGAAGTGGAGAAAAATCTTTTTATGCATTTATTGCTTGACTTATTTATCATTGATGCTCCGGGTTCAAAAATAATGTTAAATATTCGAAAATTTTAATTAAAAGAAAAAACTTGCCAGAAACTATTCCGTTACAACGCAGTATAATGTCCGTTGCAACGGACATTGAGGTCCGTTACAACGTACTAACTGCGTTATAACGGAGAGCTATTCGTAGCTTAGTTTGAAAATTCTGAGTATGTCCGTTGCAACGGACATTGAGGTCCGTTACAACGCACATAGTTCTGGCAAATTTTGGGAATTTACCGTTGCAACGCAATTTACTGTGCTTTTTTATGTCCGTTGCAACGCTATTTTTAGTCCGTTGTAACGCAATTGTATTCCGTCGTAACGGAGTACTAGCCGTAGAATGAGAATTGAATTTAGAGGGATCTCCGTTACAACGCAATACCATTCCGTTACAACGGAACTCTTGGCGCCAGTCTAATTTTTAAATTTCTGTACAGTCCGTTACAACGGACATTGAGGTCCGTTACAACGGAGTTGCTGGCCAGATCAAAAATTTTCAATTTTCCCTGATTTTTTTTTTTTTTTTTTTTTAATTTTTAATTGGGCTCATACAGGTCAAAGATTGTATGTTACCCCCCCACACTTAGAGATTACTTGTCCTCAAGTATAACAAATCGAAAATTCCTAAAAGAGGGATAATAGAGAGATACAACCTTTGATGCGTGGGCGTGCCTCCCTCGCTAGCGCTCTTGTTTAACGTCTTGAGCTCGACTTGGCCGAGCTCATCATTGTGAGGTGTCGTTGGGCTTTAGAGATTGCTCCTCCATCCACCCGGTTTCGAAGTTTGCGTGGTAGTGCTTGAGTCGATGACCGTTCACTTTGAATGTTTTGCTCGTTCCTTCGCTTCGAATTTCGACAACTCCAAATGTAGTCACATTGGTGACCACAAAAGGGCCGATCCATCGGGATTGAAGTTTTCCGGGGAAAAGTTTGAGACGAGAGTTGAATAACAACACTCTTTCCCCTTCTTGGAATTCTTTCCTTTGAATCATTCGGTCATGGAACCTCTTTGCTTTTGCCTTGCACGAGTTCGAATTATCGTAGGCCTCTTGCCGGAATTCGTCTAGCTCGAGTAATTGAAGCTTACGCGCCGATGCGTCCTTCGGGTAGTCGAGGGCCAATTGCTTGATCGCCCAAAAGGCTTTGTGCTCTAATTCGACCGGGAGATGGCACGCCTTTCCGTACACGAGTTTGAAAGGAGTCATACCTATTGGTGTTTTGAAGGCGGTACGATACGCCCAAAGTGCGTCGCCTAGTCGAGAACTCCAATCCTTTCGTGTCGGGTTCACCACTTTTTCCAAAATAGATTTTATTTCTCGATTCGAAACCTCCGCTTGGCCGTTTGTTTGAGGATGATACGCGGTTGAGGTTCGATGGCTCACATGGTATTTCTCGAGGAGGCTTTGGAGATATCGATTGCAAAAATGGGATCCTCGATCGCTTATAAGAACTCTTGGTATGCCGAATCGTTGAAAGATATTCTTCTTTAAAAAATCTACCACCGTTTTCGAATCCGCGTGCCTTGTTGGTATTGCCTCCACCCATTTGGTAACATAATCTACACACAACAAGATGTAAGTATAGCCAAAAGACGATGGAAACGGGCCCATGAAATCAATGCCCCAAACATCGAATGGTTCACACACGTAGATTGAATTGAGGGGCATTTGATTTCTACGGCTCAAGTTCCCCGTCTTTTGGCAATTTCCACAACCTTTCACAAAGTTTGCAACGTCTTTATGCAAGGTTGGCCAATAAAATCCACATTCTTGTACCTTGTGTGTGGTACGTGCAATACCGAAATGTCCACCACATTGTAGTGTATGACAAAAGGAAAGGATAGATTGTACCTCATTTTGGTGGACACATTTTCGAATTACTTGGTCGGCACAAATGCGGAAAAGGATCGGGTCTTCCCAAACGTAGAATCGAGCGTTGCTTTTCATCTTATCGCGTTGTGCCTTGGAGAAGCTCGGGGGAAAATTCTTCGTGACGATGTAGTTTGCAAGGTCGGCGTACCATGGCGCTTCGACTTGGGCCGCGAGAACGTGTTCCTCGGGAAATTCCTCGCGAATCGGAACAAGATCTTCGATTTTCAATGGAAGCCGACTCAAATGATCCGCCACGAGATTCTCGCATCCCTTTTTGTCCTTGATCTCGATATCGAATTCTTGAAGCAAAAGGATCCATCGAAGCAATCTCGGTTTGCATTCCTTCTTCTTCATCAAGTGTCTCAACGCGCCGTGGTCCGAGAAGACTATCACTTTCGTACCTAAAAGATAAGAACGAAATTTCTCCAATGCAAACACAATTGCGAGGAGTTCCTTTTCGGTGGTGGTGTAGTTTCGTTGGGCATTGTCGAGAGACTTGGAGGCGTAGGCGATGACGTGGGGGTCTTTTCCTTCTCTTTGGCCAAGTACCGCCCCCACACTTGTGTCGCTTGCGTCACACATTATTTCGAACGGTAGCTCCCAATTTGGCGACTTGATGATTGGTGCGGAGCAAAGCTTCTCTTTCAAATCGTCGAAGGATCTCTTGCACTTTTCCCCGAACTCGAATTTCTCGTCTTTCTTCAATAGTTGGCACATTGGTTGGGCGGTTTTCGAGAAGTCTTTGATGAAGCGCCTATAGAATCCCGCATGGCCGAGAAAGGATCGCACGTCTTTCACCGTCTTTGGATACGGAAGTGTTTTGATTACGTCGATTTTCGCCTTGTCGACTTCCATTCCTTTCTCCGAGATCAAATGACCTAATACAATTCCATTGCTCACCATGAAGTGGCATTTCTCAAAATTTAAAACAAGGTTAGATTCAATGCACTTCTCGAGTATTTGGGACAAGTGATCTAGACACGAGTCGAATGAGTCCCCAAATACCGAGAAGTCGTCCATAAAGACCTCAATAAATTTCGAAATGTAATCACTAAAAATCGAAAGCATACACCTTTGAAAAGTTCCCGGTGCGTTGCAAAGGCCGAATGGCATGCGTCGGTACGCGAAGGTACCAAACGGGCACGTGAATGTGGTCTTCTCTTGATCTTCGGGTGCGACCGGTATTTGGAAATAGCCCGAAAATCCATCGAGGAAGCAATAGAACGGATTTCCCGCGAGTCTTTCTATCATTTGATCGATGAATGGAAGCGGGAAGTGGTCCTTTTTCGTCGCCTTATTGAGCCTTCGGTAATCGATGCAAACTCGCCACCCGTTTTGAACTCGAGTCGGCACTTGATCGCCTTCATTGTTCTCAACTACCGCCATCCCCGTCTTCTTCGGCACCACGTGTATGGGCGAGACCCATTTCGAATCGGCGATAGGGTAAATGATCCCCGCATCTAACAATTTAATCACCTCCTTTTTTACTACTTCCATCATGGGCGGATTGAGCCGCCTTTGTGGTTCTCGCGAAGGCTTAGCATCGTCCTCGAGGATAATGCGGTGTGTGCACATGGAGGGACTAATGCCCGGAATGTCCGCGAGTGTCCACCCGAATGCCTTCTTGTTCCGTTTTAGCACTTCAACGAGTTTCTCTTCTTGTTCCTTTGCTAGACTCGAGGCAATTATCACCGGCAAGGTCTCCGCTTCATCCAAAAATACGTATTTTAGTCCAAAAGGTAGTGATTTTAGATCTAACCTTGGAGCTTGTTCGGTGGAAGGTGGAGCTCTTTGCATCGGGATTTCGAGGTCTCTTAGAAAGAGTGCTTGATCTATGCTTCGTTCTTCTTCCAACTCCGACTCGATTTCGAATGTAGGATTGTCACATCCTTCAAATTCTTCGAACAAAGGGTTTGAGCTCCATTGAAAATTTCCGAATGAGCTATCCATGACCTCTTGTACACAATCGTTGATCACGTCCATAGCACTTAAGTTGAGTGCACCTACAATGGGTTCCTTTAGTTTATCAAAAATATTGAATTTGATTACCTCATCATCGAACTCCATCGTGAGCTCTCCCGCGTGTACATCGATTTTTGTGCGCGCCGTCTTCAAAAATGGCCGTCCAAGGAGAATCGGGGTTGAATCGTTACTCCCCTCATTCATGTCCAACACGTAGAAATCCGCGGGGAAGTAAAGTCCATTCACCGTCACGATCACATCTTCGACTACTCCCACCGGCTTCGTCGTAGATCTATCGGCCAATTGAATTACTACTTGTGTATCGTCGAGAGGTCCGAGATCTAGGGTTTTGAAAACCGAGAAGGGCATTACATTGATGGATGCGCCTAAATCGAGCATGCATTTGGGTAACTCGTGTTGCCCAATTTTGCAAGGAATAGCGAACATCCCCGGATCTTTGTGCTTTTGGGGGAGTCTCAAAATCGCCGAAACACTCTCCCCCACACTAATCAACTCATCTCCTTTTGTCTTTCTTTTGTTCGTGCACAATGCCTTGAGATATTTTGCCAAACGAGGCACTTCTTTGATTGCTTCGAGTAGAGGAATGTTTACCTCCACTTTCTTTAAGATGGCAAGCACGTCGTTATTCGATTCGATTGGCTTTGGGAGACGACTCGGGAAAGGTGGCTTGACTTGAGTCGATTCGGGTTCTAACTCTTGAGTTGGTAACGTCGCGGCTTGAGTCGGACTCTTCTTCGGTACCGGTACCTCGATCTCCTTTTCTTCTTGTACTTCCTTGCTCTTCGAACTTTCGCCTACCTCTTTACCGCTTCGGAGCGATATTGCGTTCACATGCCTTTGCTCGGAAGGAGCCAAAGATTGAGATTGGAGTCGAGATGTACCTTGGGATTCGATTACGTTTACTCGAGTGGCAATTTGATTGATTTGAGTCTCCAAGTTGCCCACATGGCGATTTGTGTTCGAGATCTCTTGTCTTACACTTGTCACATCTTGCTTCACAACTCCAATATCTTGCTTTATTGAGTCCATGTTTTTCTCGTTTTTGTCGATTTTTCCGTTCATTGATTGCATCATTGACATCATTCCTTCCATCATTTGCTTCATTTCTTGATTCGGGTCTTGAGTTGGAAACGATTTTTGAACCGCTTGAGTCGCATTTGGATGTTGGTACGTGGCCGGTTTTGCAACCGCTTGTCGGTATGGATCGGGTTGAGCATTGTTGGGATTCGACCAACTAAAGTTAGGATGGTTGCGGAGATTAGGGTTATACGAGTTCGAGGCGTCGAATTTCTTGTAAACCGCATTCGCATCTTCGATCACACTCGGGCACTCATCGGTGTGGTGTGTATTTGCGAGGCAAACCCCACATGTTTTCGTTTCCTCCTTACCCAAAGCCTTCATGATGATCTCGAGCTTGTTGTTAAGCATGTCGACATTGAGGTCGCTACACGCGTTAACTCGGTATTCGACGTTCCTTCTTGATTGAGAATTGGTTGCCATCACTTCGAGTAGCTTCTTAATCTCTTCGAGATCCTTGTTCGCGATACTTCCCCCCGCGGATGCGTTGAGGAATTGGTTCTCCGAGTATCCTAGCCCGTTAATGAATTGTTCGTAGAGGAATTGGACCTCGACATTGTGGCTTGGGCATTCTTCCTTCAAACGCATGAATCGATCGTAGTATTCGTGGAATGTTTCGTTCGGTTTTTGCGTTATTGCCAAAAGTTCTCGCCTTATAGCCGCCAATCGAGAGGCCGAAAAATACCTCTCCTTGAAGAGGTTTGCTACTTCGTTGAATGGGAGAGGGCCTCTAAGCGCGTAGAACCAATCCTTGGGTCCTTCACCTAAGGAGTAAGGAAAAAGAAGAAGAAGAATGTCACTAAAAGCTTCATAATTCGAATATATGTTTAGTTGAATCTTGAAATCTTTTAAGTGTTTATGAGGGTTTTCCGTGGCTTTCCCATGAAAAATAGGCAATGAGCCTATAATGCTCGGATCCGCTTTGAAATTCGGAATATTGGGCCTAATAAAATTATAATTATCCTCCTCATTTCTAGGTGCTACTAATTCTCTCAAGGTTTTTGGCCTTGGAGCTCTTGTTTCATCACCCATATTTGAATTTAAATGAGTAGAGAAAGAAGAAAAAGTTTGAGTTTGGAGTTGAGGTTCGTCTTGATCTTCTTGTGTCGGTTCCTTGCTCTTCTTAGAGCTCTTGTTCCTTCTTTCGATTTCCTTGACAAATGGAAGTAATTCGCCTTTTCGTGATCTTGTGTTGTGCATAAAGTTTTCTTCCTTCACCTAGTTGTCACAAGAGAAACAAAGAAGTGAGTAAACAAATTTATGAATTTAAATCTCAAGTTTCGATCTAAAATATTGACTTAAACACCGCTCCCCGGCAGCGGCGCCATTTGATGAGCGGGTTTTCGGCGTGTAAAATTATCGTTGTATTCGAAAACCCGATTCAATCAACAAGTGTGAAAATATATGTGTATAGTGAAAAATATGAAAGTTCGTTCCACGGGGAGCAATTGCGTCAAAAATTGGATCAAAATGGATGAGAAATAACGAAGAAAATTCACAGAAGATAGTCCGTTACAACGGAAGTGAGTTCCGTTACAACGGACTTGAGTGAAAATTCTGGCGCTAAGTGTGAGATGAACGTCCGTTACAACGGATGAAACTCCGTTATAACGCACTAAACTGGTCCGTTATAACGAACAGGGGTTGCGTTGCAACGGATTGGTTAATCCGTTACAACGGACCACGTTGTCCGTTACAACGCACTAGTATGAGTGATATTGAATGCTTTTCCTTGCTGTTCCGTTACAACGGAAGTAAGTTGCGTTACAACGGAGTACCAACAGACTGAAAGTCCGGTACAAACCGAATGGTCCGTTATAACGCAAGTTAGGTTCCGTTACAACGGAGTTTGTTCTGGATTTCGAATTTGTAATTTGAATTGAGGATTGAATTGAAGGTTTATTTTGGGATTGAATTAATGAAAATTTGAACTAAGTTTAAGGCAGTAATTGAGGGCAAAAGATCAAGTAAAAGAACAAGTTTAGAACAAAGATTCGATTCAAGTAAACAAGAAACTAAAGATTCATTAATCCGAGAATTCTTTACACAACAAAATCCAATCAAACAACAATTAATCAAGTAATTTGAAAAGGAGTACACCTAGTTGAGAAAGCCTCGAAGTGAAGCTCCTTGTCTCCTTGCCTCGTACCGAAAGATCCTTGCTCCTTGTCTCGAGAGTGATGGATTGTACCGAAGGGATGAAGCTCCCTTGTCTCGGATCGCAATCACTTCGAAGAAACTTGAATCGAGTCACGGCACTTCTTCTCAAATCCACCGTAGGGAATAGCTCCTTGTCACGGCCCGATCTTTGAAGGATGAGAAAGTTTCGTCGAAGGGATGAGCTCCCTTGTCTCGACTAGTCCTTGAGAGATTTTTCTTGATTGATCTTGAAGTATCTTGAAGGATCTTGATTGTGCTTGAAAGAAGAGAGAGGGAGAGAGAGAGTAAAAAGGGTAAAAAGAGCGTCCCAAACTCGTGGCCCTTGTGGCCCTATTTATAGCACTCATGGAGTCTTCTTATTGGCCACGAGTTGGTGGAGAGGATTGGGGGTAAGGAAGTAATTCCCACCAAAGGTAGGTGGGCAGGATAAGGGCTAAGGGTTGAGTGGTTTTCGTGTAAACTTTTGTGTAAGTTTTCATCATGATAATTGTTTGCCTCCCGTCTCATTCATGTACCGAATATATCGATGTAATATATCGTTTTTACTCCTCTTGACGTGTTGGAGACAACTACACTCTCCAAATTCCCAGAAATTCCTTCTAATTCCTGTGATTAAGCAGTAAAACACACTTAGTGAAGAAATATTCATGTTATCTCAAATATGATTAATAAAGTATATAGAATTGTTCTTCACAAGGGCTAAAACCCCTAAATTAAGCATTAAATTTGTGCCTTATTTGCCTCACATCAAACACGTTATTTGAGCTCCTCAAAGCGTTAAAATCTTGTTTTGAATCGGAAAACAGACTTTCTTAGTGTTTGTGAAATTTGGTGAAAAGTTATGTACTCAAAAGATACGATACAAATGATCTAATAACACGTTATTTGAACTCCTCAAAACGTTAAAATCTTGTTTTGAATCGAAAAACAAACTTTCTTAGTGTTTGTGAAATTTGGTGAAAAGTTATGTAGTAAAAGATACGATACAAATGATCTCAGAACACGTTATTTGAACTCCACAAAGCGTTAAAATCTTGTTTTGAATCGAAAAACAAACTTTCTTAGTGTTTGTGAAATTTCGTGAAAAGTTATGTAGTAAAAGATACGATACAAATGATCTAAAAACATTTTATTTGAACTCCACAAAGCGCTAAAATCTTGTTTTGAATCGAAAAACAAACTTTCTTAGTGTTTGTGAAATTTGGTGAAAATTTATGTAGTAAAAGATACGATACAAATGATCTCAAAACACGTTATTTGAACTCCACAAAGCGTTAAAATCTTGTTTTGTATCGAAAAACAAACTTTCTTAGTGTTTGTGAAATTTGGTGAAAAGTTATGTAGTAAAAGATACGATACAAATGATCTAAAACACGTTATTTGAACTCCTCAAAGCGTTAAAATCTTGTTTTGAATCGAAAAACAAACTTTCTTAGTGTTTGTGAAATGTGGTGAAAAATGTAGTAAAAGATACGATACAAATGATCTCTAAACACGTTATTTGAACTCCTCAAAGCGTTAAAATCTTGTTTTGAATCGAAAAACAGACTTTATTAGTGTTTGTGAAATTTGGTGAAAAGTTATGTAGTCAAAAGATACGATACAAAAGATCTAAAAACACGTTATTTGAACTCCTCAAAGAGCTAAAATCTTGTTTTGAATCGAAAAACAAACTTTCTTAGTGTCTGTGAAATTTGGTGAAAAGTTATGTTGTAAAAGATACGATACAAATGATCTCAAAACACGTTATTTGAACTCCACAAAGCGTTAAAATCTTGTTTTGAATCGAAAAACAAACTTTCTTAGCGTTTGTGAAATTTGGTGAAAAGTTTTGTAGTAAAAGATACGATACAAATGATCTCAAAACACGTTATTTGAACTCCACAAAGCGCTAAAATCTTGTTTTGAATCGAAAAACAAACTTTCTTAGTGTTTGTGAAATTTGGTGAAAAGTTATGTAGTAAAAGATACGATACAAATGATCTCAAAACACGTTATTTGAACTCCACAAAGCGTTAAAATCTTGTTTTGTATCGAAAAACAAGCTTTCTTAGTGTTTGTGAAATTTGGTGAAAAGTTATGTAGTAAAAGATATGATACAAATGATCTCAAAACACGTTATTTGAACTCCACAAAGCGCTAAAATCTTGTTTTGAATCGAAAAACAAACTTTCTTAGTGTTTGTGAAATTTGGTGAAAAGTTATGTAGTAAAAGATACGATACAAATGATCTCAAAACACGTTATTTGAACTCCACAAAGCGTTAAAATCTTGTTTTGTATCGAAAAACAAGCTTTCTTAGTGTTTGTGAAATTTGGTGAAAAGTTATGTAGTAAAAGATATGATACAAATGATCTCAAAACACGTTATTTGAACTCCACAAAGCGCTAAAATCTTGTTTTGAATCGAAAAACAAACTTTCTTAGTGTTTGTGAAATTTGGTGAAAAGTTATGTAGTAAACGATACGATACAAATGATCTAAAAACACGTTATTTGAACTCCTCAAAGCGTTTAAATCTTGCTTTGAATAGGAAAACAAACTTTCTTAGTGTTTGTGAAATTTGTTGAAAAGTTATGTAGTAAAAGATACGATACAAATGATCACAAAACACGTTATTTGAACTCCACAAAGCGTTAGAATCTTGTTTTGAATCGAAAAACAAACTTTCTTAGTGTTTGTGAAATTTGGTGAAAAGTTATGTAGTAAAAGATACGATACAAATGATCTAAAAACACATTATTTGAACTCCACAAAGCGCTAAAATCTTGTTTTGAATCGAAAAACAAACTTTCTTAGTGTTTGTGAAATTTGGTGAAAAGTTATGTAGTAAAAGATACGATACAAATGATCTCAAAACACGTTATTTGAACTCCACAAAGCGTTAAAATCTTGTTTTGAATCGAAAAACAAACTTTCTTAGTGTATGTGAAATTTGGTGAAAAGTTATGTAGTAAAAGATACGATACAAATGATCTCAAAACACGTTATTTGAACTCCACAAAGCGTTAAAATCTTGTTTTGAATCGAAAAACAAACTTTCTTAGTGTTTGTGAAATTCGGTGAAAAGTTATGTAGTAAAAGATACGATACAAATGATCTAAAAACACATTATTTGAACTCCTCAAAGCGTTAAAATCTTGTTTTGAATCGAAAAACAAACTTTCTTACTGTTTGTGAAATTTGGTGAAAAGTTATGTAGTAAAAGGTACGACACAAATGATCTCAAAACACGTTATTTGAACTCCACAAAGCGTTAAAATCTTGTTTTGAATCGAAAAACAAACTTTCTTAGTGGTTGGGAAATTTGGTGAAAAGTTATGTAGTAAAAGATACGATACAAATGATCTAAAAACACGTTATTTGAACTCCTCAAAGCGTTAAAATCTTGTTTTGAATCGAAAAACAAACTTTCTTAGTGTTTGTGAAATTTGGTGAAAAGTTATGTAGTAAAAGGTACGACACAAATGATCTCAAAACACGTTATTTGAACTCCACAAAGCGTTAAAATCTTGTTTTGAATCGAAAAACAAACTTTCTTAGTGTTTGTGAAATGTGGTGAAAAGTTATGTAGTTAAAAGTTACGATACAAATAATCTCAAAACACGTTATTTGAACTCCTCAAAGCGTTAAAATCTTGTTTTGTATCGAAAAACAGACTTTCTTAGTGTTTGTGAAATTTGGTGAAAAGTTATGTAGTAAAAGATACGATACAAATGATCTAAAAACACTGATGAGCGGGTTTTCGGCGTGTAAAATTATCGTTGTATTCGAAAACCCGATTCAATCAACAAGTGTGAAAATATATGTGTATAGTGAAAAATATGAAAGTTCGTTCCACGGGGAGCAATTGCGTCAAAAATTGGATCAAAATGGATGAGAAATAACGAAGAAAATTCACAGAAGATAGTCCGTTACAACGGAAGTGAGTTCCGTTACAACGGACTTGAGTGAAAATTCTGGCGCTAAGTGTGAGATGAACGTCCGTTACAACGGATGAAACTCCGTTATAACGCACTAAACTGGTCCGTTATAACGAACAGGGGTTGCGTTGCAACGGATTGGTTAATCCGTTACAACGGACCACGTTGTCCGTTACAACGCACTAGTATGAGTGATATTGAATGCTTTTCCTTGCTGTTCCGTTACAACGGAAGTAAGTTGCGTTACAACGGAGTACCAACAGACTGAAAGTCCGGTACAAACCGAATGGTCCGTTATAACGCAAGTTAGGTTCCGTTACAACGGAGTTTGTTCTGGATTTCGAATTTGTAATTTGAATTGAGGATTGAATTGAAGGTTTGTTTTGGGATTGAATTAATGGAAATTTGAACTAAGTTTAAGGCAGTAATTGAGGGCAAAAGATCAAGTAAAAGAACAAGTTTAGAACAAAGATTCGATTCAAGTAAACAAGAAACTAAAGATTCATTAATCCGAGAATTCTTTACACAACAAAATCCAATCAAACAACAATTAATCAAGTAATTTGAAAAGGAGTACACCTAGTTGAGAAAGCCTCGAAGTGAAGCTCCTTGTCTCCTTGCCTCGTACCGAAAGATCCTTGCTCCTTGTCTCGAGAGTGATGGATTGTACCGAAGGGATGAAGCTCCCTTGTCTCGGATCGCAATCACTTCGAAGAAACTTGAATCGAGTCACGGCACTTCTTCTCAAATCCACCGTAGGGAATAGCTCCTTGTCACGGCCCGATCTTTGAAGGATGAGAAAGTTTCGTCGAAGGGATGAGCTCCCTTGTCTCGACTAGTCCTTGAGAGATTTTTCTTGATTGATCTTGAAGTATCTTGAAGGATCTTGATTGTGCTTGAAAGAAGAGAGAGGGAGAGAGAGAGTAAAAAGGGTAAAAAGAGCGTCCCAAACTCGTGGCCCTTGTGGTCCTATTTATAGCACTCATGGAGTCTTCTTATTGGCCACGAGTTGGTGGAGAGGATTGGGGGTAAGGAAGTAATTCCCACCAAAGGTAGGTGGGTAGGATAAGGGCTAAGGGTTGAGTGGTTTTCGTGTAAACTTTTGTGTAAGTTTTCATCATGATAATTGTTTGCCTCCCGTCTCATTCATGTACCGAATATATCGATGTAATATATCGTTTTTACTCCTCTTGACGTGTTGGAGACAACTACACTCTCCAAATTCCCAGAAATTCCTTCTAATTCCTGTGATTAAGCAGTAAAACACACTTAGTGAAGAAATATTCATGTTATCTCAAATATGATTAATAAAGTATATAGAATTGTTCTTCACAAGGGCTAAAACCCCTAAATTAAGCATTAAATTTGTGCCTTATTTGCCTCACATCAAACACGTTATTTGAGCTCCTCAAAGCGTTAAAATCTTGTTTTGAATCGGAAAACAGACTTTCTTAGTGTTTGTGAAATTTGGTGAAAAGTTATGTACTCAAAAGATACGATACAAATGATCTAATAACACGTTATTTGAACTCCTCAAAACGTTAAAATCTTGTTTTGAATCGAAAAACAAACTTTCTTAGTGTTTGTGAAATTTGGTGAAAAGTTATGTAGTAAAAGATACGATACAAATGATCTCAGAACACGTTATTTGAACTCCACAAAGCGTTAAAATCTTGTTTTGAATCGAAAAACAAACTTTCTTAGTGTTTGTGAAATTTCGTGAAAAGTTATGTAGTAAAAGATACGATACAAATGATCTAAAAACATTTTATTTGAACTCCACAAAGCGCTAAAATCTTGTTTTGAATCGAAAAACAAACTTTCTTAGTGTTTGTGAAATTTGGTGAAAATTTATGTAGTAAAAGATACGATACAAATGATCTCAAAACACGTTATTTGAACTCCACAAAGCGTTAAAATCTTGTTTTGTATCGAAAAACAAACTTTCTTAGTGTTTGTGAAATTTGGTGAAAAGTTATGTAGTAAAAGATACGATACAAATGATCTAAAACACGTTATTTGAACTCCTCAAAGCGTTAAAATCTTGTTTTGAATCGAAAAACAAACTTTCTTAGTGTTTGTGAAATGTGGTGAAAAATGTAGTAAAAGATACGATACAAATGATCTCTAAACACGTTATTTGAACTCCTCAAAGCGTTAAAATCTTGTTTTGAATCGAAAAACAGACTTTATTAGTGTTTGTGAAATTTGGTGAAAAGTTATGTAGTCAAAAGATACGATACAAAAGATCTAAAAACACGTTATTTGAACTCCTCAAAGAGCTAAAATCTTGTTTTGAATCGAAAAACAAACTTTCTTAGTGTCTGTGAAATTTGGTGAAAAGTTATGTTGTAAAAGATACGATACAAATGATCTCAAAACACGTTATTTGAACTCCACAAAGCGTTAAAATCTTGTTTTGAATCGAAAAACAAACTTTCTTAGCGTTTGTGAAATTTGGTGAAAAGTTTTGTAGTAAAAGATACGATACAAATGATCTCAAAACACGTTATTTGAACTCCACAAAGCGCTAAAATCTTGTTTTGAATCGAAAAACAAACTTTCTTAGTGTTTGTGAAATTTGGTGAAAAGTTATGTAGTAAACGATACGATACAAATGATCTAAAAACACGTTATTTGAACTCCTCAAAGCGTTTAAATCTTGCTTTGAATAGGAAAACAAACTTTCTTAGTGTTTGTGAAATTTGTTAAAAAGTTATGTAGTAAAAGATACGATACAAATGATCACAAAACACGTTATTTGAACTCCACAAAGCGTTAGAATCTTGTTTTGAATCGAAAAACAAACTTTCTTAGTGTTTGTGAAATTTGGTGAAAAATTATGTAGTAAAAGATACGATACAAATGATCTAAAAACACATTATTTGAACTCCACAAAGCGCTAAAATCTTGTTTTGAATCGAAAAACAAACTTTCTTAGTGTTTGTGAAATTTGGTGAAAAGTTATGTAGTAAAAGATACGATACAAATGATCTCAAAACACGTTATTTGAACTCCACAAAGCGTTAAAATCTTGTTTTGAATCGAAAAACAAACTTTCTTAGTGTATGTGAAATTTGGTGAAAAGTTATGTAGTAAAAGATACGATAGAAATAATTTCAAAACACGTTATTTGAACTCCACAAATCGCTAAAATCTTGTTTTGAATCGAAAAACAAACTTTCTTAGTGTTTGTGAAATTTGGTGAAAAGTTATGTAGTAAAAGATACGATACAAATGATCTGAAAACATGTTATTTGAACTCCTCAAAGCGTTTAAATCTTGCTTTGAATAGGAAAACAAACTTTCTTAGTGTTTGTGAAATTTGGTGAAAAGTTATGTAGTAAAAGATACGATACAAATGATCTCAAAACACGTTATTTGAACTCCACAAAGCGTTAGAATCTTGTTTTGAATCGAAAAACAAACTTTCTTAGTGTTTGTGAAATTTGGTGAAAAGTTATGTAGTAAAAGATACGATACAAATGATCTAAAAACACGTTATTTGAACTCCACAAAGCGCTAAAATCTTGTTTTGAATCGAAAAACAAACTTTCTTAGTGTTTGTGAAATTTGGTGAAAAGTTATGTAGTAAAAGATACGATACAAATGATCTAAAAACACGTTAATTGAACTCATCAAAACGTTAAAATCTTGTTTTTAATCGAAAAACAAACTTTCTTAGTGTTTGTGAAATTCGGTGAAAAGTCATGTAGTAAAAGATACGATACAAATGATCTAAAAACACGTTATTTGAACTCCTCAAAGCGTTAAAATCTTGTTTTGAATCGAAAAACAAACTTTCTTAGTGTTTGTGAAGTTTGGTGAAAAGTTATGTAGTAAAAGATACGACACAAATGATCTCAAAACACGTTATTTGAACTCCACAAAGCGTTAAAATCTTGTTTTGAATCGAAAAACAAACTTTCTTAGTGTTTGTGAAATTTGGTGAAAAGTTATGTAGTAAAAGATACGATACAAATGATCTAAAAACACGTTATTTGTACTCCACAAAGCGCTAAAATCTTGTTTTGAATCGAAAAACAAACTTTCTTAGTGTTTGTGAAATTTGGTGAAAATTTATGTAGTAAAAGATACGATAAAATGATCTCAAAACACGTTATTTGAACTCCTCAAAGCGTTAAAATCTTGTTTTGAATCGAAAAACAAACTTTCTTAGTGTTTGTGAAATTTGGTGAAAAGTTATGTAGTAAAAGATACGATACAAATGATCTCAGAACACGTTATTTGAACTCCTCAAAGCGTTAAAATCTTGTTTTGTATCGAAAAACAGACTTTCTTAGTGTTTGTGAAATTTGGTGAAAAGTTATGTAGTTAAAAGATACGATACAAATGATCTAAAAACACGTTATTTGAACTCCTCAAAGCTTTAAAATCTTGTTTTGAATCGAAAAACAAACTTTCTTAGTGTTTGTGAAATTTGGTGAAAAGTTATGTAGTAAAAGATACGATACAAATGATCTCAGAACACGTTATTTGATCTCCACAAAGCGTTAAAATCTTGTTTTGAATCGAAAAACAAACTTTCTTAGTGTTTGTGAAATTTGGTGAAAAGTTATGTAGTAAAAGATACGATACAAATGATCTCAAAACACGTTATTTGAACTCCTCAAAGCGTTAAAATCTTGGTTTGTATCGAAAAACAGACTTTCTTAGTGTTTGTGAAATTTGGTGAAAAGTTATGTAGTTAAAAGATACAATACAAATGATCTAAAAACACGTTATTTGAACTCCTCAAAGCGTTAAAATCTTGTTTTGAATCGAAAAACAAACTTTCTTAGTGTTTGTGAAATTTGGTGAAAAGTTATGTAGTAAAAGATACGATACAAATGATCTAAAACACGTTATTTGAACTCCACAAAGCGTTAAAATCTTGTTTTGAATCGAAAAACAAACTTTCTTAGTGTTTGTGAAATTTGGTGAAAATTTACGTAGTAAAAGATACGATACAAATGATCTCAAAACACGTTATTTGAACTCCACAAAGCGTTAAAATCTTGTTTTGAATCGAAAAACAAACTTTCTTAGTGTTTGAGAAATTTGGTGAAAAATTATGTAGTAAAAGACACGATACAAATGATCTCAAAACACGTTACTTGAACTCCACAAAGCGCTAAAATCTTGTTTTGAATCGAAAAATAAACTTTCTTTGTGTGTGTGAAATTTGGTGAAAAGTTATGTAGTAAAAGATACGATACAAAAGATCTAAAAACATGTTATTTGAACTCCTCAAAGCGTTAAAATCTTGTTTTGAATCGAAAAACAAACTTTCTTAGTGTTTGTGAAATTTGGTGAAAAGTTATGTAGTAAAAGATATGATACAAATGATCTCAAAACACGTTATTTGAACTCCACAAAGCGCTAAAATCTTGTTTTGAATCGAAAAACAAACTTTCTTAGTGTTTGTGAAATTTGGTGAAAAGTTATGTAGTAAAAGATACGATACAAATGATCTCAAAACACGTTATTTGAACTCCACAAAGCGTTAAAATCTTGTTTTGTATCGAAAAACAAGCTTTCTTAGTGTTTGTGAAATTTGGTGAAAAGTTATGTAGTAAAAGATATGATACAAATGATCTCAAAACACGTTATTTGAACTCCACAAAGCGCTAAAATCTTGTTTTGAATCGAAAAACAAACTTTCTTAGTGTTTGTGAAATTTGGTGAAAAGTTATGTAGTAAACGATACGATACAAATGATCTAAAAACACGTTATTTGAACTCCTCAAAGCGTTTAAATCTTGCTTTGAATAGGAAAACAAACTTTCTTAGTGTTTGTGAAATTTGTTGAAAAGTTATGTAGTAAAAGATACGATACAAATGATCACAAAACACGTTATTTGAACTCCACAAAGCGTTAGAATCTTGTTTTGAATCGAAAAACAAACTTTCTTAGTGTTTGTGAAATTTGGTGAAAAGTTATGTAGTAAAAGATACGATACAAATGATCTAAAAACACATTATTTGAACTCCACAAAGCGCTAAAATCTTGTTTTGAATCGAAAAACAAACTTTCTTAGTGTTTGTGAAATTTGGTGAAAAGTTATGTAGTAAAAGATACGATACAAATGATCTCAAAACACGTTATTTGAACTCCACAAAGCGTTAAAATCTTGTTTTGAATCGAAAAACAAACTTTCTTAGTGTATGTGAAATTTGGTGAAAAGTTATGTAGTAAAAGATACGATACAAATGATCTCAAAACACGTTATTTGAACTCCACAAAGCGTTAAAATCTTGTTTTGAATCGAAAAACAAACTTTCTTAGTGTTTGTGAAATTCGGTGAAAAGTTATGTAGTAAAAGATACGATACAAATGATCTAAAAACACGTTATTTGAACTCCTCAAAGCGTTAAAATCTTGTTTTGAATCGAAAAACAAACTTTCTTACTGTTTGTGAAATTTGGTGAAAAGTTATGTAGTAAAAGGTACGACACAAATGATCTCAAAACACGTTATTTGAACTCCACAAAGCGTTAAAATCTTGTTTTGAATCGAAAAACAAACTTTCTTAGTGTTTGGGAAATTTGGTGAAAAGTTATGTAGTAAAAGATACGATACAAATGATCTAAAAACACGTTATTTGAACTCCTCAAAGCGTTAAAATCTTGTTTTGAATCGAAAAACAAACTTTCTTAGTGTTTGTGAAATTTGGTGAAAAGTTATGTAGTAAAAGGTACGACACAAATGATCTCAAAACACGTTATTTGAACTCCACAAAGCGTTAAAATCTTGTTTTGAATCGAAAAACAAACTTTCTTAGTGTTTGTGAAATGTGGTGAAAAGTTATGTAGTTAAAAGTTACGATACAAATAATCTCAAAACACGTTATTTGAACTCCTCAAAGCGTTAAAATCTTGTTTTGTATCGAAAAACAGACTTTCTTAGTGTTTGTGAAATTTGGTGAAAAGTTATGTAGTAAAAGATACGATACAAATGATCTAAAAACACGTTATTTGAGCTCCTCAAAGCGTTAAAATCTTGTTTTGAATCGGAAAACAGACTTTCTTAGTGTTTGTGAAATTTGGTGAAAAGTTATGTACTCAAAAGATACGATACAAATGATCTAATAACACGTTATTTGAACTCCTCAAAACGTTAAAATCTTGTTTTGAATCGAAAAACAAACTTTCTTAGTGTTTGTGAAATTTGGTGAAAAGTTATGTAGTAAAAGATACGATACAAATGATCTCAGAACACGTTATTTGAACTCCACAAAGCGTTAAAATCTTGTTTTGAATCGAAAAACAAACTTTCTTAGTGTTTGTGAAATTTCGTGAAAAGTTATGTAGTAAAAGATACGATACAAATGATCTCAAAACACGTTATTTGAACTCCACAAAGCGCAAAAATCTTGTTTTGAATCGAAAAACAAACTTTCTTAGTGTTTGTGAAATTTGGTGAAAAGTTATGTAGTAAAAGATACGATACAAATGATCTAAAAACACGTTAATTGAAATCATCAAAACGTTAAAATCTTGTTTTTAATCGAAAAACAAACTTTCTTAGTGTTTGTGAAATTCGGTGAAAAGTTATGTTGTAAAAGATACGATACAAATGATCTAAAAACACGTTATTTGAACTCCTCAAAGCGTTAAAATCTTGTTTTGAATCGAAAAACAAACTTTCTTAGTGTTTGTGAAATTTGGTGAAAAGTTATGTAGTAAAAGATACGATACAAATGATCTCAGAACACGTTATTTGAACTCCACAAAGCGTTAAAATCTTGTTTTGAATCGAAAAACAAACTTTCTTACTGTATGTGAAATTTGGTGAAAAGTTATGTAGTAAAAGATACGACACAAATGATCTCAAAACACGTTATTTGAACTCCACAAAGCGTTAAAATCTTGTTTTGAATCGAAAAACAAACTTTCTTAGTGTTTGTGAAATTTAATGAAAAGTTATGTAGTAAAAGATACGATACAAATGATCTAAAAACACGTTATTTGAACTCCACAAAGCGCTAAAATCTTGTTTTGAATCGAAAAACAAACTTTCTTAGTGTTTGTGAAATTTGGTGAAAATTTATGTAGTAAAAGATACCATACAAATGATCTCAGAACACGTTATTTGAACTCCACAAAGCGTTAAAATCTTGTTTTGAATCGAAAAACAAACTTTCTTAGTGTTTGTGAAATTTGGTGAAAAGTTATGTAGTAAAAGATACGATACAAATGATCTCAGAACACGTTATTTGAACTCCACAAAGCTTTAAAATCTTGTTTTGAATCGAAAAACAAACTTTCTTAGTGTTTGTGAAATTTGGTGAAAACTTATGTAGTAAAAGATACGATACAAATGATCTCAAAACAAGTTATTTGAACTACACAAAGCGCAAAAATCTTGTTTTGAATCGAAAAACAAACTTTCTTAGTGTTTGTGAAATTTGGTGAAAAGTTATGTAGTAAAAGATGCGATACAAATGATCTAAAACACGTTATTTGAACTCCACAAAGCGTTAAAATCTTGTTTTGAATCGAAAAACAAACTTTCTTAGTATTTGTGAAATTTGGTGAAAATTTATGTAGTAAAAGATACGATACAAATGATCTCAGAACACGTTATTTGAACTCCACAAAGCGTTAAAATCTTGTTTTGAATCGAAAAACAAACTTTCTTAGTGTATGTGAAATTTGGTGAAATTTATGTATTAAAAGATACGATACAAATGATCTAAAAACATTTTATTTGAACTCCACAAAGCGCTAAAATCTTGTTTTGAATCGAAAAACAAACTTTCTTAGTGTTTGTGAAATTTGGTGAAAATTTATGTAGTAAAAGATACGATACAAATGATCTCAAAACACGTTATTTGAACTCCACAAAGCGTTAAAATCTTGTTTTGTATCGAAAAACAAACTTTCTTAGTGTTTGTGAAATTTGGTGAAAAGTTATGTAGTAAAAGATACGATACAAATGATCTAAAACACGTTATTTGAACTCCTCAAAGCGTTAAAATCTTGTTTTGAATCGAAAAACAAACTTTCTTAGTGTTTGTGAAATGTGGTGAAAAATGTAGTAAAAGATACGATACAAATGATCTCTAAACACGTTATTTGAACTCCTCAAAGCGTTAAAATCTTGTTTTGAATCGAAAAACAGACTTTATTAGTGTTTGTGAAATTTGGTGAAAAGTTATGTAGTCAAAAGATACGATACAAAAGATCTAAAAACACGTTATTTGAACTCCTCAAAGAGCTAAAATCTTGTTTTGAATCGAAAAACAAACTTTCTTAGTGTCTGTGAAATTTGGTGAAAAGTTATGTTGTAAAAGATACGATACAAATGATCTCAAAACACGTTATTTGAACTCCACAAAGCGTTAAAATCTTGTTTTGAATCGAAAAACAAACTTTCTTAGCGTTTGTGAAATTTGGTGAAAAGTTTTGTAGTAAAAGATACGATACAAATGATCTCAAAACACGTTATTTGAACTCCACAAAGCGCTAAAATCTTGTTTTGAATCGAAAAACAAACTTTCTTAGTGTTTGTGAAATTTTTGTGAAAAGTTATGTAGTAAACGATACGATACAAATGATCTAAAAACACGTTATTTGAACTCCTCAAAGCGTTTAAATCTTGCTTTGAATAGGAAAACAAACTTTCTTAGTGTTTGTGAAATTTGTTAAAAAGTTATGTAGTAAAAGATACGATACAAATGATCACAAAACACGTTATTTGAACTCCACAAAGCGTTAGAATCTTGTTTTGAATCGAAAAACAAACTTTCTTAGTGTTTGTGAAATTTGGTGAAAAATTATGTAGTAAAAGATACGATACAAATGATCTAAAAACACATTATTTGAACTCCACAAAGCGCTAAAATCTTGTTTTGAATCGAAAAACAAACTTTCTTAGTGTTTGTGAAATTTGGTGAAAAGTTATGTAGTAAAAGATACGATACAAATGATCTCAAAACACGTTATTTGAACTCCACAAAGCGTTAAAATCTTGTTTTGAATCGAAAAACAAACTTTCTTAGTGTATGTGAAATTTGGTGAAAAGTTATGTAGTAAAAGATACGATAGAAATAATTTCAAAACACGTTATTTGAACTCCACAAATCGCTAAAATCTTGTTTTGAATCGAAAAACAAACTTTCTTAGTGTTTGTGAAATTTGGTGAAAAGTTATGTAGTAAAAGATACGATACAAATGATCTGAAAACATGTTATTTGAACTCCTCAAAGCGTTTAAATCTTGCTTTGAATAGGAAAACAAACTTTCTTAGTGTTTGTGAAATTTGGTGAAAAGTTATGTAGTAAAAGATACGATACAAATGATCTCAAAACACGTTATTTGAACTCCACAAAGCGTTAGAATCTTGTTTTGAATCGAAAAACAAACTTTCTTAGTGTTTGTGAAATTTGGTGAAAAGTTATGTAGTAAAAGATACGATACAAATGATCTAAAAACACGTTATTTGAACTCCACAAAGCGCTAAAATCTTGTTTTGAATCGAAAAACAAACTTTCTTAGTGTTTGTGAAATTTGGTGAAAAGTTATGTAGTAAAAGATACGATACAAATGATCTAAAAACACGTTAATTGAACTCATCAAAACGTTAAAATCTTGTTTTTAATCGAAAAACAAACTTTCTTAGTGTTTGTGAAATTCGGTGAAAAGTCATGTAGTAAAAGATACGATACAAATGATCTAAAAACACGTTATTTGAACTCCTCAAAGCGTTAAAATCTTGTTTTGAATCGAAAAACAAACTTTCTTAGTGTTTGTGAAGTTTGGTGAAAAGTTATGTAGTAAAAGATACGACACAAATGATCTCAAAACACGTTATTTGAACTCCACAAAGCGTTAAAATCTTGTTTTGAATCGAAAAACAAACTTTCTTAGTGTTTGTGAAATTTGGTGAAAAGTTATGTAGTAAAAGATACGATACAAATGATCTAAAAACACGTTATTTGTACTCCACAAAGCGCTAAAATCTTGTTTTGAATCGAAAAACAAACTTTCTTAGTGTTTGTGAAATTTGGTGAAAATTTATGTAGTAAAAGATACGATAAAATGATCTCAAAACACGTTATTTGAACTCCTCAAAGCGTTAAAATCTTGTTTTGAATCGAAAAACAAACTTTCTTAGTGTTTGTGAAATTTGGTGAAAAGTTATGTAGTAAAAGATACGATACAAATGATCTCAGAACACGTTATTTGAACTCCTCAAAGCGTTAAAATCTTGTTTTGTATCGAAAAACAGACTTTCTTAGTGTTTGTGAAATTTGGTGAAAAGTTATGTAGTTAAAAGATACGATACAAATGATCTAAAAACACGTTATTTGAACTCCTCAAAGCTTTAAAATCTTGTTTTGAATCGAAAAACAAACTTTCTTAGTGTTTGTGAAATTTGGTGAAAAGTTATGTAGTAAAAGATACGATACAAATGATCTCAGAACACGTTATTTGATCTCCACAAAGCGTTAAAATCTTGTTTTGAATCGAAAAACAAACTTTCTTAGTGTTTGTGAAATTTGGTGAAAAGTTATGTAGTAAAAGATACGATACAAATGATCTCAAAACACGTTATTTGAACTCCTCAAAGCGTTAAAATCTTGGTTTGTATCGAAAAACAGACTTTCTTAGTGTTTGTGAAATTTGGTGAAAAGTTATGTAGTTAAAAGATACAATACAAATGATCTAAAAACACGTTATTTGAACTCCTCAAAGCGTTAAAATCTTGTTTTGAATCGAAAAACAAACTTTCTTAGTGTTTGTGAAATTTGGTGAAAAGTTATGTAGTAAAAGATACGATACAAATGATCTAAAACACGTTATTTGAACTCCACAAAGCGTTAAAATCTTGTTTTGAATCGAAAAACAAACTTTCTTAGTGTTTGTGAAATTTGGTGAAAATTTACGTAGTAAAAGATACGATACAAATGATCTCAAAACACGTTATTTGAACTCCACAAAGCGATAAAATCTTGTTTTGAATCGAAAAACAAACTTTCTTAGTGTTTGAGAAATTTGGTGAAAAATTATGTAGTAAAAGACACGATACAAATGATCTAAAAACACGTTACTTGAACTCATCAAAACGTTAAAATCTTGTTTTTAATCGAAAAACAAACTTTCTTAGTGTTTGTGAAATTCGGTGAAAAGTCATGTAGTAAAAGATACGATACAAATGATCTAAAAACACGTTATTTGAACTCCTCAAAGCGTTAAAATCTTGTTTTGAATCGAAAAACAAACTTTCTTAGTGTTTGTGAAGTTTGGTGAAAAGTTATGTAGTAAAAGATACGACACAAATGATCTCAAAACACGTTATTTGAACTCCACAAAGCGTTAAAATCTTGTTTTGAATCGAAAAACAAACTTTCTTAGTGTTTGTGAAATTTGGTGAAAAGTTATGTAGTAAAAGATACGATACAAATGATCTAAAAACACGTTATTTGTACTCCACAAAGCGCTAAAATCTTGTTTTGAATCGAAAAACAAACTTTCTTAGTGTTTGTGAAATTTGGTGAAAATTTATGTAGTAAAAGATACGATAAAATGATCTCAAAACACGTTATTTGAACTCCTCAAAGCGTTAAAATCTTGTTTTGAATCGAAAAACAAACTTTCTTAGTGTTTGTGAAATTTGGTGAAAAGTTATGTAGTAAAAGATACGATACAAATGATCTCAGAACACGTTATTTGAACTCCTCAAAGCGTTAAAATCTTGTTTTGTATCGAAAAACAGACTTTCTTAGTGTTTGTGAAATTTGGTGAAAAGTTATGTAGTTAAAAGATACGATACAAATGATCTAAAAACACGTTATTTGAACTCCTCAAAGCTTTAAAATCTTGTTTTGAATCGAAAAACAAACTTTCTTAGTGTTTGTGAAATTTGGTGAAAAGTTATGTAGTAAAAGATACGATACAAATGATCTCAGAACACGTTATTTGATCTCCACAAAGCGTTAAAATCTTGTTTTGAATCGAAAAACAAACTTTCTTAGTGTTTGTGAAATTTGGTGAAAAGTTATGTAGTAAAAGATACGATACAAATGATCTCAAAACACGTTATTTGAACTCCTCAAAGCGTTAAAATCTTGGTTTGTATCGAAAAACAGACTTTCTTAGTGTTTGTGAAATTTGGTGAAAAGTTATGTAGTTAAAAGATACAATACAAATGATCTAAAAACACGTTATTTGAACTCCTCAAAGCGTTAAAATCTTGTTTTGAATCGAAAAACAAACTTTCTTAGTGTTTGTGAAATTTGGTGAAAAGTTATGTAGTAAAAGATACGATACAAATGATCTAAAACACGTTATTTGAACTCCACAAAGCGTTAAAATCTTGTTTTGAATCGAAAAACAAACTTTCTTAGTGTTTGTGAAATTTGGTGAAAATTTACGTAGTAAAAGATACGATACAAATGATCTCAAAACACGTTATTTGAACTCCACAAAGCGTTAAAATCTTGTTTTGAATCGAAAAACAAACTTTCTTAGTGTTTGAGAAATTTGGTGAAAAATTATGTAGTAAAAGACACGATACAAATGATCTCAAAACACGTTACTTGAACTCCACAAAGCGCTAAAATCTTGTTTTGAATCGAAAAATAAACTTTCTTTGTGTTTGTGAAATTTGGTGAAAAGTTATGTAGTAAAAGATACGATACAAAAGATCTAAAAACATGTTATTTGAACTCCTCAAAGCGTTAAAATCTTGTTTTGAATCGAAAAACAAACTTTCTTAGTGTTTGTGAAATTTGGTGAAAAGTTATGTAGTAAAAGATATGATACAAATGATCTCAAAACACGTTATTTGAACTCCACAAAGCGCTAAAATCTTGTTTTGAATCGAAAAACAAACTTTCTTAGTGTTTGTGAAATTTGGTGAAAAGTTATGTAGTAAACGATACGATACAAATGATCTAAAAACACGTTATTTGAACTCCTCAAAGCTTTAAAATCTTGTTTTGAATCGAAAAACAAACTTTCTTAGTGTTTGTGAAATTTGGTGAAAAGTTATGTAGTAAAAGATACGATACAAATGATCTCAGAACACGTTATTTGATCTCCACAAAGCGTTAAAATCTTGTTTTGAATCGAAAAACAAACTTTCTTAGTGTTTGTGAAATTTGGTGAAAAGTTATGTAGTAAAAGATACGATACAAATGATCTCAAAACACGTTATTTGAACTCCTCAAAGCGTTAAAATCTTGGTTTGTATCGAAAAACAGAATTTCTTAGTGTTTGTGAAATTTGGTGAAAAGTTATGTAGTTAAAAGATACAATACAAATGATCTAAAAACACGTTATTTGAACTCCTCAAAGCGTTAAAATCTTGTTTTGAATCGAAAAACAAACTTTCTTAGTGTTTGTGAAATTTGGTGAAAAGTTATGTAGTAAAAGATACGATACAAATGATCTAAAACACGTTATTTGAACTCCACAAAGCGTTAAAATCTTGTTTTGAATCGAAAAACAAACTTTCTTAGTGTTTGTGAAATTTGGTGAAAATTTACGTAGTAAAAGATACGATACAAATGATCTCAAAACACGTTATTTGAACTCCACAAAGCGTTAAAATCTTGTTTTGAATCGAAAAACAAACTTTCTTAGTGTTTGAGAAATTTGGTGAAAAATTATGTAGTAAAAGACACGATACAAATGATCTCAAAACACGTTACTTGAACTCCACAAAGCGCTAAAATCTTGTTTTGAATCGAAAAATAAACTTTCTTTGTGTTTGTGAAATTTGGTGAAAAGTTATGTAGTAAAAGATACGATACAAAAGATCTAAAAACATGTTATTTGAACTCCTCAAAGCGTTAAAATCTTGTTTTGAATCGAAAAACAAACTTTCTTAGTGTTTGTGAAATTTGGTGAAAAGTTATGTAGTAAAAGATATGATACAAATGATCTCAAAACACGTTATTTGAACTCCACAAAGCGCTAAAATCTTGTTTTGAATCGAAAAACAAACTTTCTTAGTGTTTGTGAAATTTGGTGAAAAGTTATGTAGTAAAAGATACGATACAAATGATCTCAAAACACGTTATTTGAACTCCACAAAGCGTTAAAATCTTGTTTTGTATCGAAAAACAAGCTTTCTTAGTGTTTGTGAAATTTGGTGAAAAGTTATGTAGTAAAAGATATGATACAAATGATCTCAAAACACGTTATTTGAACTCCACAAAGCGCTAAAATCTTGTTTTGAATCGAAAAACAAACTTTCTTAGTGTTTGTGAAATTTGGTGAAAAGTTATGTAGTAAACGATACGATACAAATGATCTAAAAACACGTTATTTGAACTCCTCAAAGCGTTTAAATCTTGCTTTGAATAGGAAAACAAACTTTCTTAGTGTTTGTGAAATTTGTTGAAAAGTTATGTAGTAAAAGATACGATACAAATGATCACAAAACACGTTATTTGAACTCCACAAAGCGTTAGAATCTTGTTTTGAATCGAAAAACAAACTTTCTTAGTGTTTGTGAAATTTGGTGAAAAGTTATGTAGTAAAAGATACGATACAAATGATCTAAAAACACATTATTTGAACTCCACAAAGCGCTAAAATCTTGTTTTGAATCGAAAAACAAACTTTCTTAGTGTTTGTGAAATTTGGTGAAAAGTTATGTAGTAAAAGATACGATACAAATGATCTCAAAACACGTTATTTGAACTCCACAAAGCGTTAAAATCTTGTTTTGAATCGAAAAACAAACTTTCTTAGTGTATGTGAAATTTGGTGAAAAGTTATGTAGTAAAAGATACGATACAAATGATCTCAAAACACGTTATTTGAACTCCACAAAGCGCAAAAATCTTGTTTTGAATCGAAAAACAAAATTTCTTAGTGTTTGTGAAATTTGGTGAAAAGTTATGTAGTAAAAGATACGATACAAATGATCTGAAAACACGTTATTTGAACTCCTCAAAGCGTTTAAATCTTGCTTTGAATAGGAAAACAAACTTTCTTAGTGTTTGTGAAATTTGGTGAAAAGTTATGTAGTAAAAGATACGATACAAATGATCTCAAAACACGTTATTTGAACTCCACAAAGCGTTAGAATCTTGTTTTGAATCGAAAAACAAACTTTCTTAGTGTTTGTGAAATTTGGTGAAAAGTTATGTAGTAAAAGATACGATACAAATGATCTCAGAACACGTTATTTGAACTCCACAAAGCGTTAAAATCTTGTTTTGAATCGAAAAACAAACTTTCTTAGTGTTTGTGAAATTTGGTGAAAATTTATGTAGTAAAAGATACGCTACAAATGATCTCAAAACACGTTATTTGAACTCCACAAAGCGTTAAAATCTTGTTTTGAATCGAAAAACAAACTTTCTTAGTGTTTGAGAAATTTGGTGAAAAATTATGTAGTAAAAGACACGATACAAATGATCTCAAAACACGTTACTTGAACTCCACAAAGCGCTAAAATCTTGTTTTGAATCGAAAAATAAACTTTCTTTGTGTTTGTGAAATTTGGTGAAAAGTTATGTAGTAAAAGATACGATACAAATGATCTAAAAACACGTTAATTGAACTCATCAAACCGTTAAAATCTTGTTTTTAATCGAAAAACAAACTTTCTTAGTGTTTGTGAAATTCGGTGAAAAGTTATGTAGTAAAAGATACGATACAAATGATCTAAAAACACGTTATTTGAACTCCTCAAAGCGTTAAAATCTTGTTTTGAATCGAAAAACAAACTTTCTTAGTGTTTGTGAAATTTGGTGAAAAGTTATGTAGTAAAAGGTACGACACAAATGATCTCAAAACACGTTATTTGAACTCCACAAAGCGTTAAAATCTTGTTTTGAATCGAAAAACAAACTTTCTTAGTGTTTGTGAAATTTGGTGAAAAGTTATGTAGTACAAGATACGATACAAATGATCTAAAAACACGTTATTTGAACTCCACAAAGCGCTGAAATCTTGTTTTGAATCGAAAAACAAACTTTCTTAGTGTTTGTGAAATTTGGTGAAAAGTTATGTAGTAAAAGATACGATACAAATGATCTCAAAACACGTTATTTGAACTCCACAAAGCGTTAAAATCTTGGTTTGAATCGAAAAACAAACTTTCTTAGTGTATGTGAAATTTGGTGAAAAGTTATGTAGTAAAAGATACGATACAAATGATCTAAAAACACGTTATTTGAACTCCACAAAGCGCTAAAATCTTGTTTTGAATCGAAAAACAAACTTTCTTAGTGTTTGTAAAATTTGGTGAAAATTTATGTAGTAAAAGATACGATACAAATGATCTCAAAACACGTTATTTGAACTCCACAAAGCGTTAAAATCTTGTTTTGTATCGAAAAACAAGCTTTCTTAGTGTTTGTGAAATTTGGTGAAAAGTTATGTAGTAAAAGATATGATACAAATGATCTCAAAACACGTTATTTGAACTCCACAAAGCGCTAAAATCTTGTTTTGAATCGAAAAACAAACTTTCTTAGTGTTTGTGAAATTTGGTGAAAAGTTATGTAGTAAACGATACGATACAAATGATCTAAAAACACGTTATTTGAACTCCTCAAAGCGTTTAAATCTTGCTTTGAATAGGAAAACAAACTTTCTTAGTGTTTGTGAAATTTGTTGAAAAGTTATGTAGTAAAAGATACGATACAAATGATCACAAAACACGTTATTTGAACTCCACAAAGCGTTAGAATCTTGTTTTGAATCGAAAAACAAACTTTCTTAGTGTTTGTGAAATTTGGTGAAAAGTTATGTATTAAAAGATACGATACAAATGATCTAAAAACACATTATTTGAACTCCACAAAGCGCTAAAATCTTGTTTTGAATCGAAAAACAAACTTTCTTAGTGTTTGTGAAATTTGGTGAAAAGTTATGTAGTAAAAGATACGATACAAATGATCTCAAAACACGTTATTTGAACTCCACAAAGCGTTAAAATCTTGTTTTGAATCGAAAAACAAACTTTCTTAGTGTATGTGAAATTTGGTGAAAAGTTATGTAGTAAAAGATACGATACAAATGATCTCAAAACACGTTATTTGAACTCCACAAAGCGCAAAAATCTTGTTTTGAATCGAAAAACAAACTTTCTTAGTGTTTGTGAAATTTGGTGAAAAGTTATGTAGTAAAAGATACGATACAAATGATCTGAAAACACGTTATTTGAACTCCTCAAAGCGTTTAAATCTTGCTTTGAATAGGAAAACAAACTTTCTTAGTGTTTGTGAAATTTGGTGAAAAGTTATGTAGTAAAAGATACGATACAAATGATCTCAAAACACGTTATTTGAACTCCACAAAGCGTTAGAATCTTGTTTTGAATCGAAAAACAAACTTTCTTAGTGTTTGTGAAATTTGGTGAAAAGTTATGTAGTAAAAGATACGATACAAATGATCTCAGAACACGTTATTTGAACTCCACAAAGCGTTAAAATCTTGTTTTGAATCGAAAAACAAACTTTCTTAGTGTTTGTGAAATTTGGTGAAAATTTATGTAGTAAAAGATACGCTACAAATGATCTCAAAACACGTTATTTGAACTCCACAAAGCGTTAAAATCTTGTTTTGAATCGAAAAACAAACTTTCTTAGTGTTTGAGAAATTTGGTGAAAAATTATGTAGTAAAAGACACGATACAAATGATCTCAAAACACGTTACTTGAACTCCACAAAGCGCTAAAATCTTGTTTTGAATCGAAAAATAAACTTTCTTTGTGTTTGTGAAATTTGGTGAAAAGTTATGTAGTAAAAGATACGATACAAATGATCTAAAAACACGTTAATTGAACTCATCAAACCGTTAAAATCTTGTTTTTAATCGAAAAACAAACTTTCTTAGTGTTTGTGAAATTCGGTGAAAAGTTATGTAGTAAAAGATACGATACAAATGATCTAAAAACACGTTATTTGAACTCCTCAAAGCGTTAAAATCTTGTTTTGAATCGAAAAACAAACTTTCTTAGTGTTTGTGAAATTTGGTGAAAAGTTATGTAGTAAAAGGTACGACACAAATGATCTCAAAACACGTTATTTGAACTCCACAAAGCGTTAAAATCTTGTTTTGAATCGAAAAACAAACTTTCTTAGTGTTTGTGAAATTTGGTGAAAAGTTATGTAGTACAAGATACGATACAAATGATCTAAAAACACGTTATTTGAACTCCACAAAGCGCTGAAATCTTGTTTTGAATCGAAAAACAAACTTTCTTAGTGTTTGTGAAATTTGGTGAAAAGTTATGTAGTAAAAGATACGATACAAATGATCTCAAAACACGTTATTTGAACTCCACAAAGCGTTAAAATCTTGGTTTGAATCGAAAAACAAACTTTCTTAGTGTATGTGAAATTTGGTGAAAAGTTATGTAGTAAAAGATACGATACAAATGATCTAAAAACACGTTATTTGAACTCCACAAAGCGCTAAAATCTTGTTTTGAATCGAAAAACAAACTTTCTTAGTGTTTGTAAAATTTGGTGAAAATTTATGTAGTAAAAGATACGATACAAATGATCTCAAAACACGTTATTTGAACTCCACAAAGCGTTAAAATCTTGTTTTGTATCGAAAAACAAGCTTTCTTAGTGTTTGTGAAATTTGGTGAAAAGTTATGTAGTAAAAGATATGATACAAATGATCTCAAAACACGTTATTTGAACTCCACAAAGCGCTAAAATCTTGTTTTGAATCGAAAAACAAACTTTCTTAGTGTTTGTGAAATTTGGTGAAAAGTTATGTAGTAAACGATACGATACAAATGATCTAAAAACACGTTATTTGAACTCCTCAAAGCGTTTAAATCTTGCTTTGAATAGGAAAACAAACTTTCTTAGTGTTTGTGAAATTTGTTGAAAAGTTATGTAGTAAAAGATACGATACAAATGATCACAAAACACGTTATTTGAACTCCACAAAGCGTTAGAATCTTGTTTTGAATCGAAAAACAAACTTTCTTAGTGTTTGTGAAATTTGGTGAAAAGTTATGTATTAAAAGATACGATACAAATGATCTCAGAACACGTTATTTGAACTCCACAAAGCGTTAAAATCTTGTTTTGAATCGAAAAACAAACTTTCTTAGTGTTTGTGAAATTTGGTGAAAAGTTATGTAGTAAAAGATACGATACAAATGATCTCAAAACACGTTATTTGAACTCCACAAAGCGTTAAAATCTTGTTTTGAATCGAAAAACAAACTTTCTTAGTGTATGTGAAATTTGGTGAAAAGTTATGTAGTAAAAGATACGATACAAATGATCTCAAAACACGTTATTTGAACTCCACAAAGCGCAAAAATCTTGTTTTGAATCGAAAAACAAACTTTCTTAGTGTTTGTGAAATTTGGTGAAAAGTTATGTAGTAAAAGATACGATACAAATGATCTGAAAACACGTTATTTGAACTCCTCAAAGCGTTTAAATCTTGCTTTGAATAGGAAAACAAACTTTCTTAGTGTTTGTGAAATTTGGTGAAAAGTTATGTAGTAAAAGATACGATACAAATGATCTCAAAACACGTTATTTGAACTCCACAAAGCGTTAGAATCTTGTTTTGAATCGAAAAACAAACTTTCTTAGTGTTTGTGAAATTTGGTGAAAAGTTATGTAGTAAAAGATACGATACAAATGATCTAAAAACACGTTATTTGAACTCCACAAAGCGCTAAAATCTTGTTTTGAATCGAAAAACAAACTTTCTTAGTGTTTGTGAAATTTGGTGAAAAGTTATGTAGTAAAAGATACGATACAAATGATCTAAAAACACGTTAATTGAACTCATCAAAACGTTAAAATCTTGTTTTTAATCGAAAAACAAACTTTCTTAGTGTTTGTGAAATTCGGTGAAAAGTTATGTAGTAAAAGATACGATACAAATGATCTAAAAACACGTTATTTGAACTCCTCAAAGCGTTAAAATCTTGTTTTGAATCGAAAAACAAACTTTCTTAGTGTTTGTGAAATTTGGTGAAAAGTTATGTAGTAAAAGATACGACACTAATGATCTCAAAACACGTTATTTGAACTCCACAAAGCGTTAAAATCTTGTTTTGAATCGAAAAACAAACTTTCTTAGTGTTTGTGAAATTTGGTGAAAAGTTATGTAGTAAAAGATACGATACAAATGATCTAAAAACACGTTATTTGAACTCCACAAAGCGCTAAAATCTTGTTTTGAATCGAAAAACAAACTTTCTTGGTGTTTGTGAAATTTGGTGAAAATTTATGTAGTAAAAGATACGATACAAATGATCTCAAAACACGTTATTTGAACTCCTCAAAGCGTTAAAATCTTGTTTTGAATCGAAAAACAAACTTTCTTAGGGGGCGTTTGGTTCGTGCTTCGAAATTACTATGCCTTGGCATCCATTCTAATTTATTCCATTCCCATGTTTGGTTCAGACATCAGGTAATAAAGTAACGTCATCCACGATGCCCATGGACATATTTCATGGGAATAGGATTACCACCGAAATTGGTGGCTTTTCTCCATTCCCATGGGCATATTATCTCTTTAAATATTAAAAACTAAAATTATTCCAAAAAAGTTATTTATTTCACATAGTTTCTAAATTTGTAGGAAAAAATGATGCATCAACCAAACATGACTATTGTATATGCCATGGAATACTATTCCATGGAATGGAATTCCTTGGCATATAATATTCCAAGGCATATTTCAAAGCTTCAACCAAACGGCCCCTTAGTGTTTGTGAAATTTGGTGAAAAGTTATGTAGTAAAAGATACGATACAAATGATCTCAGAACACGTTATTTCAACTCCACAAAGCGTTAAAATCTTGTTTTGAATCGAAAAACAAACTTTCTTAGTGTTTGTGAAATTTAGTGAAAAGTTATGTAGTAAAAGATACGATACAAATGATCTCAAAACACGTTATTTGAACTCCACAAAGCGCTAAAATCTTGTTTTGAATCGAAAAACAAACTTTCTTAGTGTTTGTGAAATTTGGTGAAAAGTTATGTAGTAAAAGATACGATACAAATGATCTAAAAACACGTTAATTGAACTCCTCAAAACGTTAAAATCTTGTTTTGAATCGAAAAACAAACTTTCTTAGTGTTTGTGAAATTTGATGAAAAGTTATGTAGTAAAAGATACGATACAAATGATCTAAAAACACGTTATTTCAACTCCTCAAAGCGTTAAAATCTTGTTTTGAATCGAAAAACAAACTTTCTTAGTGTTTGTGAAATTTGGTGAAAAGTTATGTAGTAAAAGATACGATACAAATGATCTAAAAACACGTTATTTGAACTCCACAAAGCGCTAAAATCTTGTTTTGAATCGAAACACAAACTTTTCTTAGTGTTTGTGAAATTTGGTGAAAAGTTATGTAGTAAAAGATACGATACAAATGATCTCAAAACACGTTATTTGAACTCCACAAAGCGCTAAAATCTTGTTTTGAATCGAAAAACAAACATTCTTAGTGTTTGTGAAATTATGTAGTAAAAGATACGATACAAATGATCTCAAAACACGTCATTTGAACTCCACAAAGCGTTAAAATCTGGTTTTGAATCGAAAAACAAACTTTCTTAGTGTTTGTGAAATTTGGTGAAAAGTTATGTAGTAAAAGATACGATACAAATGATCTCAGAAGACGTTATTTGAACTCCACAAAGCGCTAAAATCTTGTTTTGAATCGAAAAACAAACTTTCTTAGTGTTTGTGAAATTTGGTGAAAAGTTATGTAGTAAAAGATACGATACAAATGATCTAAAAACACGTTATTTGAACTCCTCAAAGCGTTAAAATCTTGTTTTGAATCGAAACACAAACTTTCTTAGTGTTTGTGAAATTTGGTGAAAAGTTATGTAGTAAAAGGCTTCTATCACGGAGTATTTTTAGGACATCATGAAAATGAGTATTTTTCTCATGTAAGACTTCAATTTTGCCATTTCTTCATAAAATTGGATAATTGATTTTTTGTGGTGTCAGACTTCACTTGTTGCAATTTAAAGATATTTTTTCGAGAAAATAGAAATGTGTGTGTGTTAGTCTTCGATTACTGGGTATTTTGAGAACATCGTGAAAATTAAATATTGTGCTCGTGTTTCACTTCAATTTTGGTATTTTTTTAGAGAAATGGGATAGATGATATTTTTGAAGGTGTTTCACTTTAATTTTTGCATTTTTAAGAAATTTATGTTTGTCAGTCTTCTATTAAAAAATATTTTGTGGCGAACATACAAATTAAATATTTTGCTCGTGTAAGAGTTCAATTTGGCATTTTTAGAGAAATAGTGTAATAATTTTTTTTAAGGTGTTAGACTTCACTTTTTTGCATTTTTAAGAAATTTTTGAAAAAAAATAGAAGTATGTGTGTGTTAGTCTTCTATTACGGAGTATTTTGAGGACATCATGAAAATTATGTATTATTCGCGTTACACTTCAATTTTGACATTTTTAGAAAATAAGATAATTGATTTTTGTGAGGGTGTTAGACTTCACTCTTTGCATTTATAAGAAATGTTTCAAAAAAACAGAAATTTGTGTGTATTAGTCTTCTATTGTCGAATTTTTTTTAGGAGAACATCAAAATTAAAAAATTTGCTCGTGTAAGAGTTCAATTTTGTCAGAAAAATAGGATAATTGATTTTTATAAGGTGTTACACATCACTTTTTTCATATTTAAGAATTTTTTGAAAAATAGAAATTTGTGTGAGTTAATCTTCTAATATGGAGTATTTTGAGGACGTCATAAAAATGAGTATTTTGCTCGTGTAAGACATCGATGTTGCCATATTTTTTCGAAAAATAGGCTAATTTATATTTTTTAAGGTGTTAGACTTCAATTTTTTCATTTTTGAGAAATTTTAAAAAAATTATAAATTTGTGTGTGTGAGTCTTGTATTAAGGAATTTTTTCTTTAGACCATAAAAATTAAATATTTTGCTCGGGTAACTGTTGAATTTTGGATTTTTTAGAAAGATAGGGTAATTAATTTTTTTTTTAAGGTGTTAGACTTCACTTTTTGCATTTTTAAGAAATTTCTGAAAAAATTGAAATTTGTGTGTGTTCGTCTTCTATTACGGAGTATTTGGAGGACATCATGAAAATTTAGTATTTTGACATGTTTTGAAAATAAGATAATTGGTTTGTTTTGAAGGTGTTCGACTTCCCTTTTTGCATTTCTAAGAAATTTTTGAAAATATAGAAATTTATGTGTGTTAGTCCTCTATTACGGAGTATTTTGAGGACATCATGAAGATTAAGTATTTTTCTCGAGTTACACTCCAATTTTTGACATGTTTAGGAAATAGGATAATCGGTATGTTTTGAAGGTGTTAGACTTCACTTTTTGCTTTTCTAAGAAACTTTTGAAAACATTAAAATTTGTGTATGTTAGTCTTCAATTATTGAATTTTTTTAGGAGAACATCAAAATTCAATATTTTGCTCGTGTAAGAGTTCAATTTTGGCATTTTTAAGAAGAAATAGGATAACACATATTTCTGAAGGTGTCAGACTTCACTTTTTTCATTTTTAATAAATTTTTCAAAAAAATAAAATTTGTGTGTGTTAGTCTTCTATTACGGAGTATTTTGAGGACATCATGAAAATGAGTATTTTTCTCGTGTATGACTTCAATTTTTCCATTTCTTCGAAAAATTGGATAATTGATTTTTTGTAGGTGTTAGACTTAATGTGTGTGTTTGGTCTTCAATTACGGGGTATTTTGAGGACATCGTGAAAATTGAATATTGTGCTCGTGTTTCACTCCAATTTTGGCATTTTTGTAGGGAAATGGGATAAATTATATTTTTGAAGGTGTTACACTTCAATTTTTGCATTTTTAAGAAATTTTTGAAAAATTTTAATCTATGTGTGTTAGTCTTCTATTAAAGAAATTTTCATAGGACAGCATGATAATGAATATTTTGGTCATGTAAGACATCAATTTTGGAATTTTTTCGAAATATGGGATAATTGATATTTTTGAAAGTGCTGGACTTCAATTTTTGCTTTTTTTTTATGAAATTTATGTGTGTTAGTCTTCTATTAAAGAATTTTTTGAGGAGAACATACAAATTAAATATTTTTCTCGTGTAAGAGTTCAATTTGGCATTTTTTGAAAAATAGTGTAATAATTTTTTTCAAGGTGTTGGACTTCACTTTTTTGCATTTTTAAGAAATTTTTGAAAAAAATAGAAATATGCGCGTGTTAGTCTTTTTTTACGGAGTATTTTGAGGACATCATGAAAATTAAGAATTTTGCTCGCGTTACACTTCAATTTTGACATTTTTAGAAAATAAGATAATTGATTTTTGTGAGGGTGTTAGACTTCACTTTTGGCATTTATAAGAAATGTTTCAAAAAACAGAAATTTGTGTGTGTTAGTCTTCTATTGTTGAATTTTTTTGAGGAGAACATAAAAATTAAAAAATTTGTTTGTGTAAGAGTTCAATTTTAGAATTTTTGATAAAAATAGGATAATTGATTTTTATATGGTGTTGCACTTCACTTTTTGTATATTTAAGATTTTTTTTAAAAACAGGAATTTTTGTGAGTTAATCTTCTAATATGGAGTATTTTGGGGACGTCACAAAAATGAGTATTTTGCTCGTGTAAGACATCAATGTTGCTATTTTTTTCGAAAAATAGGTTAATTGATATTTTTTAAGGTGTCAGACTTCAATTTTTTCATTTTTGAGAAATTTTAAAAAAAATATCTAAATTTGTGTGTTACTCTTGTATTAAGGAATTTTTTCAGGTGACCATAAAAATTAAATATTTTGCTCGTGTGACTGTTCAATTTTGGATTTTTTTAGAAAAATAGGATAATTGATATTTTTTAAAGTGTTAGACTTCACTTTTTGCATTTTTAAGAAATTTCTGAAAAAATATAAATTTGTGTGTGTTAGTCTTCTATTACAGAGTATTTTGAGGACATCATGAAAATTAAGTATTTTTCTCGTGTTACAATCCAATTTTGACATGTTTTGAAAATAAGATAATTGGTTTGTTTTGAAGGTGTTAGACTTCCCTTTTTGCATTTCTACGAAATTTTTGAAAATATAGAAATTTGTGTGTGTTAGTCCTCTATTACAGAGTATTTTGAGGACATCATGAAGATTAAGTATTTTTCCCGTGTTACACTCCAATTTTTGACATGTTTAGAAAATAGGATAATTGGTTTGTTTTGAAGGTCTTAGACTTACTTTTTGCTTTTTTTTGAATTTTTTGGAAAAATTGAAATTTGTGCGTGTTAGTCTTCTATTATTGAATTTTTTTAGGAGAACTTCAAAATTTAATATTTTGCTCGCGTAAGAGTTCAATTTTGGCATTTTTAAGAAAAATACGATAAGGCATATTTTTGAAGGTGTCATACTTCACTTTTTCATTTTATTAAATTAATCAAAAAAATAAAATTTGTGTGTGTTAGTCTTCTATTATGTAGTATTTTGAGGACATCATGAAAATGAGTATTTTGCCCATGTAAGACTTCAATTTTGCCATTTTTCGAAAAATAGGATAATTTTTTTTTAGGTCTTTGACTTCACTTGTTACAATTTAACGATATTCTTTTGAAAAAATAGATATGTGTGTGTGTTGGTCTTCGATTACGGGGTATTTTGAGAACATCGTGAAAATTAAATATTGTGCTCGTGTTTCACTTCAATTTTTGCATTTTTGTGTGTTAGTCTTCTATTAAGGAAATTTTTTTTGGACAGCATGAAAATGAGAATTTTGGTCATCTAATACTTAAATTTTGGAATTTTTTCGAAATATGGGATAATTGATATTTTTGAAAGTGTTGGACTTCAATTTTTGCATTTTTGTTTTAAGAAATTTCTGTTTGTTAGTCTTCTATTGAAGAATTTTTTGAGTAGAACATACAATTTAAATATTTTTCTCGTGTAAGAGTTCAATTTGGCATTTTTAGAAAAATAGTGTAATAATTTTTTTGAAGGTGACTTCACTTTTTTGCATTTTTAAGAATTTTTCAAAAAAATAGAAATATGTGTGTGTTAGTCTTCTATTACGGACTATTTTGAGGACATCATGAAAATAAGTATTTTGCTCGTGTTACACTTCAATTTTGACATTTTTAGAAAATAAGATAATTGATTTTTGTGAGGGTGTTAGACTTCACTTTTTTCATTTATAACAAATGTTTCAAAAAACAGAAATTTGTGTGTGTTAGTCTTCTATTGTTGAATTTTATTGAGGAGAACATCAAAATTAAAAAATTTGCTCCTTTAAAAGTTCAATTTTGGATTTTTTGAGAAAAATAGGATAATTGATTTCTATAAGGTGTTACACTTCACTTTTAGCTTATTTAAGAATTTTTTGAAAAATAGAATTTCGTGTGAGTTAATCTTCTAATATGGAGTATTTTGAGGACGTCATAAAAATGAGTATTTTGCTCGTGTAAGACTTCAATGTTGCCATTTTTTTTGAAAAATATGTTCATTGATATTTTTTAAGGTGTAAGACTTCAATTTTTTCATTTTTGAGAAATTTTAAAAAATATATAAATTTGTGTGTGTGAGTCTTTTATTAAGGAATTTTTTCAGGACACCATAAAAATTAAATATTTTGCTCGTGTAACTGTTCAATTTTAGATTTTTTTAGAAAAATAGGATAATTGATTTTTTTTAAGGTGTTAAACTTCACTTTTTGCATTTTTAAGAAATTTCTGAAAAAATAGAAATTTGTGTGTGTTAGTCTTCTATTACGGAGTATTTTGAGGACATCATGAAAATTAAGTATTTTTCTCGTGTTACAATCCAATTTTGACATGTTTTGAAAATAAGATAATTGGTTTGATTTCAAGGTGTTAGTCTTCCCTTTTTGCATTTCTAACAAATTTTTGAATACATAGAAATTTGTGTGTGTTAGTCCTCTATTACGGAGTATTTTGAGGACATCATGAAGATTAAGTATTTTTCTCGTGTTACACTCCAATTTTGACATGTTTAGAAAATAGGATAATTGGTTTGTTTTGAAGCTGTTAGACTTCACTTTGTGCTTTTCTAAGAAATTTTTGAAAAAATTGAAATTTGTGTGTGTTAGTCTTCAATTGTTGAATTTTTTTAGGAGAACATCAAAATTCAATATTTTGCTCTGTAAGAGATCAATTTTGGCATTTTTAAGAAAAATAGGATAAGATATATTTTATAAGGTGTCGGACTTCACTTTTTGCGTTTTTAATAATTTTTTCAAAAAAATAAAATTTGTATGTATTAGTTTTCTATTACGGAGTATTTTGAGGACATCATGAAAATGATTATTTTTCTCATGTAAGACTTCAATTTTGCCATTTCTTCGAAAAATAGTATAATTGATTTTTTTGTAGGTGTTAGACTTCAATTTTTGCATTTTTAAGAAATTTTTTACAAAATATATATTTGTGTGTGTTAGTCTTGTATTAAAGAATTTTTCGAGGAGAACATAAAAATTGAATATTTTGCTCGTGTAAGAGTTCAATGTTGGATTTTTTAGAAAAATAGTATAATTGATTTTTTTTTTTTTTTTTTTTTTAGGGTGTTAGTCTTCATTTTTTGCATTTTTGAAAAAAAAGAAATGTGTGTGTGTTAGTCTTCTATTACGGAGTATTTTGAGGACATCATGAAAATTAAGTATTTTGCTCGCGCTACACTTCAATTTTGACATTTTTAGGAAATACGATAATTGATTTTTGTGAGGGTGTTACACATCACGTTTTTCATTTATAAGAAATGTTTGAACAAATTGAAATTTGTGTGTGTTAGTCTTCTATTGTTGAATTTTTTTGAGGAGAACATCTAAATTAAAAAATTTGCTCGTGTAAGAGATTAATTTTGGAATTTTGAGAAAAATGAGATAATTGATTTTTTTAAGGTGTTATACTTCACTTTTTGCATTTTTCAAAAATTTAAAAGGATGTTTCTCTCTCATCAGAAAGGACTTATCAATTGAATCCATTCTATCAAGAGTTGAAACAGTGCAAAGAGAAAAGAGAAAAGAGAAAAGGTGTTTTCTCGATTAGAGAATCAAACGAATCTATCAAGCAAGTTCGCACATGCTTCGTCAAGGTAGTTGCGTGTGTGGCCGAGAGACTACGACTCACGGTGGATACGGGTAGAGGAGTTTGCACTTTCTCGCTCTTCGTTTGTGATCAAACCGGAGAAGTAATCAGAGAAAAAACTGTGGAGACGTGCGGACGTGGGACGTACGACTAGTCACCAACGTGACAGCGAAGAAGTGACAGAAGGAAGAAAGTGATCAACCCGTCGAACGTGATCAATTTCACGCGGTTATCATCTATCTTTCTATTGCATCATACCCGTAGTCGGATCGATTCCTACAGTATTTTTAGGACGTCATGAAAATTAAGTATTTTGCTCGCATTACTCTTCAATTTTTACATTTTTAGAAAATAAGACAATTGATTTTTGTGAGGGTGTGAGACTTCAATTTTTACATTTATAAGAAATTTTTGAAAAAATAGAAATTTGTGTGTGTTAGTCTTCATTTATGAAAAAAAAATTTAAAACATGAAATATTGCTAATCTTAGATTTCTATTTTTGTATTTTTTGTGAAACTTTTGAAAAAACAAAAAGAAATTTGTTTGTGTTTTTCTTCGATTACAAAGTTTTGTGAGAAAAAACATGAAAATTGTATATTTTTCTCGTTTTAGACTTCGATTTGGTATTTTTTAGAATAATATGATAATTAATTTTTTTTAAGGTGTTACACATTTTTAGACACGGAAATTGTGTTTTTGCAAAAATTTTGAAAAACAAATAGAAATTTCCTTGTGTTAGTATTTAATTATGAAGTTTTTTTGGCATTAACTCATTGAACGCTTGGTGAAATCGTTCGAATGTTCATCAGTTGTGTTCCAACTTTAGTTGTAACTTGGAATATTTTACCAGTTAGAAGGATGTCGCATGCAGGGCCGGCCTAACGGGTAGGCAAACGAGCCCCGGGTCTAGGGTCCAATATTTTGAGGGGTCCATATATTTATAGTAGTATGTATATCAGTATATGTATATATATGCACAATCCATTATGATCCGTAACCCATTATGATCCAAACCCGTGATCATACACGGACCCGAACCCAATAACATAAATATCCATTTTCTCTCTCTCCGTTCTATTTCTCAAAGCAGAAAAAAAAAAAAAAAAAAAAAAAGAAACGACGATTTCTCTCCTCCTCCGCCTGAAGCTCGCGAACGCGGCGAACCTGACGCCGATTGACGGCTGGAGCGGAGTCTGACGCGGCGAACCTGACGATGATTTCTCTCCTCCGCCTGAAGCTCGCGAACGCGGCGAATCTGACGCCGATTGACGGCTGGAGCGGAGTCTGACGCGGCGAAGCTTACGCGGCGAACCTGACGACGATTTCTCTCCTCCAGTGGCAGTGCCGCAGTCGTCGTTGTCGTGCCTCCAGAAGACGAACCGGCGGTAACCCTAAACCCTAGAAATTGCTATTTTTTTTTATAAAATCTGTTTTTTGAGGAATTGGTCCAGATTTGTTGATTGTGTCCAGATTTTGGTTCAATTTGTTGATTATGTCCAGATTTTGGTCCAATTTGATTGTGCATTGTTCAATTTGAAGCGATTTGGTCCAGATTTTTTTATAAATTGTCAATTACTTAATTATTCAAATAGTTAATTATTCGATAGAAAATGACTTGGTAGAAGAAATAGACTATACAAACATGATCGATACTTTTGCTTCCAAAAATGCTAGAAGAGTAATATTTAAATGATAATGATAATTTGTAATGCTAAAATATTAAAAAAAATATGTTTTGTTTGTTTTATTTTGTATGGTTAAACAAATATTTTTATTGTTTTTAAATTTTTTTTTTTGAAATGATAATTATGGGGTCCGTTTTCAATAATGGGTCTCGGGTCTTCAAAAACTCGGGACCGGCCCTGGTCGCATGAACGTATGTTTATATCGGTCGAACGTTTTGGTATGTGAAATTCCAAGTTACTTGCTTGACGTTATTTGAATTTTGATGATTTTGCAAATTATGAGTTGAGCTTTAACTAAATCATAGAGATAAGTTTTGTGATAACCTTAGTGTAATTTATAAGGTAATGCGATATTCCAACTCTTAGAAATCTTGGACGTCTTGATCTTCAAGTATTTCTCAATCTCGTTGTTACTTATATGTAGTCCATGCTTAGAATCTTCCATAATGGGTTGAACATGCATAGAACAAGGCATAGAAAAAGATCAATAACCAACCAAGTCAACACATACGCCAAGATTTCTATAAAGAAAATAAGAAACATAGGTCAAGATTTCTATAAAAAAAAACGAGTTGAACATGCATAAAACAAGATGGATAACCAACCAAATCAACACATAGGTCCATATTTATATAAACAAAATAAGAAGTATGAATTCCGCAATAGGATTGGTCTCCAGGGCCATCATTGGCAGCCCAAAAATCGGTGTCGCGTCTTTTGTGTATTTTCATTTGATGTCTTGATATCTTGTAGTTTTCTTTTGATCTTGATGTATTTCATCTTGGGCGTATTTTTCTAATTAAACAAACTTACAAAAAAACATTATTAATAATGATATTGTTTTGAAACAATCAAATAGAATTTGACCCAACAAATTTGTCTCCTATCCCTATTATCGTTTAATCTTTTAATGGAAGTTTTCTTGAAAATCTAGAAGAATGATGTCGATGGCTCTTTAGTTTCATTAATATTAAACTCAAAAAAAATATATACCATGGAATCAAGTGATTAATCAACCTTCTGTTGGAACGTTATTCTAACATTAGATTTATATGTAAAATATTTATGTGTTGTAATATTATCATTTATATGCTTAAAATAAAGTGGTCAATTTTAGTTAATAAATTTAAGCATTAATGAATTAATTAGGATGTGGGTCTTTGATGTGTAGAATATTGTGGGTGGTGATTTTATTTTCTATGATGGGCCGAATTATAAGATCCATATTTGGAGGCCCAAAAAGTATGTCTTTCTGAAAAGATGCATTGTGGCTATATAAGTAATTTGGTCTAAAGTACATATGATGAGATAATGTTACATTCTTGAATCTGCCCCATTAAGATTAGAGAGAGAGATCCATTAGAGAAAATCAAAAAGACTCTAAATTGGACATCATAAAGTACTTGAAATTCATTTCTTGCAACTAAGACTTCATTAATGCAACAACGGTAATGGCGCGACATCAATTCGGACGGATTCCGTACGCTTCCGCATACGGTTAAGGTACTGTTTTTATTAAGATTATTCGGTTGAATTCATATAGTTATTACGGTCCGTTTGTACGGACAAATTTATTATTTTATTTACGGGGCGGTGCCGGATCGTTGCTGCCGCCCCAATCAATTGGTATCAGAACGAACCTATGTCGAATCAAAGTTTAGATGGAAGAGAAACGAAGTATATAGGGTTTAAAACGATTTCTCTCGTCCAATTTCTGTTAATTTTGGATAATTTCGTTTTTTTATCAAAACGGGTCACAAACGGGTCGCGAAATTAGAGAGAAAGAAAAGGTTATAGAAAAATTATACTATCTCTCTATACTCAGTGGGTAATTCCAGACACATCTGTAATTTTCGTTTCGTCAAGAGAGACCGATGGCGAATTAACCCGTTGGCCAGAAATGGGACAGTTTTTTACGCCATGAATTGAAACTGGCCATGAATTACTTGGCCAAGATTACTGACTCGTGTCTTTTAGTTTTGGAAGGGATGGGATTTGTTTTCTTGACTTTTATGTTAATTGAAAATTCGGATTTGAAATTCTGATTTTTTGAGTTTATTACAATCCGGAATTACAAATTCTAAATGTAAAATCAGGATATCAAATTCTGGATTTTAAAGTTTGGATTTTTTGAAAATTAGGAAAAGAAAAATCAGGAAATAAATTTAGCATGGTATCGAAAATCCGGAATTCATAAATGTCGGGATAGTTTTTCTCGGTTTTTTAAGTTGATAAGAATCGGTATATCAAAATCTGAATATGAAACTTCAGGATTTGGAAACAAGATACTGACTAATCAAATTCATAATTGAATTAAAAATTTGCATTTTCTTTCTCGGCTTTTTAATTTTATAAAAATCCAGAATTACAAATTCTAAATATAAAATCAGGATATCAAATTCTGGATTTTAAAGTTTGGATTTTTTGAAAATTAGGAAAAGAAAAATCAAGAAATAAATTTAGCATGGTATCGAAAATCCGGAATTCATAAATATCGGGATAGTTTTTCTCGGTTTTTTAAGTTGATAGGAATCGGTATATCAAAATCTGAATATGAAACTTCAGGATTTGGAAACAAGATACTGACTAATCAAATTCATAATTGAATGAAATTAAAGATGACGATCGGGCTTGGTTGGGCCAGATAGGGTTCTTTATTTGTTTAATTTCAATTTTTTTCTTATGGAAATTAAGAATTAAATTTTATTTTATTTGTATTTGAGAATTGAATAAAAGGTTCATGTATATATATTCAATTTTCAAAATGACCCGTTAAACTATTTATAATAGCTCGTAAGTTTTATAATAACCCAGTAAAGCTAAACAAGATGTATATTTTGGTACTGGTTTGTACCCGAAATAATAAGATATTATATATATAAAGTTCAGGCTTTTAAGGGGTTATTAATGAGTTGTGTTTTAAGGTATAATTTCAAAATTCAAACTCAATTAAAAGGTTTAAGGTATGTGTTTTAAGATTAATTAAGGTCAACAACATGTTGCCAAAGTGACATCTCTTGTTGAAATTAATTATATTTTAAAATATTAAAAAAAAAGTTATGTGTATGATATTATTTAAATATTGGCCGGCCCAAAGGAAGGCAATATTTAATATAATTTCATATGTATCTGTGGTAATAAGTGTGTGATAATTATTTGGTTTTACGTGTGACTTATTTAATCGGCACAAAGAAAGGTTAATTTGTTGACACGTTAATTTATTATCAATTCTTCCTTACTACGCCAGGATATCAATAAGAAGTAAATATGATTGGCCAAAGTCAAAATATTAACGGAAAAGGAATATCTTGATGATGGGGATAACCTTTAATTGAATTTATAGGATTTATGATTCTTTCAAGATGTCTTGTTTGCGGGGAGAAAATACGGCTACAATTTTACGTTTAGCCGAAAAGACAAACTTCGACATCTCAAAAACATTGATATTGGTATATATATTTTTTTGGTTTTATAACAAAATCATCTTATTTGGTTTTGAGATGTATTTTGTTAATTATTAAATATACCATTAGATATGTGGGAGTAAGTAAAGAAATGTTAAAGAGAACGAAAGATTAAATGCTCATATATCAAATGTCGGATAAGTTTTGAGATCATTAAGTAGACCGACTTTGATAATAATAAAAAGAAATGATTGTGGAATTTTGTCATGAATGATGCATATATAGTGGACATTTATTTGTAGACCACTAAATTATTGCATGGAAATTAACAATTATAAAGTACAACAATGAAAGTTGTGAAAGAAAGTCAAAAGTAATATTTGTCTATCATATATTTTTGTACAAACTCCAATAAAATGTAATTACCCAAAAGGTTATATAAGCAAGACGTTGCTCATATGGGTGTAATTTCGGTTAAGGATATTCAGTTATAGTGGGAGTAAATAATTGTACAGTTATTATGATATAGACACGTGATATAAACATATCTCATACACATATGATACAGTTATAAAGTTTTCAAGTTTTCGGTATTATGGTTATTCTGCAGAATTAATATTATATTTATCACTTTACTTTGATTTAGATAAGGTTCGTCGTCTCAATATGGTTTAAAGGAGACGGTTTGTCTCAATGCGGTTTTTAAAGGAGACAGTTTGTCTCATTAAGTTATTAAAGGAGACGGTTTTAAGGATTTCACTAAATTAATATTTAGGAGGACCAAGTTGGAAATAGGCATGTTAAGATCACGTTACATGAAATTTCCATGCTACACATCCACATCATGTTTCATGGCATTCAGTTGTATTAGTGTACGTGACCATTGAAGGTTTAGTGACGTTAAATGTGACGAAAGCCGCTTTGATCCTACGTTGATATTATTGATGGACGAAATTGGTTAGGGACACATAAAGTTTTTTATGACAAACAAGTACGCGTATTTCGATTTATGTTCAATACGTAATTATAAGGAATTACATATAGTCCAAGTGGGAGATTGTTGGAACGTTATTCCAATATTGGACTTATATGTAAAATATTTATGTGTTGTAATATTGTCATTTATATGCTTAAAATAAAGTGGTCAATATTAGTTAATAAACTTAAGCATTAATGGATTAATTAGGATGTGGGCATTTGATGTGTAGAATATTGTGGGTGGTGATTCTATTTTCTATGATGGACTAAATTAGAAGATCAATATTTGGAGGCCCAAATGGTATGTCTTTCTGAAAAAATGCCTTGTGGCTATATAAGCAATTTGGTCTAAAGTACATATGATGAGATAATGTTACATTCTTGAATCTGCCCCATTAAGATTAGAGAGAGAGATCCATTAGAGAAAATCAAAAAAACTCTAAATTGAACATCATAAAGTACTTGAAATCCATTTCTTGCAACTAAGACTTCATGAACGCAACAACGGTAATGGCGCGACATCAATTCGGATGGATTCCATACGCTTTCGCATACGGTTAAGGTACGATTTTTATTAAGATTATTCGGTTGAATTCACATAGTTATTACGGTCCGTTTGGACGGAAAAATTTATTATTTTATTTACGGGGCGGTGCCGGATCGTTGCCGCCGCCCCAACACCTTCAATTATTCTAATTAAGTAATTATGCATTTAGAGCAAAGCAAAGTTATTTTCATACTAATGTTTGTTCGAGGGCCTAACTCTGAATATACCCTTTCATATTACCCTTCCCTTATTTCATCATACATGTCCTCTTAATGTCTTCTCACCTCTCTATTGTTATATATAAATCAAATTTATATTGTAGTTCAAAAAATATGTTAATACATTTAAAAAATCATAATACGCAACTAAAAAAAGGTATATTATATATTTAAAAATATATATTTTATAAAATACAACCAAAAAATTATATGATGATTTTATAAAATATACATTAAAAATTTGAGAAAAAAATATCACAAACACATGTTGACAATTCCCCCGCGGGCCGCAGGAAACATGCTTCTTGATTTTATACACTAATATTATGGAATATTCCATTGTATTGTTGACTTGGACTTGTATCATCAGCAAATTTATTTAATTTCAAATTCTTAGCCAATTCAAATCTCAAACAGTACAATATTGAATAAAACCAGTTGAAAAAACCTTTGAATACTTTGAAGAAGATATTTGTTGAGAGAACAGTGGACCTGAATAATCATAAGATTGGAGGACAAGATTGTAATTGTATGCATGCAAACATAAAATACAAATACTATTAAAGAATATTTCGTTAAACAAGATAACTAAACCCTTGATCCTCGGTACTCAATACCCCCATTATGGAACACAACCAGATTTGCTTATCTGTACAAAATTCATCTTTTAATGTCATTTTCGGTGGCATGGGTTAAGCATGGCTAAATTTCCTTTATCATTTAATGGAGAATATTCAGATTTTTTTTTTTAAATATGAGAAGAACCAATATTTTATTTTCGTTATTTGATGCCCATAAAATCCAACTCATAGTTTGTCAAAAAAGAACTTTGTATTCTACCAAATGAATTATGTATCATTGATTGGTTATCGTTAAATTATTTTCGTTATTTGATGGTTATTTAGTTCAATTAATAGTAAATTGGAAGAAGAAGATACCATGGAATCAAGTGATTAATCAACCTTCAGTTATTCTAATTTTGTATTTATAGCAAAGCAAAATTGTTTGAAGGCCTAACTCCGAATATACTCTTTATATTCTCCTTCCCTAATTTCATGCGTATCTCAATTCAAAAAAAAAATCATGCGTATGTCCTCCTAAATGTTAAATGTCTTCACACCTGTCCATTGAAAAAGCACCTAAGATATCCCTTAGGTGTATGTTTATTGTTTTAAATGGAGGGAAATCCATCTCATTCTCTCCATTTAAATTTTAACTTGGTTTTCTTAGCATATGCTTTCAAATATTCTGTTTTCTCCCTATGATTCAGGAATTCACTTGATCTTTTTTTCACTTCCCTTTTCTCCTCTATAAAAAACAAGCTCTTATAATTTACAAGTTATAGTCATAAAAATCAAGGAAACCATTGTTGATTAACATAGTAACATAAGTATGAAATTTGGAAAGAGGTTGAAGAAGCAAATAGAGGACACAATCCCTGAATGGAGAGACAAATTTCTCTCGTACAAGAATCTCAAGAAACTCGTCAAGATTACTTCGACATCACGACCATCGAGCAAAACTGAGACCCAATTCGTGCATCTTCTGAATTCAGAAATCGAGAAATTCAATTCCTTTTTCCTCGAGCAAGAAGAGGACTTCATTATTCGCCAACGAGTACATATTTATCCCGAATTCGGATCTTTTCAAATATAATTCAGAAATCGAGTTATTAATAAAATTCATTTTCTTAGGATCTTCAAGATAGGATTATTGAGGTCGAGAGGGAGAGATTCGAGCCGTTGGATACAGAATACACGGTTCAGATGGTGCAAATAAGGAAAGACATCGTGAATTTCCACGGCGAAATGGTGCTTCTTCTCAACTACAGTAGTGTCAATTACACAGGTTAAATTTTAAATATTTACTCGATTTGGATTTTTGTTTCAAATAATCGATCAATCATTTTATAATTCATATAGGCCTTGCTAAAATACTGAAGAAACACGACAAGAGAACAGGACATATACTCAGACATCCATTCATAGAAAAAGTATTGAAGCAACCCTTCTTCACGACTGAGTTAATTTCAAAACTCGTAAAAGAATGCGAAACGATGATGGACACCATATTTTCCCACACAAAATCACTCACAGATCCGAAACAAAGAGAAGCCTCGTCGATAGCAGAACAGAGTATTTACAAAAATACCCTCGCTGCACTCGTGACTATCCAAGAACTTGGAAAAGGGAATCCCACTTTAAATTCCCCGGAATTTCAATTCCTTCTTTCTCCTCCTATTCCTATACAATGAATTCTTTAGAGTTGTATTCTCAATAGCTTAATTTCATACTTTGTTACTTTTATTTTTGTTATTTTAATAGAACAAAACCGGTTACAAGAACAAAAAAATGCATACACATATCATAATAACTCGTTAATATTTAAAGAAAAAAACACAATTTCTCAAACAATAGAAATCAAATTTCACGTTGATTTTCCATTCAATTCAAAATCATCGGCGGAATAATATTCCGCATTCAACTTGCACATATACGACGGATTATGCCCTCCCCTAGTAAGAAAAAAAAAAAAAACACGGACTTAATGGCAAAATTACAAACTCATTAAAAAATAATTAAAAAAATAGGAGATAAATGTACCTGTCGGTGATGAAAAGACTGACGAGCTTAGGTGGCACATAGTCAAAGGTAGGGTTGACAACGCTCAAAAGAGGGGTCCCACCAATCATCCCATAATTCATTATATCAGAAAACTCCCCCAATTCGAGTAGATCTGACGGCGATTTCAATTCGTTCAACAAAACCTCTGGATTGTGCGGATATAACGGACACAACTGCAATCGATCGAGGGGTATTTTTGAAAAGATGAGAAAATAGATGGGTATTTTTGAAATATTTTCTACGTACTTTATGAGTGCCCGCAACGACGACGAAAGGGACGGCATGTCTTTGCGCCGCTAGTGCCAGCATGTTCGTTCCAACTGGTGCAATTACTCCCCCATTTGCCATTATTGCGTGGGCCCCAACAATAACCTTGTTGTTTAAACAAAATATGTCAAATTGTAAGGGTATTTTTTGAAAAATAATGTAAAATTTAATGTACCATGTTGACTCGAGAAATCATGGCAAATATTGCTGAGTCTGTAATTACGGTAGATTGTAATCCCTTCTGAACGAGTTCCTTAGCAAGAACGTGTCCTTGGTATCTAATAAATGAAATAAAAAATGAATAGTTTGTTTTTTTGCAAATATAACCCTACAATTTGGATTAATTAAAGTAATGACCTTGGAGCGCCTTCAGCGACAAAAACACGAAACGATCGATTTTTTTCTTTCGCTGCATAAAGAAACTCTTTCACCGTTCTCGATCTTCCCAGAGTTAAAATTACCTCACTGAAATTTCATATTTCAAATTATTCATATTTCATAATTTGAAATTTAAAATTTGAAATTTCGAATAAAGATATAAATGGGTACTTTTGATGAATATGTTCTACTGCTTGCTCTGAAATCAACTCATAACAAGATTCAATATCTTGAATAAGTTCATTAATCGCTTCGATCACATCGTGTTTTAATCTCTTACTCCTCGTGCCCGCAGCTAAAAACATTTGCAAGGGTAAATTTCATATTTTGACAATTTAGAAGGGTAAATATGAAAATTTATCTTCGTCATTACATCTGCTTCTGCCTTCGGAATCGCCGCCGGAGGAGGAACCGGGAGGCGCAGCTGGCGAAGGGATGTCTTCTAGAAGGGTCTGTAAAGATCGAGGCCTTAGAGTGCTCCGAGAGGCAGCAGCCACGGCTGCAGCTGACAAGACGGGCCCGCTTTCACGTGCCACATCATCGTCTTCGTCGTCACTTCGTTCTGAGATCGTTATGCCCTCAAATGATACAGCTGTTGATGAGTGCTCCTCTTCTCTTATCAGGTGGAGAACTCTTCTCACCATGTTCCCCACTGCTAGCTCTGCGAGTGATGAAGTATGGATGGATTCAGAGAATTGAAGGGATGAATTGGAAAAATAAGGGTTGAATTGTGAAATTACCAACGGGATTAGCAGCGATGAGTTGCTGGCCAACAGTTCTGACAGCATTGATTAAGGAGGCGGCTGGGTTTGCGTAGGGCATACGGTGCTGGGAGATGACTGACCGGAGTAACTCCGCTGTTTGTTTAGCCACTGCATGTGATCCTTCGATTCTCCTATTTCACACCCAATTGCACAAAAATCGAGTGAATAACAGATCAGAAAGGAAGAAGAATAAGGAGAGATTGTACAGTACCTGCGTTTGAGCTTGAGGACGAACTCGGCGACATTGTCGGGCATTGTTGCAGTGCTGAATTGCGAGAAATTCAGGCGAGAATTGGTCTGGTCGGAGAAGACGGAGGAGTTAGGGAGAAGAAGGGGTTAGGGTTCCATTAATGGGCCTATTTAAGGCCCATTCATTACTAAGGCCCATAAGGATGTCAATCCGAGATTTAGAATTCCGGGTTCTTTGAAAATCTGGGATTTGAAATCTCAGATTTGCAATCCGAGATTTGCTAAGAAAATCTTTTGCAAGTTACGTTCTGTGATTGGAAAAAAAAATAAACGAGTATTTGTACTTTAATTGTATTTAATTGAAAAATAAATCTATATTTGTGCATATAAGTGCAATGCAACGTGAAAAATTAAAATTATAAAATTATAAAAAAATTATAATGATGGAAGAACGATTTAATAATGAACATATTTGTTTATTATTTATTTATTGATAATTCAACTGATTCGAACTCAAATATAACAATTATTCTTTCTTTTTAAACTCGAATTTGAAGTTAATTATGTGTTGATTGATAATTCAACTGATTTGAACTCAAATATAACAACTATTCTTTCTTTTTAAATCCGAATATAAAGTTAATTCTAGTTCTAGATAAATCTCAAATATGAGACGGTAAGCAAATAGAAATTGAAATCATGGTTTTCAACATACTCGCGAATTCAAATGCCGGGAAACACAGGAATTCAACTCCGGTTGTTAGCAAAGCCCAGGGGAAGGGCTCCCTTTTCCCTCCTCCAGTCGCACGTTAGATAGTACGGTGCAATTCGATCGACTGGAGAGGAATTGAAATGGAGAAGAAGAGAAGGGCGGCGGTGGTGGTGCTAGGCGATATTGGTCGGAGTCCCCGTATGCAATACCATGCTCTCTCCCTTGCACAGCAAGTAAGCATCCTCTCCATTCAATCTCTCCCTCTGTCTCTCTGTTGATCCAGAAAAAAACTAGCTTCTTTCTCTACCAGTTTATCGTTTATATCAATGTCATGCGTACTGATGTTCAATTGACTTGCAATTGGGAGTAAATTCACCAAAGTTAGCAACTTTTTATGTTCCAATTGGCAAAACCTATTCAAAACGTATTTAATTTGAGATAATTTCAAGTGCATTACTCATTTACTTTCAATAATTTTATGCGTCTGAATCTCATTTATGTTACAGGCTAATTTAGAGGTGGACATAGTTTCAAATGGAGGTACCAAACAAACAAATAAAAACTTAATTCAATTATAATCCAATAGAAAAATCACTTCGTATATCATTAATATTAAGTTATTAATCTATTTTTTTAAAGGTAGTGATCCCCATTTGGCCCTTCTAGAGAACCCGTCAATTCAGATTCACTACATGGTATAACATCTTCAATTCTTACCTCGTTTTAATTAAAATTACAAAAAAAAAATACAAAAATTAAACTCTTATTACTTCAGAGGCCAGTACAGCTCCAAACAATATCAAAAATATCCTCAGCACTAGCTCTAATATTGAAAGCAGCGTTTCAATTCATAATCTTAATGTATTTTCTATGTTTCAAAATCCCTCGACCGGATATATTCATAGTACAGGTCCGTTCAATTTTCAAATTTTTATTTTAAATTTTTAAATTTCAATTCTAATTTTAAATTTCGAATTTAGAATCCTCCCTCGGTTCCTACTCTCGCAGCGGTTAAATTGTCGAGTTATTTTAGACGCGCAAAATTTATAATTGATTGGCATAATTTCGGCTATACTTTACTCGCTTTATCTCATGGACGAAATCACATAATTGTCAAATTATATTTTTGGTAAACCATCAAAATATTATTTCCAAATTTCAAAAACCTAAATTATATTATTTGAATTTAGGTTTGAGAAATATTTTGGTAAAATGGCCGATGGAGCGTTATGTGTCACAAAAGCAATGCAACATGAACTCGAACAAAATTGGGGAATTAGGTATGTTGCCTTTTTGTCTTATTAAAAAGTATATATTGTAATATTTTTTACTTTTTTTTTAGATCGACAGTACTTTACGATCAACCCCCTGAATTTTTCCAAATTGCTTCTCTCCAGAAAAAACACGAGGTGAAGTGGTTAACTATATTTTGTATTTTTTTTAATTAATTGGTCTATAAGATTAATTATTAATCTTATTATTTGCGATAAATAGTTGTATTGTAGGTTAACAAACGAGATTTGTAATCCTCAAGGCATTAATGATTGTGTTTCTTTTGGTAATTTAATAAATTTTTTTAATTAAGGTTATTTTAGCAATTTTATATTAAATATTTTTCTATTTTTTTAATGCAGAAAAAACAAATCCATTCACCACCATAATTAATAATAATATTTTACTAAAACCAAATAGACCTGCATTAATAGTTAGCAGCACGAGTTGGTACGCTATTCTATTTATCTCCTCTAGTCAAATTTGCATTTTAACCCTCCAACTTTACCAAACTTAAATCTTTTTATTTTTAAATTTATTTTTCAGGACTCAAGACGAGGATTTTAGTATTCTTCTAGAAGCAGCGTTAAAATATGATAGACGAGTTTCAGTTGCATTAAATGAACACGATTCATTAAACGAACAAAATATTTGGGATAATATAATAAATACCGAAAATCAGTTTATTTACCCTAGACTTTTACTCATTATCACTGGTACGTATTTTTCATATATGCCCTTCATAATTTTTGTTATTTATGATTTTAATCTATTTTTTTATTTTTTAAGGGAAAGGGCCAGATAGGAAGAAATACGAAGAGAAAATAAAAAAAATGAAATTCAGACGCGTTGCATTTCGAACAATGTGGCTTTCTGCAGAGGATTATCCTTTATTACTCGGTAATTTTATATTTTACAATTTTACCCCTCACAAAGATTTAATATTGTGATTAAAAAATATTTAATGTAATGATGTTATTTTTCAGGTTCGTCAGATTTAGGGGTGTCTTTGCATACTTCCTCTTCGGGTCTTGACCTTCCAATGAAGGCAATACTTTTTTTTTTTTTTTTCATTTGTAACCCTGCAAAATCTTAAAATATTATTTATACCCTTGCATAATGAAATTAAAATTTTCGAAATTATTTGTTTTGTAGGTGGTGGATATGTTTGGATGTGGATTGCCAGTTTGTGCTGCGTCTTATTCATGGTATTTTACATTTTTACCCTTTTATAATTTTATTCACCTAAATTAATTTTAATTTTATTTTTTGTTTAAAGCATTGAGGAGCTAGTAAAAGTTGATACAAACGGGATTTTGTTCTCATCTTCTTCTGAGCTTGCTGAAGAATTTTTGGTACGATTCTCTTTTAACCCTGAATGGTTAATAAATTAGTATTATAAATTAATTTGAATTTTTGAATTTTCAGATGCTTTTTAAGGCATTTCCTGAGAATTGTGATGCGTTGAATAAATTAAGAAACGGAGCTTTAAGTACCGCTTCCTCTGCCAGGTGGGCCCCAGAATGGGAAAATAATGCTCTGCCTTTAATAAATAAATTAATGTCGATGCAATAGTATGAATGATTGGAGAGATTTGCGAGAAGAAGCCTCTAATAATTTGCGTTAATACACATAATTATTTGTCGAGTTAATAATGATAGCATTATTTCCTTTTTTCTTTTATTAGTTTTTTTAAAAATTTAAATTTAAGGGTTTGATTTTTTCTTGTAATATCCATTTATATCATTATCAAAATATAAAAGGCTGAGTTTTCATTCGCATTTCACCAAAAAATAATACTAAGAGCACATTATAGACACAAGTTCTCAACACTTAAAATGAAGAAATGGAAATTACAAGATTCTGAGTGACCCAATCAAGCCCTTCGAATCGTACTCTAATCTTTCGAATCTGGATCGAATTGGTTCTTACATCTCTAAATCTAAAACAATGTCTACAATGAACCAAATGAAAAATATATAGTAATTAGTAAATAAACCACCATATATATATTAATTATGTCATGAAGCAAGAAAAAAAAAACAAAGAAAATACTTACATTCTGAATCGGTCTTGACCCATTTACACCGGTCATTTCCTTTCTCCTCCTCGATATCGCTTTGATATGTTTCCTCCTCTTCTTTGTTTCTCAAGTATTTCTTCCTCAAAGTCCATGTCGAATTTTGCGGGTATATCTTTTTATGAAGCAATGCTCTCAATATCTACCAAAAAAGATTGAAAAATATTAGAGAATTTCAATCCAAAAGTAAAGGACAAACAAGTATATTGCATGAAAACGATGTATACCTTCTCCATCCGAGATTCGGGCATTGGATCCCGCAAATTTGGACCCGGCACGAAACCTCCTCGACATGAAAAAACCTTCTTAAGGAGAAAAGTGAGGGACCTTTGTTTGATACCATTCGATTTATTGGCTAATATTTCCTTTGCTTTACTTAACATAATTTTCGTGTCGGGTGAAATATTTGCACCGCCATTTCTCTCGAATTCTTCGCATAATTTTTGAAACGAGGCGCGAATTAGCTCGGATGGGTAATTTAGAATCCTACTTAATTGTAAATTAGTCCTCTCTTCCTCGATTCTCTCTGTTCCATTCGTGCTAGATTTTGATTTTATTGCAAACAACATTTTAAGCTCTTCTTGCAATTTCTCTAGAGTAAAATCGTCTTGATCTTGCGATGAACATGAGCCGTTGGATTCCTCAGCTTGTTTCGACCGTTCTATATGTTTGTTACCCAATGTACCAATGGATAATAATGTTTTTGGCCATTGATCCAACTCTTGCTTTATATCATCTAAAAAACAGAATAAATATGATAATGTAAGAAAAATGTAGATTGGATAGTTAATGCTAAAAATAAGGTAATGCTAAATTTAAGATATTACTTTGGTTCGTGCTCGGCACAGAATCGCAACTTTTTTTGTCTCGTCTCCCCTTGAACTTGTTCTCCATCCAGTTTAGGATCTATGATGACAAAATATATCAAAAATTCATTAAGAACCTGATACTAACTTTGTCCCCTATTGTATAAGATTTAAATTCAAATATCAATTTATCAAAAATAAACAAAAAGATAAAATGAAAAGAAAATAAATGGACTAAGCAAATTAAGAAGGCTTACCCTCATACTTTCACTAGTAGAATTTGGCTAGTGAGATTTATGAAAATGATATGAAATATAAAATTAGAGAGAGTTTATATGTAGATTAAAGAGAATTGAAGTGGCTATCAAGTAGAGATATTAGCCAATGAGCATGAAGGCTTAAATAGAGATATGAGCCAATGACCAAAAAGGCTTAAATTGGTGAGAGAGTTCCCCTGACACGCTTGTCCAGTTGCTTCTTGATTCTTTCTTGCATGATCCCCTGTGGTCCATACTTTCTATCTTTTGATGTTTTTACTTCAAAGAGTAATGTGTCATTTTTATTGCTAAAATAATCATACTTTTCTGAAAAGTTTTGATTTTGAATAATAGCGTAAATAGGCCATTTTGTGTGAATATGTTTTACATTTACATCCAGATCTACCAATTCGAAATGACATAAAATTTTGATTCTTTTACGAGAACATTTAACTCTATTTATCAAGGATGAACATGACGCTTCCTCATTTTATGATTTGGGTTGTCTATGGCATTTGTATCGAAAAATAATAAATGTTTTTAGAATGTTGTTTTGGTCCCCATCATAAATAACTCTTGGTTCCGTACATGGATATGATAAATTTGAATTTATAATTGCAAAAGTTTTAATTATGACATTGAATAAACGAGTATTAAAATTTTTATGTTATTATTGAAATACAATAATATAGTTGAATAAATAGTTCAAAAAGTTTTAATTATGATATTGAACAAACGAGTATTAAAAAAATTATGTTATTATTGAAATGTAATAATATAGCTGAATAAATAGTTCAAAAAGATTTAAATTATGATATAGAATAAGTAAGTAAGTTTGGAAAAATAATGGCAAGAAAAACTGGCTAGTTTTTATGATAAGGGGTAGTTCTATGAAACTTCATATAGAAGAATCCAAAAATTATTTTTCTTTAAGGGAGGGTCATGTGATATAATTTTTTATAAAAAATTATTTTGGATACTAAAATAATTCCATGTGCTTATTTATTTTAGTCCATTTAATAATTGATTGTCCTGTCCATTTTCATTTGTATTTTGTTCATTTTTTTTCTTTCTTCCGGATTTGTCTCTCCTAAGTTTATTGCATTAAGATTAGTAATTAATCATTTTCTTTAAAGTAAAGTAAATCTAATTAATAATAGGAAAGATAGCATTATTATATTTATTTATACTCATTTTGGAGTATGAAATATTGAGAAAACTGCAAAATGAATTACAAAATAAGATCATATTTTTATCATCAATCTAAGACAATTTTGTGATAGAATGCCTCAGCAACAATTTGAATTTTTGCCTTACTTTTTAAAAATCTGTCGATACTTATTAATGATCTTAGTCAACAACAACATAATACAATCAATGTCGAAAATATATTTAATAATATCCATAAACATCATAAGAATAATTGTATTCGCATTATGATACCAAGTCAAAAAGAATTAATACAAAGTATTAATCTATGTATATACCAAATGCATATAAAATATTCAACCAAGCCATTTTTCCTCTATATTCTAGTACATGTTCATTCATGCATCTGCCACATAATAGTTACTTGATGTATTTTAAACAATAAATAAATGAGGTCAAATTTAAGAATAAAATATATAGTCTTTTTAGTGTATAGATAAAATTGATAAATGCTAATATAAAAATATAAATGGCAACAAATATCTAATTTTATCAGATAAATAAATTTGGATGCGAGAGAGAGAGACAGAGAGATGACATAATTAAGAAGAAGAACAAGAAGAGAGAGAAGGCCAAGAAGAAATTCCTCACAAAACACCGTCATTGTGCTTGTCTTTGAGGTCGAGAACGAGAGAATGAGATCTCCGCAATAAATTAGGGTGAGAAAGGAAAGAGACATATCGGAGAGGGATATGAGAGTGCTATGAGAGAGGAAATTAAGAAATTACAATTTTACCCTCCAAATGAGGATGCGTCAAAATTTTAACGTTTTAAATTGCGATATAACGGTCTGTAGCATTCGAACTGCAATTTACATGTGTGTTCACCGTTATTGCAAGCTATACCGACAATATAGCGTTGTTATATAGTACATTTTGATATTGCATTTTATAAATATTTGTCGTTATATGCACTATAACGGTGCTATTGCGGCGCTATTTAAATCATTATAAAATTTTCATCAAAAAACTTGTGTTAAGATATTTAATTAAAACTCTTTAATTAACAACAATCTTTTAATCTCAATCATTCAATTATAATCAATTATAAAATAGTGTATGATCCGACTTGTGCTCTATGCTCGGAAGTCATGGAGGATGCCGATCATCTATTTTTGCGGTGTCCGTTCACAAGGGTGTTATGGAAGGAGATAGACGTTACCATTAATATAAATGCATCATCCGTGTTGAGCCTTTGGAAGGAGCATCGGCTTAAGCTTTCGGTGGTCGAGGCTAAACGATGGGATACCATTTGGTTAGCAACGATTTGGACCATTTGGGAGGAACGCAATAACCGTATCTTCCAAAAAAAATGAAGGATGCATGCGTTAGTGTTAAGTTGCATTAAGGAATTAGTGATTCGGTGGCGGATCCTTAGTAGTAATTAGCAATTGAACCCCATTACTTTTAACTTTTCACTAGGATATATGTAAATAATGAACGTTGTAATTTCTCCTTTTATTTATAAAAAAAATCGGTCCGGACGCGTACAGGCCCGGCCCTGGGGTTAGGCCCAGCTGGCCCAGGTCACAGGCCACCCTTTCCCATAGGCCTCCCTTTTTTACCTATAAATTAATTATACCTATTACTAATTCGATCCGACCCGCTAAAAATCCGGATCCACAGCCCGCTTACCGTCTTTACTTTCCTGCTCCTGCACTGCACGCGAGCTGCACGCGAGGGCGCGATTGAAGAAAAGCTACGCCTACGTCGTCCGTGCTCTGGCGACTGCGACTTTGCGAGGCTAGGCTAGGCGACTGCGAGCGCTAGGACACGCGAGAGCTAGGCGAGGGCTAGGCGAGGCCTCCATCACCATCCATCACCATGACAGGAGCTCATTTTGGCCATTTTAGCTCCTCTTCGTTAGCTGCGACTGCGACTGCGCTAAAATCGGTGATTTTCGTCGGGATTTTCGTCGGAATTTTCGTCAGGATTTGCGTGCGGCACTCTCCACTTCGAATTGCTCTTCAATTTCGTGTAATCATCTTTAATTTTCGTCAATTTATCTTGCAATTTCGTGTAATTTCGCAATTTCTTGTAATTTTGCCCAATTTCGCCCAATTTGTGTGATATTTATGTGATTGGATCTGTGAATTTTGTTTAATTTTCGTCAATTTCTGTTGAATTTCGCCCAAATCCCAATTATGTGATTCTGTGAACTCTGTTGAATGAATTTCTGTTCAATCTGTGAATATGTTGAATCGCCCAATTTCTGTTGAATCGCCCAAATCCCAATTTATGTTGAATTTCGCCTCTGTTGAATATGTGAATTTCGCCTCTGTTGAATCTGTTGAATCGCCCAAATCTGTTGAATCGCCCAATTTCTGTTGAATCGCCCAAATCCCAATTTATGTTGAATTTTGCCCAAATCACAATTTCTGTTGAATTTCGCCTCTGTTGAATCGCCCAAATCCCAATTTCTGTGAATTTCGCCTCTGTTGAATCTGTTGATTCTCTTTATAAGCCATCATTGTATATTTTTTTTTATAATTATAGGTACAATTATGAGAAATAAAAGGATTTTTATGTCGGGAAATGAAAAAAGAAAAAACAAACAAAGACGAGAATCTTTTATTCAATCTCAAAGAGGTGCCATGGATAGATTTATTATGACTAATACTTCAACGGAACGTTCAAGTTACGAGGGAAATGATAATTTGGTTAACGAGGAAGAGGAAGAAAATGATAATTTGGTTAACGAGGAGGAAAACGATAATTTGGTTAACGAAGAGAGAAATGATAATTTGAATAATGAGGAGGAAAATGATAATTTGGTTAACGAGGAGGAAAACGATAATTTGGTTAACGAGGAGGAAAACAATAATTTGATTAGTGAAAATGGAAACTTGGTTAATATCGATGATCCGGTTAATTGGAGGGATATTAGCCAACAATTTCGAGAGTTATTAGTAAAAAGAGGTCCCATTAAAAGAGAGATGAATCGTGTTGTTAATTTTCCTAAAGATGGTAATGGTTTGCCAAGTGAAGTTAAAAAACCAATTGAAATACTCAATTATTTGGAAACAATGAAACATTGTTATCCAAATTCGTGGATTGCGTATCGAGTACTTTTGACCATTCCGGTCACGGTTGCGTCGGGCGAAAGGAGTTTTTCGAAATTGAAATTAATAAAAAATTATCTTCGATCAACCATGTCACAAGAAAGATTAAATGGATTAGCTATATTATCAATTGAAAATGATTTCGCGCAAAAATTAGATTATGCAAATTTAATTGATATATTTGCCTCCAAAAATGCGAGAAGAGCGATATTTAAATGAATACGTTAGTTATGTGTTTTGTAATATTTTGACTTTAATTTTGTGGATATTTATTTAGTTCTAAATTTATATGTTTTGTAATATTTTGACTTTAATTTTATGGATATTTATTTAGTTCTAAATTAAATTTTTTTTTTAATTATTATATGATATGATTTCGTAATTTTGGACTATCTTGACACTACGTCACAGGCCTCCAAAATTTCAGGACCGGGCCTGGACGCGTATCGCGCTTGCCTTTCTCTTCAAAAAAAAAAAGACAAGATAAAAATAGGGTAGGATAGAACTTTTTCTTCTTCTTATATTAGATTGTGCAAGTGTCTCTTGTCATTTATTATACAATTAGATATATTAACTTATTAAGACTTTACATTTTTTTTTTAATTTACACATTAATATGCATGCTTTTGAAAATAATATCAAAAACTATTCAACAATCAATACTTTTTTATACCCTCGAATGGATCACTCCAGCCTTGTCCACAACAAAAATGCACACCAAAATCATCAAAATTTCTACAGGTCAATGGCCATCTATTAGGGTTCAAGTTCCAAAGCTTAGCTTCTGGACCTTTTCACTTGGACCTTTTATCAATCCTTTCTTCCTCCGAGAATGAATCCCCTTGTTATCTTTTCATTTTTAATAAGTATAATCTTTGTATTTCTCCTTCTCTTAAGTATACTCAAAGGATACGATCGAGTTAATGGATTTTAAAACGGACCATTAATTTAAGAAAACACAAAATTTCATGGTAATGTTGAAAAAAGGATAAGGATAAACAACTTGATTCGATCTCATGCATAGAATTTAGCAGAAAAAAGGCAATATTCCCTAAATCACTCCATATCACCATGCCAGTATGTCTTGATTCGATCTTGCTAGCTAGGCCATGCATGGCCATCCCTCACCTAGTTGGGTCGACGATGTCCATGTCTGGACCCATGCATGACCTAACCCTAAACACCTTAGTTATCACATGCTCGGTTCCAAATATAAAGCTCCAAACATATGCCACTTCAATCATCTATTAAGAATAGGGTAATTTTACTTGACCCCTCAAACATCCAATTCCATCCTCGATCCGTACAAAACATGGGTTTTGTACCAATAAATCTCTCCAAATTGCACCCCACATTTTCGATTGTTTGTTAATTCAAATTTCAATTGACAGTTAATTCAAAATTAATTATCGGTTAATACAATTGTATCAAAATTACTAATTTTAATTAACGGTTAATACATTTTTGAGTGTAATTTTGGGAGATGGGAAATAGCCCCCCCACATCGAGGATGGCGTGGTGGATCTGGGGGTTTCCATATATGAGCTCTTAAGAATACTATATCATTGCTTTCTTTTTCGAAAAAGTAGTGATGATCATTTTTACATGTATCAATCATGCACAAGCCTTACCAATCAAAATCCTCAAAAATCGTCGGCCTTTCTTATGTTAGATTTTGTAAGTCCTCAATCAAAATTCATTATTATCAATAAATTTGGAGTTTGATTCACACCAAGTGAACGAAGCATGCACAGGACGAGAGCAGCCAAAAATGGCAATTTGAGGATGAGAGGACAAATAAGCCGTGGGCTCATGTCTCTCACCCACCCTACACACACACACTCACTTACCTACTCGGGACATTACTTAGGAACTTCAAGCTAATTAGGCCCCCCATCACCCAATTTGGCTAATTAGGCCCCCCATCACCCAATTTGGGTACAACGTACAAGTGTTACTCTGTCAAATGCCAATCCTTAATTTCCATGTGTTAACTAATTATATATTATATATTGAAGTTAAATTAGTTAATACATCATGTAAACTATATCCTTAATACATAATATAATTATAAACCATGCACCATGTTAGAAGACAACAAATGGGACCATTTGGGGAACACGTGTCAGGGAGACGTGGCAATACCCCCAGATCTCCTAACCCTAGACAGGATCCTTGACATGCATTAGTTAATTACCACTAAGTAACTTAAGATTAATTATCATGATTATTTTCTTTTCTTTTTTCAATTGGCTACTTGATCTACAATATCCATGTGTGCATAATCTTGGAAGATTTATGTTTCCTATCACCCTTACATTCTTCTTTTTCTTAGTCTAAATATTAGAATCCTACATAATTTGTATAATTATAGTTATAGTACTACAAAGTTTATTAAAACAGTTAGTATTCGATAATCCCATTAATCTAACAAAGGAAAAGTAATTAGAATGATCCAAAATGTCATGATATTTTTAATCACTTAAAAAAAAATGTCATGATATTTTGATATCAAATTTCTGGATTGAGCACTTAGAGGTTGTTCAATTTACCCACAAGCCACACCCTTATTTTAGACCCAACTCTGTGTAATTTTCTTGTGCCACATCATCACTTTTTTTTTAACCATTAGATTGTAATATGTGACAAAATTTAGACCATTGATTAATCATAGATTTTTTATGAACATTTTTTCTTTATAGCCATTTAAGTGTCCTTATTTTACACTATGTTTTAAGGATTCTTAGAAATCCACATCATCAGATATTATTGACATGGACTATTATTATTGGTTAGGTTCATGTTAAACTAAGTTTATTCAATTGTTTATCATTTCACATAATATTACATGATCAAATGTGAATGCAATGGAAGATTAAAAAAAAATATATATAATACTAATAACTTAATATCTAATATTATAAACATACAATATATCGTAGTAGTATTTTTAGAATTTTAATTTTAAAAATTCATCAAATATATTCGTTTTAATTTTATTTTTATTTTGACATCCATATTAACATATTTCATACATGTCATTTTCGATAATTTGAATTTGTAAAAATATTATGTAAAAAATACAATGCAAAAAGTGCATTTTTACAAAATAAAATTGTAATTATGTTATTTACATAATAGAATTCTAAATATTAATATTTAATTTTAAAAATTATAACTATATTAATACCATATAATACTAAGTTGATTATATATTTGTTTTTAATCAAACAAATTTAATATTAATTTTTTTGAAAAATAATAGAAATAAAAAAAATTATCCATCGAAATAATTTCTTAAATTTATAAACACTTATAAAATAATAATGTTATTTTGAAAAAATATAAAATTAAAAAAAAATCATATGATATAAAATAATTTATATTTATGTTATGCTAAATTAATTTTTTATATTATTTATAAAATTACTTTCATTATTAAGTTCGATATTATTTATAATTTTGATTGCATTTCGAATCCATAACAAATTATTAGTACTATGTAATTAATGATATGTTACTACGTATATTGTATTATTCATTCTTTTTACATTAGATATTGTATGAAATATTGTGAACAACAATGATATAATATTTGTTGTTATGTTTTTTTTGTAAAATCGTGTTATACCTCATATATTTTTATTATAAAATGACATTAATATAAGTGTTATTATTTGATTAAAAAAATAAATTTTTTTGTCATCATAATGTAAAATAATTGTAAAACATATACATAATCATAGACAAATTAGTTCAAATAATTATATTATGAAATGATATTATCAATATTATCATATTTATATGTACTTTATATTACAATAAAAAACATAATTAACATCCTCGCTGCGTAGCGCGAGTATTCTCCTAGTTCTATTCAATTTTCCCTAAATTTTGGTGAAAAGAAATATATCAGTATAAGGAGAAGTAAAATGGAAAAGAAATGAAGAAAACATTATTTTTGCAAATTATTTTAAATATCAGCTCCCAATTAATATTAGTGTATAAATTTGTAAAAAAAAAACTAAAATATATGGAGATCATAAAGAAGTATTGTAGGTAAAGCAATCATGTTATTGGTTACTCTTTTGATAAGAATGCAAAGAAAAAACAAAATTACAGCTTTGCCATGTGGGCAAGCACAGCTTATATGATTATATCTCGAGATGCAGTATACAATTAAGGACTTCAATGCAATTAATTAAGGAATTTAAAAAGGTACTATAACCAGAAATTAAGCACTAAACCTTGCTATTGTTGGAGTTTATTTTAATAAATCTTGACACCACCAAAGATACTTTCCTTCTTGAGAATTACATGCTTATATATTTACTTATTTTCTAAGATATTCACCAATTTCATATTGCAAATGAGCTTGGCATGCCATATATATTCTAATAAATAAAATCTTCTAAGTTGTATATATTTTGTTAAAACCAATACATTTATGCATCAATTTTCATGTATAATATAGGAAATCAATCTAGGGGGGAGTAGGACAATTAAATTCGCAATGATTTTTCTATTTGAATGTGTCTTTCTTACAAATATGAGGGTTTTGGTATAGCAAATTTAAATATGTTTAAATTAAAAAAGTACATTTGCACCAATCAAGAAAATATAATTACACAAAATATGCCTTGTTTAAGGAAACAAAACAAGCATTTAGCATAATCCTGATTCATTAACCCTAAACCCTAAATAGTTGAATAGGGAATGTAAATCACATTTTAAAAGTATACTTATTGTACAAGTATACCTTTTAAAAAAATAATATTCAAGTACATTTCATAAAAGAGTTCATTGTGCAAGTCACTTCACTAATTATTTCATTAATATTGTTTCTTGAAAGAAGGGTTTGCTAAACTATCCTCAATTATTTCATCTCTAATAACTTTAAACATTAGCCCAATTTTCACCTACAATCAAGCCCATTTATATTTTTCCATGAAAAGAAATCCCAACAAAAAAATCCATGATTTCGTAAATCTAGAACTTAAAATCCCGGTTCTATAATCCGGATTTTGAAATCCATGTTATTCCTCACTTGTGCATTTCTTGGAGTAGAAGAAGAAGCAGAAGTACTAAAATTCTTTTCTTTTCTATAGATCTCAAAACCCTCAAAAAAAAAGAGAGAGAAATCAACGTAATTGAAGATGAGTAGAGGAACTGGAGCTGGATACGATCGCCACATCACCATCTTCTCGCCGGAGGGTCGTCTTTACCAAGTTGGTATGGCCTTCTTCTTACTATTTAGTTTTTTGGAACTCAAAAATGGATTCTTTGATGCTAATTTAGTGTTTCGATTTGGGTTCGTTTAGAGTATGCATTTAAGGCTGTCAAAGCGGCTGGAGTCACCTCCATTGGAGTAAGAGGAAAGGATTCAGTTTGTGTTGTTACTCAGAAGAAGGTCCCTGTAAGTATTTTCATTTTCACTCGAAATCCAATCACTTTTTCTTATTTATTTTTCTGTAAATTCACTAAAAATGAATTTTAAGTTAATGATTCATAATGGATAATTTGATTTTGGTTTTGTAGGACAAGCTATTGGATCAAACCAGTGTCAGTCATCTCTTTCCCATTACCAAATATCTCGGTTTGCTAGCTACTGGCATGACAGGTTTCTTTTCAGCCCAATTTTGCAATTAAAACCCTAATTTTCCCAAATTATGCAATTAAACCCTAATCTTAACCCAATTTTCCTAAATATGGACTCATCACGTAGACAAATAAGAAAATTAAAACGTCATATTAATATAACTAATTTTGAATATTTATATGATGTATATAGCTGATGCAAAGTCACTAGTATCTCAAGCGAGAAATGAAGCTGCAGAATTTCGGTTCAAATGGGGTTATGATATGCCTTCTGAAGTTCTCGCTAAATGGTACTTCACATTTTTTGAATTTCAATAAAAATATGGACTCGGTGGCATAAATTAGATAAATTTTAAAACATTCTATTTTTATTTTTGTAGGATTGCAGACAAAGCACAAGTATACACACAGCATGCCTACATGAGGCCTCTTGGAATTGGTATGTTTTATTTTCATTCTTTTCAATATTCAAATTTCACTTTATTTTATATGTAACATAATTTTTTTTATTTTTTTTTATTACAGTTTCTATGATAATTGGTATCGATGAAGAGGTGGGCCCTCAGCTCTTCAAAAGCGATCCAGCTGGCCATTTCTTCGGCCACAAGGTACCTCAAATTTCATATTTCAAAATTCAAATTTCAAATTTCAAAATTTGAAATTTGAATTTATTTTTGCAGGCTACGAGTGCAGGGTTGAAAGAGCAAGAAGCGATAAACTTCCTCGAAAAGAAAATGAAGAACGATCCTTCTCTCTCTTACGAGGAGACCGTTCAGGTCCTTCAATTAATAAATAAATTAATTAATTACTCAATTTCAAAACAAATTTCATTTAATCTTTGTTTATCATTACAGACTGCGATATCTGCTTTGCAATCCGTGCTGCAAGAAGATTTCAAAGCTACCGAGATCGAGGTAATTATCATACGTGGATAATTATAAAATTAATTTTGTCTTATTTATTTATTTTAATTTTGATGAGTAGGTAGGAGTGGTGGCAGCGAAAGATCCTGCATTTAGAGTTTTAACCACAGAAGAAATCGACGAGCACCTCACTGCTATTAGCGAACGCGATTAAATTATGTTTATGTTTTAAGGGCTTAGATTTGTTTTGTTTTCATTTTCGTTTTTGTAATATTGGATTATGAGTTTGTGTTTGTGGGCTCGTGGAATGGATTTGAGAAGATTTGTCATGAATTAATCCTTTTTTATTATGAAGTGTTGAAAATCATGGTTTTGTTACATTAGTTTGCTATGTCATTATATTGTGGATTATATTAAGGGATGTATTTTGAAAAGAAAAAAATTGATGTAAATCACATTTTTTTTTAATGTATGATTGTACTTGCTCATTTTTTTCCCAATTCATTAGTTACTGTCACGTGACAAGTGAGCAAGAATAAATATATTTTTATAACTTTCATAATAATGATTAATTGCAAGAAACAATACATGTTCACCAATTTTGTGTATATTATGCATTTATTTATTGTACTGAATTATTACTTTATTCTGTATATGTTTTTCACATTAAGAGGAATTATTACTATCGTCGATTGTTGCATTGACGAGCCTAATTTCATTTGCTGCCATTTTAGGTGCGAATGCTAGTGATTTGTCGAATTGAAGGAAAAAATTCACTTGAATGATTCGACGACTCATTTTTTTAAAATTATAAATTTATTAAATTATTTTCGTAAATAAGATTTATTTTTGCTCATATGAAATTATTAGTTTATTATAAAAAATAATAATTCCGTCGTATTGATTTGATCACCGATTTTTGCATCGACGAGTCTCATTTCGTCGTATTGTAGCAATTTACGGCCATTTTAGGTGCGGACGCCGGTGATTCGTCGAATTGCAAGAAAAAGTTTCACTCGAATGATTCTACGATTCAATTTTTTTTAAATTATCAATTCATTATGGAAATATATTATTTTCATAAATAAGATTTATTTTTGCTCCTATGAAATTAATTATGCAAACTATATTATTTTCATAAATTAGATTTATTATTTTTGGTCATATGAAATTATTATGTTATTATATGAACTAATAATTTGATCGTGTTGTTTGGATCGTCGATTTTTGCATCGGCGAGTCTAATTTCGTCGTATTGTAGTAATTTACTGCCATTTTAGGTGCGAACGCTAGTGATTAGTCGAATTGCAGGATAAAAAATCACTTGAATGATTCGACGACTCAATTTTTTAAAATCATTAATTCATTATGGGAAATATATTATTTTCATAAATAAGATTTATTTTTGCTCATATGAAATTCATTATGTGAAATATATTATTTTCATAAATAAGATATATTTTTGCTCATATGAAATTATTAGTTCATATATTATTACATGAACTAATAATATCGACATAATGTTTGGATCGTTGATTTTTGCATCGACGAGTCTAATTTTGTCCTATTGTAGCAATTCCCTGTCATTTTAGGTGCGAACGCTAGTGATTCGTCGAATTGCATGATAAAAATTCACTAGAATGATTCAACGACTCAATTTTTTAAAATTATTAATTCATTATGAGAAATATATTATTTTCATAAATAAGATTTATTTTTGTTCATACAAAATTCATTATGTGAAATATATTATGTTCATAAATAAGATTTATTTTTGTTTATATGAAATTATTAGTTTATTATATGAACTAATAATTTTGTCGTGTTGTTTTGATCGTCGACTTTTGCATCAACGAGTATAATTTAGTCGCATTGTAGCAATTTACTGTCATTTTAGGTGCGAACGCTAGTGATTCGTCGAATTGCAGGAAAAAAAATTCACTCAAATGATTCCACGATTCAAATTTTTCTAAATATATTATTTTCACAAATAAGATTTTTTTTGCTCATATGAAATTATTAGTTTACTATATAAGATAAAATTCATTGTCCTTAATGTGTTCAAGACTGGATTTATACATTTGATAATTTAATTCTTGCTGGATTAACTGCCAGAATTTACCTTCCTTGCACAATAATTATATGCTACTAAATGCCACTAAAAGCTATCCATAAATTATAAATTCTCTCCATCTATATAAACGCACCCCTTTTCTCTCCCATTCTTCACAACCAAACCCTAAACCATCAAAAGAACAACAAGAGACAAACAAACAAATATCCAAAATGAAGAAGAAGGTGAGTATGGGTAGACAAAAGATCGAAATAAAAAAGATCGAGAACGAAGAAGCTAGACAAGTTTGTTTTTCGAAGAGACGCAACGGTTTGTTCAAGAAGGCCAGCGAGTTGTCGACTCTATGTGGTGCCGAGATTTGCATCGTAATCTTCTCTCCTGCCGGCAAGGCCTTCTCCTTTGGCCACCCTTCTGTTGATGCTGTCGCAGATCGATTTCTCTTCCCCTCGACCGAAGCTCCTTCTTCCATTAACAACCAACACGGTATATATATATATCTACAAAGTGCTTACATATATCTCAAAAATAAGATTTGATTTATTTTCTTCTTTTTTGATGTATGGTATACTTTATTGATTAGGTCTAGTTGGTTACAAGAACCTGCAAAATGAAGGCACAAATGCGCGAGGAGCGAAAAGCTCCCCCGCGATAAGAGAACTGAGTCGTCAGTGCACAGAACTGAACGCGATGCTAGAGACTGAGCGAAAGCGCAGAGAGAAAATCGAGGCAGCCATTATCGAGAAGGAGAAAGAAGGTGGCTACCACAAGGCAATTGTGGACGGGCCCGAAGATATGAATATGGAAGAATTAGAGGCTTACAAAGAGGCGCTGGTGAAGCTTCGAGGTGATGTAGAGACGAAGTGTAATCATCTCATGCATGAAGAATTTGCGAAGAAGCAAACGCAAATGCAACAAATGCATCAAATGCAGCAAATGCAAATGCCATCTTTTACCATGCCGTTGCCGGCGAAACAAGATGGTCCTTCTTTTAGTGTACCACCGGTCAAGCCGGAGGTTGGTACCTTCGATCATTTGATGAATCCGTACCACCACCCTTTGCTTCGTAGTAGTGGATTCGGATTTCAGCATAATTTTTTCGGGTTTAATCAGCAGTGACGTGTGTTGCGTGTGTAGGAGGTGGGTGGACGGGTACAATCTCACCGTATGATTCGTAGTGGTGGATTCTGTTTTTAATTTCTTTAGTAATAAGAGAAACATTGTTTTTCATAATTTCAATTAAAGTCGCAGTAATGCATTTCGAGCTTAATTCTGGTAATTGTTTTTACTTGAAATTTTCAATTTTGTTCATATGTCATTATAGGAAGCAAAATTTATGATGATATACAGTGAAAATCTAGATATTAATAATGTTATACACTCAAACACCTAGATAGAGAACTTTTTTTTATTTATTGTTCTCTTTTAACATGATTAATTAAATGAAAACGCTTTCGTGATTAATTTTTCCCCTTGTACCTTGTTCTGTTTAAGAAAGTACATAGCACATATCTTTTGTACTAAATATTTTATCTTCAAATGTATTTATTGATGCCACCTATTTTGTTATTATTACCTTAATTGTATTTGCATAGAGGGTTAATTCATAAGCTCGAGATGATAAATTCAAGATTCAACATTACTCCCTGTACTTTATAAAAATTAAAATAAGAAATTAGTTATGTTATATTAGCTTCAATATTATCGCTATAATTTAGCCAAATCCTTCTTCTTCATCAATTTTTTTGTATCACGACATTAAAATTATTTCAACCGTTAAATTATGATACGTGACAAAAATTTCAATTATTAATTAGCCGTTGGTTCTTAATGGATAAAATTTGTTTGTAAAAATTTATGTGTTCAGTTTCATACATTAAGGATATAGACGAATATCATTGCTAGGTTCGTCGTACGCCAACTAAAGTACTAAACCCTAAAATAATCGATAATTTAGTTTTATTTTCTTGGTAAAAATGAAAAAGGATAATTACGAGAACACGAGATCTTAAAATTGAAGGAAAAATTGTAGCGGAGAGGAAAACAAAAGAAGGTATAGTTATGCTAGGCAATGTATTTATTTACTTAATTATTTAAAGGATTAATATAATTCAAAGAAAAATATTAACATAATGGAGATAAATTAGAGTTGCGCATTGTTGAACATACCCCCAAACTCTCTCCTACAAGGTTTGCTAACGTGGAGGTTTACCACCTTAAAATTAACATCTCAATTTATTATTTGATACTTTCATAAAATGTCAAACCATACACTAAAATAGTTAAACTAAGATCTCAAATCATAAATTATGATATATAATGTCACACCCCAAAAATATATGAAAGAGGGGGTGCGGCAACCCGCCAGTATACAACTCGTATACCACATGTTCTTATATGATAGTTTCACAAAAACAGAGAATTCCACAACTCGAAAACAACAACACACACATATATATATATATATATATATATATATATATATATATATATATATATATATATATATATATATATATATATATATATATATATATATATATATATATATATATATATATATACATATGCATCAATAACATATACAAACGAACATAAAGAAACCTAGCGGAAGCATATAAACACATGTCGCAGCAACAAAGTGGCTCGCTGGCCAGAAACGAAAGTGAATTAATATAAACAAGATGAAGGTTCCGTGATGACAACGAAACCGTCGAACTCACACTCTAGATACCCGCTGCCCCCCGATGATATGTCCACCGTACCTAAACTCAAAACATTCAAATTAAATGGTTAGTCACGGAAGTGACTAAGTAAGTGTGTTTTGAGCCTAGCTTATTAAGATCGACCTTATACATGGCTAGCCAAAAATCTCGCTCGAAAATAATCAAATCATAAATCATATATGTATATAAATACTTCTCAAATTACTTGCCCCGGCTTTTCAAAATCAAAATCACTTACCTTCATACATAATCATATACATAATAATACTTTTATCCGGGGTGAGGACGCTAATAACTCTCGACTGAAGTGCCAACCCGAGTTGATAGCGAATCACACTTGGACTGGAACAAAACAAAAGGGGAACACATCCAACCGACGACTGGATATCCATGCGCCACAGCCAAACCCCTCAAGGATCGGGACTTTGCACTACATCAAGTTAGCTATGATTTTCCCTCAATAGAGTCTCACGGAGACCCTTTCTAAAATCGTAAGTCTCAGCTTATGTTTAGACAAATTCAAATCATACATATAGAGAGCCTTCCGGAGACCCTCACTAAAATCGTAAGCCTAGCTTACGTTTTATCCAAATAAAATTCTACATATATAGATATGATCAAATCTACATATATACATTTTGTTGAGGTAACACCGTTTTTAAAGCAAAATACGGTTTTTAAAGCACGAATCCTAGACTATCATGTAAGGTCTAGAAATGCTCGTAATTGGATTCTTAATCAGAGAGAAGTGAGAGTAGCACTCACCTAATGGAAAGAACTCGATAAACAAGAGATTAATCGAAACGGTGCACAAGATGGAGTGAAAATGGAACAACTCGAAACTTTGAAGGAATTCTTTTTTTGATCTTGCAAACCTGCACAACTCAACCTCCTGAAGATTATGACACTTTTCGTTTTGCGAAATTTTCTCTTTTCCTCTATTTTTTCTCTTTTTGTCTCTTATTTTCTTAGGGTTGCATGAGTGTATGGATGCCATGGATAAGGATGAATGCCTCTTGAGGATGGGGCCGAATAAGAGATAGTGGAATTGCACATTACTTGCATACCCTCTAAACTTACATATTTGCATAACATTTAATTTACATGTTTTTAGGATTTATTTTTGGGCCCCTTTTTGGGCCTCCCCCGAGGTCCCGCCCCCTTTTTGGGCCTCCCCCGAGGTCCCGCCCCCTTTTTGGGCCTCCCCCCCCCCGAGAGGCCCGGCCCCCATTTTGGGCCCGACCCCCCCCCCCCCCCCCCCACGAGAGGCCCGGCCCCCTTTTTGGGCCCGACCCCCCGAGGCCCGACCCCCTTTTTGGGCCGGACCCAACCCCCCCCCCCCGAGGCCCGGCCTCCTTTTTGGGCCGGAACCCTCCGAGGCCCGGCCCTCTTTTTGGGCCGCACCCCTCCCCCCGAGGCCCGGCCCTTTTTTTTGGGCCGGACCCCCAAGGCCCGACCGTTTTTTGGGCCGGACCCCCTTCCGACTCTCTCTAAACCCTAAACAACCCCCCCCCCCCCCCCCCCCCCCCCCCCACACACACACACACACACACACATTACATTCACAAGTGCTGTTAGATTTGCAGTTTTGCACAAGTGTGCAATATGCGAGTATGTGTTTCACTTTTGGCCTTCATGATGTTTCTCCGGTTCACATTTCTTGCCAAATTTCTTTGAGACCGCCTAATTAAAAAATGGAGTAAAATGAAGTTAGCACATTTATGATAAAATGTAAACATGTCTCACGCAAATTAGAAGGAAAATGACACAATTATGTAAAGGCCAAATATCATGAGGAAAAAGCCACGCTCAGAATGAAAAAAATGCCAAGTATTTGCACCATAAATATACTACTTAGCACCAAGAAAATGACAAAAATGTCTGGACAAGTATACCTTTTTTTGTCAAATTTATCTTAGAACATATGATTAACAAATAGAGTAAAAACAAATTAGCACATCTTGTAATAAAAGCATTTAATCAAAGAAATTTTAGCAGGACAGACATTAACCAAATATCTAACGATGGTATAACCAAATATCAAAGAGATTCTAGTGCAAATAAGAGGAAAATGGTATAACGATGAAAATCAATGAATTACTAACTAATAAGCGACAAAGAAAATCATAAAAAACCATTGTTGCAGGAAAGGCCACGCATGCCAAGCTCATGGTAGAAAGGAGAAACCAAAAACAGACATAAAAAACAGACGAAATTAAAGAAGAAAACTACCTATACCTGCTTGTTTTCTGTTTGGCGGTCAGAATCGCTGTTGTTGTCTCTCTGCCGTTAAACCATCTTTGGGATAGTGACTCTCCATTGTCGCAGGAGGGTAATCATTCTCCATTGCCGGAGCTTCTTCGATAAATCGATACAGACTATGACGCGACTGGAGAGGAAGCGTTCTGATGTAAGTTTCGACCTTCTCTCTCTCTCTCTCTCTCTCTCTCTCTCTCAATTAGATCTGAAAATGGCAATTGACGAGAGAGAATGAAGGGGCTTGATTATATAGAGGAGATAACATATGCGTCTAACGGTCAGAGGATCTAGATCCAGCTCCGCAATCCCAACGTTCGGATTCTCAACGTTCGAATTTTCAAAATGACCGTTGGAGAAGATCTGGAAACTTCTCTTATAGCCTATTTATTTAGACATGTTGTTTTAGATTGATTGAGTAATTGATTTCTTCACTTCTACTTCTACTTTTCTTATTTCTTATTTCTCTCTCTCTCTCTCTCTCTCTCTCTCTCTCTGAAATCTACATCAATACCTGGCATATTTGCTCGATTGAAAAAAATGAAGACCAGTTTTGCAAACTCTTATTCGGTTCTGTTCAGGAGCTTGTTGCGATAATTCTTCACACAGGTCCTTCACTGAGATTTAAAGCCGCAAAATATACTCCTTAATAAGCGTAATAAATGTCTCGAGCTCGACGATTTCGGCCTTGTTATGGCTTTCGCCATCCGTGTCAGAGTCTTCACTCATCATGGAGTAAATATTACATTTTTACCCCTGATTATTTGAATTTGAACAAAATAAAGAAATTTCCATTTTGTACAGGTGGTTACAGTCTGTGGTATATGTCGCCAGAAATATTGCTCGGCTCGAAGGTATATTCGACCCCAATTGATACTTGGTCAGTATTTTCTTCTTCTTTCAGTTTCTTCAAATTGTATTTCGTTTAATTTAACCCTTATTTGTGTAAATGTAAATATAACTTTTTTATGATTTTGTGTTGTATAAATTATAGGATTCTCGGCACGCCTAATTAAGATACTTTATTGCCAGATTTCAGGCTCTCTTTTTCCAAGTGGCCCCTCTTGGTAAAATTTTGCTTAATTTTTTCTTGGTGTTTTAATCTTTGATTTTGTTGCATTCAGATTCGTGCATCGTGATTCACATTTGTTATTCTGAAAATACTTCTTTTTTCCAGGATAGTTCAAAAGACTCGAACCGGCTGGACTTGATTTTATTGGTACGCATCTCATTTAGTTCATTTTAAGAATTACCAAATTTGGTACGCATCTCTTTTCACAATTTTTGCATAATACGTGAACTTAATTGTAAAATAAAAAATATTAATTTCAGCTGCTTTTGAGAATATTCAAATCGGTTTTGAAAAATGCCAGTAGAGAATTGCTGCATGGAAGTCACACAAGGGCCGTGTCGATTTCGACTCCTTCCAATAGTGGAATTATGAAATTTGGAAAGCCATAATTGTAAGTTTTCATTTTTTTTTGCTTTTCAATTTTTTTAAGATTAATTTTGATGATTTTTAGTTTGTCTTTCTGTTTGTCAGTGGTGCGAGTCAAACTCTCTCTTCGCTTTGTAAAGGACGAGACAACGAATTGCAGTTTGCGAGTTAGCGACTTGCTTCGGGGATTCGTCGCCCCACTACTTACCATATTAAGGTAATTTGTAACTTTTTCAGGTGCTTATTTGTAAAACGATGACAAAAGAATAATTTATTTTTTTTGTAGACTCAATCTGGTATAGTGGAGCAATTACACAAGTACGAGGTAAAAAAAGAAATAGAAATACAAAATAACAGAAAAATCAGGGACCAAATTATAATATACAAAAGGACTAAAACGTAATTTCAAATATTTAAAGGGACACATTTCCATAAACCACGAGCTCCTTACTGCCAAGAGATGCATGTCAATTATTCTCATTATTTTTATATATGCAGCGTCGAGTTCGTTTATAGACACGCTTCGAGAGCACATGTAATTTGTTTTGTCATTATAAAGATTTGTCATTTTGTATATATCCATGATGCATCCAATAATGTATGTTCTATCTTTTGAACAAACTTGATTCTCTCACTTATTTCTATCGAATACAAGTCATGCCCAAAATTAGAAATATAAAATTGTCAAAGTTTACTTATTTCTATCGAATACAAGTCATGCCCAAAATTAGAAATATAAAATTGTCAAAGTTTACTTATTTCTATCGAATACAAGTCATGCCCAAAATTAGAAAAAGAGAAAAGAAGAAAATTAGTATTTTCTTGCATCATATCACTGTACAGTCCTGAGCAAATAATTGGTGTTCCGAAATTTAAGCGATGTGGTGCGTTACTGCGAATTTTGCGATAAAGCCCTTGTATAAATGTAACATTACAATTCAGTCCCTACAGTCCACGTATTGGTTCACAAAACCCCTAAAAGCAACCTTTCCCTTCCGCATACCAGAGCTCGTAATTTTGCAACCATGCTCCTATATTATTAGAAATTGGCCACCACCATGAAATTCGCACTATATGATCGATATCGTTATTATTTTTCAAAAACAATTGATATTGTTATTTCTTAGAAGATAAATATCTAATTTTTGTTTTTTGTTTTTGGAAGGGTAAATATGATATTCTCGATTTTTTAGGGGTACATATGTAAATCTTCCCTAGTAATTTTGCTATGATCGATGTACATTAAAAGATAGAGACAAACTATTTCTAATATTTAACAAAGATATAATGACACTCAAGATTACACATACTTTTTATATTTGAGGGATTTTGATGTACATGGATATGTGAAATACATGTATTTTACTATCCATGTATTTGATAATCCATGTGAGTTGTTTGATTTGTTGTATTTGGTAATCCATGTATATCAAATCCTTTGTTTGATTTGTTGTATTTGGTATCTATGTATTTGATATTATATGATATTATACTATTTATATTATTTTATATTATATTGTTTTATATTTATATTATATAATATTATTTTGTTTTATATGATATTATTTTATATTATATTTTGTTGTAAAGTATATTATATTATATTATATTCTATTATTATTATTAGTATTATTATCATATTGTATTATATTATATTATTATTACTATTATTACTATTATTAATTATATTATATTGTATTATTATTATATTATATTATATTATATTATATGATATTGTATTATACTATATTATATTATATTATACTCTAATATATATATATTATAATATTTAAATTATATAATATTATATTAATATAATACATATGATTATATTTTTTTATTATTTTATATATATATATATATTATTATTATTATTATTATTATTATCATATTATATCATATTGTATTATATTATATTATTATTACTATTATTACTATTATTAATTATATTGTATTGTATTATTATTATATTATATTATATAATATTGTATTATACTATATTATATTATATTATACTTTAATATATATATAATATATAATATTATATTCATATAATACATATGATTATATTTTTTTATTATTTTATATATATTATATTATACTTTAATATATTATTATATTATTATTATTATTATTATTATTATTATTATTATTATTATTATTATTATTATTATCATATTATATCATATTGTATTATATTATATTATTATTACTATTATTACTATTATTACTTATATTATATTGTATTATTATTATATTATATTATATGATATTGTATTATACTATATTATATTATATTATACTCTAATATATATATAATATAATATTTAAATTATATAATATTATATTCATATAATACATATGATTATATTTTTTTATTATTTTATATATATTATATTATATTATTATATAATATTGTTTTATATTACATTGTATTATTTTATATTATATTATTTTTATAATATATTATATTATATTATATTATATTAAATAATATTACATTGTATAATCGTATGTAATATTATATTATTATTTTATAATATAATATAAGATAATATTTATCATTATTTATTTATATATTTTGGAAAAATAATTTTATAATGAAATACATGGATATAGCTTATCCATGTATTTTGGAATACCAAATTTTTTGGTGTATTTCACCATCCACCCTCAAATACACCAAATCAAACAAAGGATTTCGAGCTTATTCCGTATTTTGAAATACATCTCCACCTAAATCCCTCAAATCAAACAATGATGATACGTGAACACATATGGAGAAGTACGAGTTGTATTGGATAATGGATGTGTTCAGAGATACATATTAACATTCAAAAATGTATATTAGACATATGTACGAGAAGTACGAGTTGTATTGGATAATGTATGAGTATATTTTATACTACAAAAATACATTACAAATGCAAAAATATATCGCATAGATTGGAAGATATATTTGGTCAATGTCGTATTCTCAAACAATATTGAGTTATATGCACAATTTATTTCATTTCATTTATAATGTTGATCCATACAATTACAATTTACAAAGCCTCAAAATATTATGTACGCCAGCATTAACTGGGAAATACTACTTTATACTAAGATATATTTATCTTGCTAAGAAATAAATAAAAATATCATGAATAACAAAATCATAAACAGAAGGATGAACAAATAGACTGGACTACAAGGTAACAAAATGTAGCGGAACTCCGCGAAATATCTTACAAAACGCGACTCCCCCAAAAAAAAATTACAAAAACAAAAAATAAAAAATATAATAAAAACTACGTTAACCTGTTTGTGCGAGAAAGCTCACTCGTATCATCTCTCCTACTTTCTCCTCCATTTACAAAAATAAAAAACAAAAAATTACAACCATGCCATTCTACATTTTTTCGTCTTTTTCTTCCATAAAAAACACCTAAACATGTATGTATATAAATAATCATTCATTAATTCAATACAGTACAACACGAAGCACGCCGGGTTGGGTCTGCGTGCATCGAAACCCGTGCTCGAACAGATACTGCTCCACGTCACCGGTGAGTCTTGGCGGGGTGCGAACACCACCTCTGGTGAAGTTACCTCCAACCGATACCGATCCTCCCGAGCCGACCAAGATGGTGGTTTCGAGTCTGCGACCGGTGGATCTGACGGCGCGTTTTCGATTGTTCAGTTCGTAATTCAGCACGTGGATCGCCTCGCTGGCGTGGAGCCCGCGCAGATCGATCGGACGTTCTTGATTTTCTTGATTGAAACTGTTGTGTATCTCTCCTAATAGCATGTTCCTATTCAAGGGCATTTTGGTCGATATCTCAAAAAAGATCACTTTTCATATATAAACTATTTCAATACCTTGTGGGTATTTGCGATATTTTATGATTTTCAGGGTAAATATGATATTTGAGGCTTTTAGAGGGGTAATGTGAAAGATTAAAAAAAAGACCTGTTCACTTCTTTAGCTTTCTCTTGAGCAGATTTAATTTGCATGTTATATAATTGACCTTTTAGCGTCAATTCCTTGGATAATGATTCGTTTCCAGATAAATAAGCTTGTCTTGCCTGTTTAAATTTAAATTCAAAATTTATAAATTATCAAAAAAATCATATTATGATTTGAACTTTTTTCTACCTGTTCAAGACACACATTTCGAAGTAAAGCGAGGTTTCGAATTTCCTCTTTCGATTCCAAATGCAAGTTTCCTATTCATCTCAAAACAATTGTTCAAATAAAACTAAATCTTAAAAAAAAGAACAAATATTAACGATAACTTTTTTAACTGGAGAGGATAAGGTACCGAGATTATCTCCAGTTTCGAGCCAAGCGGATCCGCCACCCAAACTGCCGCTTGTGACATCATCGTTGCCGTTGAATGAACTATTAATACCTGATAAATTGCGATAAATTCTGCTCGATCCAATACGATTAAGACTCGGTCCATCTCCTCTATTATTATTATACCTCCATTGAGTATTACTATTGTTATTGATTTCGTTAAATGGAGAGGATAAATCAGAGTCTCCAGTACTTCTTCTTATTGGCGTCGAAAGAGTTCTGAATAAATTATTATTCACCGAAGGAGTCGATGGAGAATCAAGCGTGATTAAATTCGGCGAAACAAATGATTTTGATTTCATGTTTCGACTCTGAAATTAAATTTGAGAGATTTTATTAGATTAGGTCAAATTTGAAATTTTGAATTTTAAAAAGTTGGTTACCTCCATTTCGTTGAGAATTTCGAGCGTTAAGCTCAAATCATGTCCACTTTTTAGATAAATATCTGCGAGTGCTTGTGTACTGAAACCAGGATACATCAAAGATAAAAACTTTATTTCCTCTCCAGTACTCAACATGTTTCCACCAAGCAAATCACTTGCACTGGACTCTCCATTGAAAGCATTTACCTCTCTTCCGTTCATACTATATTTCCCCCCATTAACAAATTGTTTACCCCACATTGAGCGATTTCCATTATTGGCAATTGAAGGTGATAAAACTGGAGCCTCCATTCCAGTTTCATTCATTGACAAGCTCGAAAGGGAAATCGTTTCGTCTTCTTGCGAAGGTCTGAAGTCAGGCGTGAGGTCATCAGGCAACTGGACTCTCCAGTACTGACGAACCTCGTCATCAGATTTGTTCGACACGTTTGAATCGGAGCGATCCAGGGTTTCTTCTTTGAAAGATTTGGATGCGTGGAGATCTGTTGGAATTTGGTTTCTCAGATTCCCATTCCCGGTTGGGGATCTGAGGGAGGCAGGAATGAATTCTGGCGCATTTGGATTTCGATTCCCGGATGGTGATCTGAGAAAAGAAGGGATGAATGCCGGCGCATTTGGATTTCCAAATCCGGTATTTCCATTCTCGGTAGGCGACTTCAGGGAGGCTGGAATGAATTCGGGTGTATTCGGACTTCCAATTCCGGAATTTCCAGTTCCAGGATTTCCATTCCCGGGAAGCGGTCTGTGGGATGATGGAACAAATTCGGCAGCATTAGGATTAAGGGAAGTGTTTAGAGTAAAAGAGGGTTTGTTTGATTGATTTGGATTTAATCTTCTCTCCATATGGCTTGAACCCCCAATAGTAGACAAATTCATTGTTTTGTCTAAATATTTTAGGTAATAATCACAGATTTTTGATGTTTATAATCAGAAAAAAGATATTTCATGCGAGTGAGAGCTCCAAATCTGTAGAGTTAAGAATGGCAAATATGAGTTATATACGACTTGCAGAGAAACTAATAGCAATAAAAATTGAATTTATGAAAGCGGCAAAAGATTATGCAGACAGAAGTAAGATGAATGATAACATAAAGAAAAAACAAACTCCCTGTAAATATTTTGATTTTTGTAAGAAGAAAAGAGTATTTTGCTCTCCACTCCGATTAAAAATATAAACAAATATGAAATTGAACAAACGAATTTGCTTTTATATTTTTCCATCATGTTCTGTAATACTGTACTCATATCTGTTTGAACTAAATCTAAATAAAATCAAGCATTCATATCAAACTCTACTTAAATTGAATACCATTCATATCAAAGTCTGCTTCAAATGAACACTATCCACAAAATTCTCAATATCTATCAATTTATTTGAGAAATTCGAACCGATCTAACGATATTGCCACACTAAAGTACGAAATACAAAAACAAATTCACAAATTTGCATTATAAAACACAATTCAACTCAATAAAAATTAAAAAAAAAATGTATCCACTACCAGGTCCAGTACAGTACAAAACACAACTCAATTCTACATAAGACAACAAAATCCGTCAATTAAATCTCAAAATAAGCAAATAAATCCACACCTTTGCTCAGATCGATCAGACAGATACAACAACAACAACAAAAAGGAATTCGATCTTCCTTGCTGATTGTCAATACAATTATGTTAAGATTGCCTCGAAATTCAATCGAACTTTCAAACCCTAGCTTGGCAGAAGAACTCCCCAACGCATAGAGAGAGAGAGAGAGAAGAGAGAGAGAGTGAAACAAACACACCGTACCTCTCCTCTCCTCTCGTTTACGATCGCCTCAGCTCATCCTTACCCCCTTCTATTCATTGTCCACCTTCATTTTCTACTCCTCTCTACATAATCCTGACACGTCATATCGAAACAACGCCACGATATGATTAGTAGAAGATAGTAAAAATAACCATGTTAAAGTAAACAAGTATTATTTATATTTTATCTGGGGGACTCGTGGGCGTGGATAATTGGTTGAATAATTGAAAAATTAGATGAATCTGGACCGTTGATTGTTATATGAGAAGAGATCTTAGCGTTGAATTGCGAGGGCGTGGATTTGTATTATTTAATGGAAGATATGCATGTTTAAATTAATTTAATGAAATATATGATGTAAAATTAAGCGGACCAGATTAAATAATTGCAGAAAAAACAAACGTGAATTCTCTAGCTAGACTTGTAAGGTTATCAATTTCTTCTTACTTGTGGTTTCTACTACTATCTACTCACCACATTTTATTTCACTTTGTTTGCATTGTTTAATTTGCTAAAATATACACTATAATAGTAATAATGTTAATGTTATGGGGTGATTTTAAAAAATACATCATATATTTTTATTATCGAGTTATGAATTATTCATAGTTTTATTAGCAATTTTGGCAATAATGCAATAACATTCGTCGAATCCATTTCATCAAATCATTTGATTCTATGAATCAGTTGATTCTCCTAAAAAATATAGTTGTCATTTTATACATCATAACGATTTGAATTTAACATTAATACAAAATTTAATATAACAATTGTATTGAGATATATTTTCTGAAGTAATAATCATAATTGTCCAGTTATACATAACATGACAACATTTATTTAAAAATATGAAATTTTACGAGTATCCTTATAAAGCCTTTGAAATGTCACGAATATTCCCTAATTAAATTTTGCGTTAAATATCTACTATTTCTTTTTCGGTTTAATATAGTAGTTACTTAATATATCTCCGAGAGTTTTGAAAATAATATTTATTTCATTAATGATTTTTGGAAGAAAATTAAGAGAGATTCACAAAACTTAGATAAAGTGAAGCTAAAAGATCCCGATTCAAGATCAATTTATGAGGAAGTGGTATCTCTTTATGATCAACTCCAACATTGAGAAATATATTAATCGGTAAAGATACATGAATTTGGTGTCCCGCCCGATCTCCACCAGACATACATAATGTTTTAGCTAGTACCCGAAATGTATATCATGATTTTATGTCTATCAAATAACTGCATGCGTTGCGTTGTGAATGTGAAGAAGTAGACCATTATCACGACGATAAAAAATTAAATTGGTATATGCAGTGAATCCACGAGTTAAGTAGTCGTGTAACTCCCAATTCTCTAGCAAATACAACCTTTTTGATCATTTCTTCACATATACCGGCAACAATATTCAAGTAGTGTCCTTTGATTTCACATGTTCATTATAATAATTTATGAATCAAATAAATAGAAAAAAAGAAGTTCATTTTTCTTCTCAAGATATTAAGGTATAGTTTATAATAAGTCAAGGACAAACAATTATTTCGTGACACTAAATGATTAAATATATAAAAAAATATATTATAAATATCATATTACTGACATATTACTAATGACTACGCACTTAATGACACTTTAATAAATTTATATTTTGAATTTTAATATGAATTTAATAATAGTATCATGAAATTTCACATTTTAGAAGACATAGTGATAGGAAGCCAATTTTATTTTCCGAATTATATTCACTGCCATGCGACAGACAACATGCAAAGATTGCATAAAATAAAAAATGAATAGAAATATATTCACTAGTTGTCTATCGTGTGGCAGATGAATATAATTCAGAAAAAAAAAAAATAGAAATAGTATCATCATTACTCAAGAGAGGGTACAAAGATACACATGAAATTCGATTTTTTTTATATTTCCAAAAAAGTAAAAGAGTATGCATTCTAATGTGCACGTCAACAATAAGAAAGTAGCGCGTGACAATTGATTTTTTTAATTGATAGAGTGTATTTGGAGTGTCATGAACATGTACTCACGTGTCCATGAATTTACATTCTTAAGTTGTCACGCGTTGTATTTTTATTGATGTTGTGCATTTAGAGTTCATACCGATATTACTCATATATTCGATTTCTTTAAAAAAAAATCATGTATTATTACTTTGATACATTACATGGCCAGGGGCGGATCCAGGATCCAAATATAGGAGGGGCCGGATTTTATAGGGGGGGCCGAAATAAAAAATAAATCAAAATATGTGTCTTGAGGGTCTTGAACTCAAGACCTCCAATCTCCCAAACAATAATTTTACCACTAGACTACACTAATCTTTGTGAAATACTTACAAATTTATCATATTTATCACTTTCCAAAAAAACAAAATCACCTCATATATTCGATTTTCCGCCCCAGTACATGGCTATGAAGTAGAAAAATGTGTAAACATGATAGTATACAAAAGAAGTTTTTGAAAATATCACCCTATTCACCCATTTTGATGGGAAGAAAAAAATATATGGACGTATTAATAATTAATATAAAGGGGTCCCGCATCGTGGACGTCGATAGCGACCTCTTCAATAATTATTAGCTGTACTTTGGAATACACTTCTCATTACTCTTTCGCCCACACAGACCACACATCCATTCACGCCACAGAAAATCGTTGTCCACAGGTCTAGCCACCTGGCCCAATCTCGTACGTCCATCCATAACGGCGACTTGTGGAGGAAGGACGATAGCGATGACGATGGCGACGGATCACTGAGATCTAGCATATAATGCTTGCTTATCCGGTGGGGGTTCCATGGCGGCCTAGGCATTCATGGCGTGCACCGATGGGAGATTTTTGCTGTGGACCGGGTTTTGTTAAAGTATTATTGAATTTGTTGTTCAATGATTGCTGTGGAGTCCACTGATGTGATGAGTGACGATGACTACTCTATCGCCATTATAAGCATCGAGTTTGTTCTTCGGTGTACATTACAGAGAGAGAAGGGGGGAGGTAGTTACGCTCTCTAACCTCCGACCATGGGGTCTTCAGAGAGAGTACGAGAGGGGGGAGGAAAAACCTCGGAATTACACAATTCAATCTAAGCTTTTGAGTGATTTTGCTGTTTTAAAGGGTTAATTTTGCTTAATTACTGATTTCTTAACCGAATCCATGTCGATTGTTGTGGCTCAATTTCAAGAGGAGGTGGAGTCGGCGTCGTGCGAGTGCTGTGGATTGACCGAGGAGTGTACGCCGGAATATATCTCCCTCGTCCGTGCCAGGTAATTCCGATTCCGACGATCGAATTGCGATTTTATACTTTTTCGATTTTTTTCGAATTCAAATTTGTGTTTTGTCGACACAGGTATAATGGGAGGTGGATCTGTGGACTTTGTGGAGAGGCAGTGGAGGAGGAGATGGCCAGATCAATTGAATCTGCGATATCATCTGAAGAGGCGTTGCAGCGCCACGTCAGCTTTTGCCGTGCTGTGCGGTCGCCCACAGCAGATCATTTGATCACTGCCGTGAGAAATCTGTTGAGAAAATCACGATCTGCTCCGGCCAGCCCTCGCCGGAAATTGGATGTCGATGCCGCCAGCACCAGCAGTTTAAGGCCGTTAACTGCTGATTAAGTCTCGAACTCGATTATACTATATTATGTCTTTTTACTTTTAAATTTTAGATATTGTAATTTTTGTTGTGAATTTAGGATGGAAATAAAATAAAGGAAAAATGGGAGAATTCCATTTTTTTTGAAATTCGGCTGATTTAATACATTAATTTGTTATGTGGATTGATTGATATATCATCCCTAATATTCTTCCTCGGTGCTTCCATGTTTTTGATGGGAGAATGCAAGAGGAAGATACATGTTGAATCAACCACATATTAGATTTTCATGATATCTCTTATTTTCAGGGCCATCTGTGATTTTATGTTTTCAAGGATATGAGTGATATTTTGATGTTCTGCGAAGGTACCTATAAAATTTACTTATTTCAATGTTAAACATAGGAAAATTTTGAATCATATACACCTTAGAAAATTTCTTAACAAAAAAAAATGCAAGTTTCAAACAAAATAGCAGAACTCACTGAGAGTCCGGATTTTTTTAATTTGTTTTTTTTTTGAGGAACCTAGAGCACGAAACTTGCTCTTCATGTTCTTTAATTATTAACTCAAGACATTTTTTTTTGAATTGAACTCAAGACATTTTTACGGACATTATTTTAGAGATGCCTACGCAACTCTATACCCTATTACAGTTGTCTTTCACGCAGTAAATAATCTAACGTAAGAACCAGAAAAATTGAAATGACTATTTGTTAACGATAATCCCATCTTCCAAAATATATTAAAATCTCTAATTTCTTGTGTTAACAAAACCGGCATTTTGGCTTTCTTGTTGAAAATTCTATTATTTATTTCCTTTCATATGCACCATATCGCCGCAACCCACAATCGTGTTTCATTGTCCTTGGTATTCTCATTGATTTATTTTTTTTCCCTCTTGTATATTTCTTCTCAAATTGCCATCATTGTTGTGGAGACGGAAATCGAGAGTTCTACTCTGTTGTAGCATTCCGAGGTAAATGAGCATGACGCAAATATGTGATCTACACATTCAGGTGAATCGGAGCATAAAACGCAAGCCGTCGGGTGATCCCATCCTCTTTTTGTCAGTTTTTTTGAGTGAGAATTATGTTGTGTAGTGCGAGTCATATAAACAATCTTACTTTTAGCGGATTTTTTAATTTGTTAAAACTGGTATCCCTCACTCTCCATTTCTCATACTCCCCCCCCCCCCCCCTCCTCAAATATATGGAGATATGTAAGGTGCCCCCATATTTCACCTAAACATCCTTTATATACTTAAATTTATTAATATGTGATATATAATTAACAAATAAATTATATTAATTAATTCATGCAAATGTTCTACAAGTTATTATTCATCATATCTTAACTAATATATGATATGTTGCAAGGACTGGATATCCTCGTATTGTCGTATTCATATCGTATTAAATGCGATATTTGTATTTGAATCCTTGCAACATGGTATGTAGCTGGAAATATTTTGAACCAAGTAAAATAACATAATCGTACGGCCAAACTAACAAGTAATTTTATATTTTTTAACAAATGCATCAATAACATCATTAATAAAAAAAAAAAATAGGGTTCGAGTAATATTCACCCCCTATAATACGAAATGGAGCAATACTCCTTTCCTTCAAAAAAAAAAAATCTTTGTTGGTAGATCAGAGTTCGAGTCCAGTCTGAGAAATAAACAAATTTATGAGCAAATTTGGTAGGATAGGATAATAGGGTATGCGAGGATACACCGTTAATGTCTAATAAAAAAATAAAAAAGATAAAATTTATGAGCAAATTTGTTAGTATTCTTTTATTACATTTTTTTTTAATAATCATTGTATTATTGTATAGTATTTTAATAGCTATGTATTACTTATTAAATTATGGAGATTTAGAAAATAAAATTATAAAGGCAAAATACTCATTTTTAAAAACATAATAAAAAGTGGGGGTTAAAGAGAATCTACAAATGTTGTTTTTTTTAGGAAGCATGAAATATAAGAAGTTTTTGCTAAGCACGAAATAATATGAATTCCGCTACTTTTCCTCTCTGCTATTCAGGGACATCGCCGTAAATGCTTATATAAACTAGAAGGAAATAGAAACTTTAATTTACGTTTTTGATAAGCACGAAAGAAGTACAAATATTTACTTGATTGATATCCAGAAGAAAAAAATCATGGATATCATCAATAGAAGTCTTAAAATATCATAGATACCCATGCCGTTAATGTCCATTTAGTGAACTAAAGAATTTCATTTTCATTATTATTTTTTATTATTTAATATAGAATATACTCTTAATGCTATTAGTGAACTAAAGATTCATTTAAAGTTTACAAATAAAAATAATTATATTATCAGTTATTTTAGCTATCCACCCTACTTATCTACTACCATGTATTCAACATGTTAATTAATTCCTCCTCCCATTAAATTTACGATGGTTTGGAGTCCATCTTTGATGGCCACGTTTGTTTTTATCTCACCATTTACCAATATATTATTACATCCTCACCCTTCATTCCATTCACCTACTTTGACTTTCATCTCCCCTATTTCTCTTCTCTCCCATTTACGATGGTTCAATGTATATGTACTTGTGTGACTTTTTTTACCAAATTTTTTTTGCATGTACTATGCTTACATGAGGAAGGAAAAGGGAACATCATAATTCATATGTACTTGGGTGACTATATTTTTGGTTAATGTTTTTAATTAATGATACTAATGTTAGTTTTTTTGGTTAATATATTTTCTGTCAAGACAATTAGTAAAAAATGGAACTTATTTATTAATTACACTATATTTTGGTTAAATATTTTTGTATTTCTTTGATAAGAAAGTTAAATTTCTAATTTTGTATTATGAAGAAAATAAATAACAAATAATTTTTTTTTTAAAACATATTCAATGGACTATTATATCAAAGAATTCGCAGCGAAGCGCGGACAATTTTTCCTAGTTGATTAAAAGAGAGCAACTCCATTTCAATTATCAACCTTAGTTATAACTTATACGTGATATTTCACATTTTTAGAAAGATATATACGATGAAATTTTGGGATTTTGTAAGCGTATGAAATTTGGCCTATAATATACATAAATATATAATATTGATTGAATATGTATGTAAGTGTTAAAATGTTGTATAATCTATTTTCTGCAATTTTCATGAATGGCCCAAGATATCACACATTATTATAAAATTAATGAAAATATCAGAGAGTATCACTTTGTGTATATATATATATATATATATATATATATATATATTGTCCAATATTTTATTGTTATGCAAACAAAATTAATAATGTTTCATTACTGCGTACAGTATACATCATTAATTTTATTGTTATACAAACAAAATTAATGGTTTATCTTACACAGATTTGATGCACATCATGATTTTCATGATTATTTGCATATGCAAGTAGAACATAAATCAAACACAAATTTGATGCATGTATATCATGATTTTGATGCACAAAAGTTAAGATTAATGATATGATTACGTAAATCGATCACAAATTTGACACAATTGCATAAGTTTGTGGTATAATTAGTTAAATATGTATTCCAAATGCAACACAACTTTATGTATTTGTGTAAAATCCGTGGTCGATTAATGTGACCATATTATTATTTCAAAAGTTATGCATTGTTTTCACCTTAATTATTCTATTTCAGTGTAGATAGAGAAAACAAAATAAATAAATATATAGTAAAAAAATACTTTAGTATGAGCTAAGACTACAATTTTAAACCTTTGTAGAGAAAACAATATACTTCCTATTAAGGATAAGGACACAACGGACCATATACGGTTCGGATAGTGGTCATTTTATATCCATTTTATTTATTTTCTGATAAGGATATGATCACAACAAATATGGATAATATCCGGATACAAATATAAGATATTTTGCATATAGGAATTCTGTTTTATTGTCTTATACAACAACAAATATGAATTAGTTTCAAATATTTAAACATATATGATATACTAAATTTGTTGAATACGAAAAATACAATTAATTTCATTAAAAAAAATACAATATAGTTCTATTCCATATTATTCTTACCCATTTACGCCTGATCTTCATTGCAATTCCGGCTCTATTATGAAAAAATAATATATATACCATGATCTGGTAATGTAATTTTTTATTGCAAGGGATACATAAGGAAGATTCTCTCAAAGTATTTCGAATTTTTTAACAGAAGAACTATTCCAATAATTTGTAGGGGGAGCGCTATTTCTAGAGCTGGTATTTCTAAATCTAGAGCAATTATATCAAAATCCCCAAAATACCATTTTCTAATCATGAAATGTATTGATAAGACTCTCATATATTAATTTGTTAATTATATCGATCTTAATTAATCAGTTAAAAACAAAAAAATGGTTAACTATATCAATCTTAATTAATTGTTAAAAATAAAAACTAACATCAATGTAAATAATTAAAAATTTATCTTCGTCCATCGTGTTCTCTATATTTGAAATAATATCAATGTAAATAACACGCCTTCATTTAAATGAATGAAATAAATAATTCAAAACAATAATAATATTGAAATCAATAAAAATATTCATTCATACAAAATAACAACTTTCTCAAATCTAAATCTACTAAAATATCGTGTTCTCCCGAGGCCCGGTTCTTTTCCACACACACACATCCCCCCCCCCCCCCCCCCCCCCCCCCCCCCCCCCCCACACACACACACACACACACTACCCGGATTACACACACACACACCCAGATTACACACACACAGATTACACAGATTATGCACACACATTACACATACATAGACACAATATTACACATTAGTAATTTTTGCCGATCACTTCTTCTTTGATCTTAGAAGCTTGCATTAGCGTCTTCATTGATGATGAAATTTCAGATGCAGAAACCTTAAACTATAAAGTAAAATTTGAAATGAGTATACGGCATTAACTTCATTAAATGATGGAAGGGAAAAATTGTAGAAACACAGCGAAATAATGGAAGAAAAAATTGCAAAAAGACATCTTCATTAAATGTAAAATTCGAAACTGTTTTAAAAAAATCCATTCATAAAATTCAGAAACCAAAATAGTGGAAGGAAAAAATTGTAGAAACACCCTTCATAAGCGTAAAATTCGAAACAATTTCGGGTCGTAAAACATCCATTGATGATTAAATGGTAAAATTGCAAAAAAGAATGGAACGAGAAATTGCAAAAAGACATCTTCATTAAATGTAAAATTCGAAACTGTTTCAAAAAATCCATTCATAAAATTCAGAAACCAAAATAGTGGAAGGAAAAAATTGTAGAAACACCCTTCATAAGCATAAAATTCGAAACTGTTTCGGGTCATAAAACATCCATTGATTAAATGGTAAAATTGCAAAAAAGAATGGAAGGAGAAATTGCAAAGAAGCCCTTGTGTAAAATTACAGAACGGACCTCTCTGAGTACTCGATTGAACGGTAAGGCAGCAAGAGAAGCCAAGTAAGCAATGGCGTCTCTGTCTTGCAACTCGATTCTCCGCCAAACAGTAATGACCTTCTTGTTCGCGAGCCTCTGTTTTGGTCGTTCTATGCACAAAAAAGAACCAAAAAGTCATTACGTGATCTTAAGAAAAAGATGAATCGAATATGAAGATCGAAGCGAAGCATAGTGTAAATAGAAGTACAAATCGACCTTCGTGATGGCCCAAGGAGATGGACAAGGACCAAGGTATATGTGCTGAGATTGTATCTTCTATGTCAACAATGGAGGCACTACCTAATTCTCTGGGGTAAGAAGAATGAGGAAATTGAGAGAAAGAATAATCTGGTAAGAAGAATGAGGAGAAGGAAGGGTTGGGGGAGAATATAAGGAGAAGGAGGCGCAGGATCCAACGTTCGGATTTCTGACCGTTGCAGGAAAAATCAGGATTTTCTGTGGTTCTGATTATATGATCTTTGTGTTGCTTATTTCGATCAAAAGTCTGTACACTTGTAGATATTTAAATTGTAATGGTGTAAAAGCCCATTCGTGACAGAGAAAAATTGAGAATGCCAGAATTACAATCAAGTTAGGCCCATGCTTTGAAACATAAAACATAATTTCTCATTATTTTAACATTTTAAGGGACTTTATTTGGGCCCAATTAAAATACTGAAAATTACCAAGTATACATCATAAATATAATACGTGTGGATTTTATGAAAGTGTATTGAATAGTTTAAATAGGAGTGATTATTAGAATATCAAAATCATCAGAATAAACCTTTTCATTGTGTTTTCCTCTAAATTTGAGCTTGGGCTCAAATTGTGATATTCTAATATTCAAATCAAGATACTGAGAACAAAACTTCTACACTAAAATTATAAATTAACAAAAGTGGGACCGAAAAAGAAATAATTTTGATAAAAAATGAGAGACCAAAGAATTTGGTAGTCTTGATCAGTTTGTTGGAGTCTCAATGGAGGCAACATAAAACAGCCTCAAAAATTGATGCATATGAAATTGCATCGTATTCAATGAAAATGACTCCAAATCTTGATAAGATTAAATTTCTCTTTTCATTTGAACACAGGAGTCCAGCACTGAGTAAATTATAACACCTTTTTTTTCAATCATTAATTTATGCCCACTTAAATGTCATGTTTACAAATTATATCTGCACCCTTAAACTGAAGTAAATTGCTAACTTGTACCGACAATTTGAAAAATATCATGTTTGCAAATTTTGAACAAATGAATGCTATATTAGAAAAAAAATACTGCTGAAATGGTTGACTCCTGAATTTTTTAAAGGGCGTTTTTATGCTGTCCAGCTCTTTTAACAATTGGAGAGGAACTATCAAACCATTCAGTATTTAACTGGAGAGGAACTAGTGTGAGGAATGGAGAGGATACAAGAGATTTGTAGGTACGTAAAATCAACTTTGTTAGAAAATATGCACCATTCATTTCATTAATTACAGTTTTTTGTCTTGTCTATTGAGGTGGTGATTGGTGAATCAATCAAAAACACACAAAAACATAAACAAGTTGGAAAAAAAAATAGAAATATTTTCCAAAGAAGTAGGAAAGGATAAGTATCAATAGTTAATGTTTATCTGATAATTCTAACATTATCTGCTAAATTCCATGTCACCGATCTAATCCTTTATATGTATGTGCTTTTAATTGTGACTACAATTTTATTGAATTGTTTGATAAGAAAACTCCGAAATACAATACAAATACAATTACAAACTTATGAGGATATTTTATTTTGTTTATGTTTAGAATTGTAACCGAATCGAGTTTGAACGAGTCATATTGAATCGAGCTCCACTCAACAGTCAACATAGCTTGGCTCGTTAATCATTAAGTTTCGAACTAAAAATGTAAGCTCAAATTCAGGTCGTTTTAAATCGAGCTAACTCGTCTCTGTTTGACGATAATTTAGTTACTATAATAATTTAATTAAAAAAATTAAATAGTTGTTGACGAAATAAAATAATTCAAACAAATTATGTCACATAAGTCAATGGGCCCATAGCCTAGTTGGTTGAGTGTGAGGCACAAAAACTCATGTGTTATGAGAGGTTGTGGGTTCGATCCCCATTGACATCAATGGATGGAGGACATATGAGCCTTCTCCATTTATTATCAAAAAAATTATGTCACATAATATCGGAATAGTACAAACACATATCATAACCAAATTTATCAAACATCATAGAGAATGAGAGATGGTTCTTGTCGATCTCGAATGCTAAAATGCCCGTTGTTAGGATTTGCAAAAAAAGTTAAAAAGAAAATCCTTGTTGGAGTGCTATATATTTATGCTCATTAGCTTAATTTTATTGTCTTTGCAATTTTATTAACTTAATTAACAATAGAGGGACGATGAAACTTTGTTGGCTGCTTAATTTTTATGTAATGACGCTTGGTATGTTAATATATTAAAATTTAATTGGAATGAAAATAATTAGGTTAAAAGACGAGCATGAATTTGTTTCGAGTTTAATTCGAGTAAGTCAGGCTAAACTCCAGCTTGGCTCGATAAGTCTTCGAGCTCGGTTGGACTCGATTAATTTTTAATTGGTGTCAAGCGAACTATTACGAAACTATAATCGAGTCGAAATATTCATGTAAAATTAAAGTGTGTTTTTCTTCATTTGCATGGCTTATACTTGTGTGAGTTTTTTTTCCCCTTATGTAACTAACGATTAGAAAGAAAAAAAAATAGCATATTTAGAGATTACATGCCCGTTCTACAAATCTATATATTCAAAAAATACATTAATGTCTGAATTTTGATACTTATATTTGACATATTTATTTGTTTACTCTTCCTATGTTTAAAGTGGTTGGAGAAGTATTCTATTTGCCAACTTCATTTTTCAAAATAAAAACAAATGCGAAGTTTAAATGAAATTTCCTATTTTATCATACAAAAAAAGTTATAATAAGAAGTCCATATGGCAATTTCTCTTCCATCTAGAATCTTTATTTTATTTTATTTTGGGCAAGAATCCGTAGGCAATTTAACAGGTCGAATATACCCTTTAGTTTAGCAATCAACTCTTACTTGCTAAGTTTCTTAATTAGGAGAAAAATGAATATTCCACTTAAAAATTCAAACAAATAAATATAATTTATACTTTGATCCCTTTATTTGCATAATTGATGTATTAGGAACAGGAATCTTCTAGAAATACAAGTGTACAACCCCTCTCATTGGAGTATATTTTTTATATTATATTATATAGTCTTTCAAAAATAATGCTTGATTGTAGAAGGTTAAAAAAAAACTAACAATAAAATGAAATTTTTGGTAATGGAGATCTCCATTTACATTTATTAATAGAGAGAATATTAATATTATGACGTGGCATATACTTCACACAATCACACGTCAGAAAATAAATCCGCCAAAACTATTTATCTGTTTTCCACCTGGCTCCAGCTAGCGAGTAATATGATAATATCCAACGTTAGATCTTGACTTGATCGGACGGCTATTACCAGGTGTTAGGGAGGCAGAATATTCCATGGAATCCTCATTATATGTGTGGATTAATGCGTGTTTTATTTAATTAATCTTGGCTTTATCTGGTAATGAGAATTTTGGAATTGTTATGGTTACCCATAATTTGCACCTTATTGAAGTATATAATAATCTAGGTGTAATTTTATGCGAGTAATTCTACACAACATGTTCTCATAACAGAATATTAAAATATTGATTCTACGTTGGATATTGTATTCATATTATAAAATTAATTTAACTTAATTTAATACACATAATACACCTCATCATTATGATGTCAATCATGTTGCGAAATCATGTTGTATAAAATTACTCATTTTATGCTTGCCCCTGCAAAAAATATAAACATATCACATACACCCCTACAAAATGAAATAGCGCGGACATATACTCCTTAAAATTAAGAGTAATTATTAATTAAGGTACTTTTTTTGTTTGGAAAAATAGAAGATTAGGAGGATATTGGTGATATTTTTATGTTTTATATATGATAGTAATGTGAAATTTTGAGGTTTTATATGTGTAAATATGATATAATGCATATAATCAGTCCATATGGGCTATATTTTACTCAATATATTATATTACATAATTTTGTTGGTACATTTTATTTAGGAAAATGTGACGAGACAATATGCTAAATAATAATATAAAATATTGAATATTATGGAAACAAGTTAGGAAAATGTCATTTGGTACATACATACAAAATACAATAATACATTTATAGTCCATTACTTAAAAAATGTTAATTTGGTCGAAAACCAAATTTCCCATTTAATATACCCCTTGGAGATTGGTTTTAGCTCTCCTCGTCTCTACAAAATCTTCTGAAATCGAGCAAGAAAAAAATTTAATGAATAAATAAATGATGCAAAGTCAACATTTAGATTTTAACATTTTTTGTGCAAAATGAATAAAATGAATTAATGCATTAAAACAATATTTTCTCATCAAAATGTAAAACCAATAGTGACAGAGTTTTAAAAAAATAATTTTAGGTCAAAACATTACCGACCAAATACTAATTCAACAAAAGTCTCATTTTAAAATATGAAAACTCGAGGGGGATAATAGTTAATGAAGTTCTTTTTAAGTAAATACAGAATATTTTAAGGACTTAGATGAAATTATACTCTGTACCTTCCATGATTATTTAAAGACTATACAATGTCATTTTCTCATATATACCCTTCAATATATTATCACATCACAAGGAATGACTTGACCATGTCCATGTTATTTTTGTGGATAGATTGTTTTGAAAGGTCACATTCTTTTTCTTCTACAAAATAAGAAGCAAAGCATGATGTGAACATACTAGGAAAATGATGTTTGTCTTTAACGGCTTATTTTTAGAATGCCTCATTGAATGACTAGATAAATTGTACTTTCATATATATTTTTTGTAAATGATTTATATTTAGATATTTTTTTCAATTTTCCTCTACGTATTCGAATATGGAAAAAAGGTAATTTTGAAAAAAGAAAGTATAATTTCATTTGTAGTTTATCTGAAATTTATTTATCATCGCCGATATACATTATGATACGTCTCATTAAGCCTAACTATCAAATCATGATCCCGATCATAACGTCTTTTGTTTTATTTTAATTAATTACATGTATAACTATCGAATTACACGTCAAAAATATCAATTTACAGAATTTACAGTTTCTTCAAGAAAAATCAAGTAAAATTTATTATATAAATGTATAGAATTTACACATATAATTATTTACATGTATACAAATACGACCGCCACATGAAATTATACCCTTCTATGATTATTTAAAAAATATATAATATAATTTTCTCATATATACTTTTAAATTTTATTATTACATCACGACGAAAGGCTTAACCATGCACATTTAATTCGAGAGAAAAAAAAACGTCGATCGACCATATAACATATTATTTTATCAATAATGTTGTGCACACCACAATTAATACCCTCCAATCTACTGGTTAATATATATATATATATATATATATATATATATATATATATATATATATATATATATATATATATATTACTTGCAGGGTAAATGCGGGTTCTAGTGTGCATGGTGTCTAATTTTATTGTAATTTTTATACTTAATTTTTTTGAAAAATCATATTCTTTTACAAAATAATAAACGAAACATGATGCGAACATACTCGGAAAAGTCATAAAGGATATATTTTATAATGCTTGATTGAATAAGTAGATAAGTTGTAATTTAATATGATTTATTTTACCTTACTTAATAATTTTTGATAGTTTATATTTTTTCTTTTCTCTCTTTCAAATATTCGACATAAAAAAATGTTTTGAGCAAAAGATAGTAAATCGTAATTGATTTTTTTTATAATAAATGGAAAAATCTCATATTTCCTTCCTAAAAATATTGATCAGAGTATGAAAAAAAAAACTGAAGGACCCCTTAACTATTAAGGTTTTCAATAGAACGAATCACACTTTTACCACTAAACTATACCCCTTTTCGACGCTTCTGGACTCCGAGAGCATCTCGGGCTTTTTATTTGGTGGGTAACATCGATGAAGCTACCGCGAAAGCTATAAACTTAGAAACAGAGAGCGATTGAAAGAAATGACCTTAAATCATGGCCGGGCAGTAGCCCTTTCTGGAGTCTTGACCTGTGAATCAATCGGGAAATTAGATCCTTCGTCAAGAGGTATCCAAGTCGTTCTAACCTATGTCTGAGTCAAATAAAGAATTTCAGACAGAAGCTAGGGAATAGGAATTGGTGACCGATTTTGGCTTAGCCATTGGATATTCTTCTTCCCTCTCTTTTCTCTTTCGGAGGAGGACTAGCAGCGGCATAAGAAGATCGAGTTGGCTGCCTTTCTGGGAGCTGCAAATCCAGTCTAATAATTCAGAACACTTGCTTTGATGCCTGGGATGAGATACCAACAATGTCGTTTCGTAGAGTCATACCCCAGTCTGGAGAATCTAAAGGCTGATTTGGCCCTACCAAGAGATTGAGGTACGGAGATCATAAGGGGCGATTTACCATTGGATATAATATGATGTTAGAGGATGATAGTTTAGTGGATATAACCTTATTACTATTTTATCTAAGTTCAATAACTCAATATTTGAGTTGATTCAGTATCCGTAGGTATTCGGTGCCATTCCTCAGAAAATCACTGGATTGAAAGTACGCCGTCCCTCCCTACTCGCATCAGGTCAATGGAAGCGGGGATAGGAAAGGGGGTTCGCAGTAGCAAGAATGCTCTGGAGATTTCTCCAGAAATATGACCCGGAGAATCTTCTTGAAAGATTCGACCTGCATTGAAGGCTGGGCCGATCGTTGAAGATAAGAGTACGTCAAATCCATATGAGGAGGGAATTTATCCAAAATACTTTTACTAAATTTACTAATAAAAAAGGTATTCATCTTGCTTTTTTTTATTGGATTTTTATAAAGGTAGCTTGCTGAATCTCCGTCTAGCGTGCGTTGGCAGCAAGGAAAGGAATGATGTTAGAATTTTTTGTTGTAAATCGTATTTATAGTTTCTTAAATTTAATTGTTGTTACTTGTTAGTGATATAAGATTATGCATCATTTTCTTTCTTTTCACGAGATTTTACTCAATTTCAAAATACTTTGCATGAATTTAAGTCAAGTATGATGAATCTCGATCTAAAAAAATCAAATGGAGTCAAATATGGTTAGGGATATAAAATAAAAAGGAACCCTTCTCGTTTATGAAAATAATGAAAATGAAAATAAATATGTTATCTCTTATTTCCGGGTCGTGGGACAATGCATTATTGGGTCGAATTGGATCGGAATCATTGTAGACATATCGCCAGCGAATTTACAGTTCGTCCCCATTAACCGCTCATGCATCATCTTGGGTTTATTCATAAACTCAAATCCAATTTTTTTCTCTCCTAGTAGTCTTGTCCAAAGTTAGTCATACGTAATACGCGAATACTACGGTACGTAATACGTTAGTGTATAATTCGGATCAAACGTTTTTTAAGTCGGTCAAATAAAACATAATACGCTAATAATTCGCCAATTCGTCTATTTGTCTATAGTTGTGTTTATTTTACATAATAAATATACAATAATTCGGTATATAAAATTATATAAATATACATTTTTTATCCATAAATAATTCAAAAATATAATTATTTTGTTAAATAATATTTATTTTAGTTCAAAATCATAAATTTATAAATTATTATTGATATTTTGATTGTCTTAATCATTTTTGAAAATTTAAGTTTTTTATTTATTTTAAAAATTCATACATTTTCTTCTAAATTACGTATTATACGACAATATGTGTATTATTCGTGTCTTTTAAATTTTTTATAAAATACACAAATTGTTAATCAGGTTGAGTACGGAACTGTCAATACGTGTATTATTCCTAATACGTAATTATTCGTAAATTGTCGTGTTATTCACGAACTGAACAACTATTACATACATATCATTCGGTTTAATTACGAAACCACAATACAGATTGTAACGTTTAATCGCTGTGTAGTAGAGACTAAAAATAGAAAATACGTTTAAAACAGCTATTCACAACCTCACATTTAATCGAAATGTATTATAGCGAGTTAATTAATTACCTATATAACTAACTACCAAATTATGTGTTGAAAACAGAAAATTTCAAGAAAATCATGTAAAAATTCAAAATATAACCCGCCACATGAAATTATATATGTGAATATTATAATAAGTTAATTAATTAATATAAAATCAATGTAGTAAACAATTGTCCTTTTCTGTGTTTTTACTATTTACTACTTAAATTCCTGGAAAGTACCTCTTTGTCTGATTTACATCACTGGATATGGACAAGAATATATATTTACAAACAACCCCTTATTTTTTAATATTACATATTGGCAAAATATGTACTGTCCAGAGGACTGAACTGATCAAGTGCATTTACATAATAGACCTTAGAAGTATTATTATGTATAATTCTACAGAACATAAAAAATATTTTGCACACCTCTTGAAAACATAAAAAAAAATTATGCATATCCTTTCAAAATATAAATTTGATTGTGTGTATAGATCAGGGGTATTGATGATATTTCTATGTTTTGCAGGAAAATTTATGATATTTCTCATTTTTAAGAAGCAAAAATGAAATTTTAAGTTTTTATAGGGATAAAACTGAAAATGTTAACAAAACAAGTTGTAATTATGAGTTTTTATAAGGGTAAATATGAAATTATTGGGGCACTTATGGGAAGAAATGCCGAATACAATGTATTTGGAGGGTTATAAACGGAAAGAGAGCTGTAAAAAACCATTTTTTTGTGCTAAAATGGTTTTTTTGTTTTTTTATCGTGATAAATTGCTTAAAATTAAAAAAAAAATAGAAATACGAAGAAGAAGTCTTTGTTTTCAATTGCGTGAAGTTTTTGTGGTCTGAATAGTTTGGGCATTCCTTACCATTTCTTTGTCAATTTGTCTGGATTTTTTGTTTATATTTTCTCTATTCTCTTCGTATAAATTCTTTGATTCTTCGCAATTATTCCATTGTACAGAGTAGAGAGAGAAAGGGGGGATTTGAAATTAGCTTCAAGAAGTTTTGGGGTTAAATTTTGAATTTTTTACCACCCCATTAAATTTCTCCCAATTCAAAAAGAGAGGGAGGGAGATAGAGAGAGGGGTAGTCGAAACCAGCTAAGAATTCAATTTTGAATTTTGGGTTTTGTTTGATTTTTGATACTGGAGAGGTGTAAATACAAAGATTCGAGCTTTGTGTTTCTATCTTGTTCTACGATTTGGTTAATTTGAGTTCGTTGGATCTGAATCATGGCTGGCGAGGGAATTCTACAGAAATTCAAGCTTTACGAGACTCGATCGGTATGAATTATGTTTCATCTTTGAATTAATATTTCTTCTTATTGAATTGTCATTTATTATTGCAATATTTGGATCTAAATTTGGCGTTTAAAGGTTCAAATTAAGATAATATACCAAGCTGTTTTATAGAATTTGACCTTTAGCTAATGAAGCTGGCTTTATTTATCCATTATGAGTTTTTGTTCTAAAGATATATATTTTTTTATTTTGAAAATGTATTCTAAAGATGTTACAATGGCTCCTGAAATTTAGAATAAAATAATTGCGATGGAACCCTACCTTTTTTTCTGCTTCGAAGAATAAAAAAGCTGAAAAATAATTTCCGACTAAATGTGAAAGGCTTTAATCATTTCAAATTTTCAAATTTATTGCAGAATTATTACATGCTTGGTTGCGACAAAAGGAGAACGATGTGGAGAGTACTAAAAATAAATAGACTCGAATCTTCTGATTTGACCATATATGAAGATAAAACTATTTATTCCGAGGACGAATATTCGGAGTTGATAAGGAGAATTCACGAAGGAAATCGATCAACTGGTGGATTAAAATGCATCACAGAATGTTATGGAATTATCGGTAAATATATTCACTTTTATTCCTTCATATCCCTTATTTTATTTCATAGTGTTCATTTTTTTATTTAATAATTTTCATTGTTTTTTTTTGTTAGGGTTTGCAAGATTCTTGGGGCCGAATTACATGTTATTAATTACAAAGAGACAGAAAGTCGGTACAATATGTGGTCACATAATTTATAAGATAGAAAAGACCGAAATAATCACTCTTCCGAGCCCAATTGTGCGATCAAATGCGGCTTACTCTAAGGATGAAAACAGGTTTTCTTTCTTTCTTTTTATATTATTTTCATTTAGTTGTGTGTAGGAAGAGAAATATATTTGGTCATTTTGTTGTACTTGAAGAAAATGTCATGTTTAACAATTGTAAACTAGAGAATTCTTTCAATTTTTTTGGTATATATCTTACTACTAGATTATCTCATGTTCTTTTTGTTAAGAATGATTAATGTTGAATAGTTTATATACAGTCTTGTCGAATCTATGAGTTATGTATAGTGTAGTTATTTTAATGAAATTTCGACCTTTTGAGGGGGCCAAGATTGGTTGGTTACTCTATTGTACCAAGGTACAATCTTATTTATTTTTTTCTTTCATTTTTCGATGGAAGGTAAAATTTAGTTAGATTCTAAAATATTATTTTTAACAACCATTTATTTTGCAGATTTATTTATCTTTTGTAGGATTTACTTATTATTTTCGTATCTGTCGATACTAACTAGTTTTCTGTACTTTATTTGCTCTTTGTAAATTATGAACAGATACAAGAAACTTCTAAGTACAGTGGACTTGTCGAAAGATTTCTACTTCAGCTATACGTACAATCTGATGCGAAGTTTACAGAAAAATGTAGTTGATGAAAAACCAACGGAGGAACTTTACGACACAATGTTCGTGTGGAATGCGTATTTATCTCGCCCAATCAGGGCCCAGCTTGAAAACACAAATTGGACCGTTCCCTTGATTCAAGGATTCTTCGAACAGGTAATTAATTAATCATATGATTCGTGTTATCTTATTTTCATTATGTACGAATATAGTAATATTGTATATATACAATTTTGTATTTTCTCTTATGTTCAGACAAAGTACTCGATGTGTGGGAAGGAATTTAACTTAACCCTAATCGCAAGGCGTTCCAGACATTTTGCCGGAACTAGGTTTGTTTCCACTCTTATCTTCTTTTCATAATGGAAATTTCAAATTTTCAAACACTAAAACCCTAATCTTTTTTCTTTTTTATATTTTAGATTTTTGAAGAGGGGAGTCAATTCGAAAGGAAGAGTGGCCAATGATGTCGAGACAGAACAAATTGTTTATGCGGAGGCAAGTGGCGGAATCCCCACAGAGATTACTTGCACCGTCCAAAATAGAGGATCCATACCGTTATTATGGTCCCAAGCAGCCTCGAGACTGAACATTCGTCCTAATATAACTAGTGAGTTTATGAACTTTTCTAAGATTAACTTTACATTTTTTCTATTAATTTTATTTAAAATACGTTATTATTATTTATGTTAATTAATATGTTTTGAAATTGTGATATGACAGTACAGCAGGACAGGGAGTATAAAGCAACCAGACTTCATTTCCAGAATCTCAAAATGAGATATGGAAATCCTATTGTCATTTTAAATTTGATTAAGGTTGGTACATATTTTGTATAACAAATATTTGCATATTTAGTTTTATATCCTCATTATTTTTTTTTTATTTTGTATTTTTCAAATAATTTCAGGCAAAGGAGAGCAAACCACGTGAATCCGTGCTTAGAGCTGAATTTGCGAAAGCAATTTATGTGATAAACAGGGAATTGCACGAAAAGCATAAATTGATGTTCTTGCATTGGGATCTCACTAGGCACAATCGCACGTAATTAATATATTATTTGCCCTTTAGTTCCCAAAATGCCCTTAATTTTTGCCACGTTTAATTTATAGTTACAAATTTTGTACTAAAATACAGGAAGGGAAACAATGCATTGGCATTTTTAGGAACGATCGCATCAAATGCTTTCAACATGACTGGACTATTCCATTGCAAAGTCATTTCAAATCTAGCCCCTAATCATGATTTAAGGTACCATTATTATCCATTTATTTTCTAAATTTTGTAATACTTTATTTGACAAATACCCCCGCAGAATATCATAATATCATGAATACCCATCTAAGATATGTCAAAAAATGATGCCTCCTTGCTAATTTTTATATACGATATATATATTAGGCTTTAGGACAAGAAAATAATGAAGCGAGGAAATTTTTGTGCCTTCTATTTTCATATCTTTGTTATCTTCAAGATAAGACATTTCTATAAATTATACATCACATTAACTTTTATTTATTCACAGTGACTCATCGTCGTCATGTGATCGACAAGACAGCACAGAAACCGAGGAGGATGAGGAAAAGGAGGAAGAATCGATTAAAAACAAAATAATAATGGATCCGATTAAGTTGCAAAATGGGGTGTTGCGTACCAACTGCATAGACTGTTTGGACCGTACCAACGTGGCCCAATACTCGTACGGTTTGGCCGCCTTGGGGCACCAACTCTACACTTTGGGGATAATAAACGACCCCACAGTGGATTTAGACGAACCCTTGGCCAATTATTTGATGGAGGCCTATGAGAAAATGGGAGATGCCTTAGCGTTGCAATACGGAGGGTCTGCCGCTCACAATAAGGTATTTTAAATTACGGGCAATTTCATGTTTATCTCCTAAAATCTCAAAATATCAGATATACCCCTAGAAAACATAAAATATATCAGACGTAGCTCTTATTTCGTTAATTTTCATGTTTTAAAGGGGTATAATGGTATTCATGTTTTAGAGGGGTATACGTGGTATTATGAGGTTTTATAGGGTGCTCATGAAATTATAAATGAAATTGAAAATTGCGTGGTTTCGTGCATGTTTTTTATTGTTTTGTAATTATCTCTATTATGATGAAAATAGATATTTTGCGAGAGGAGAGGTTAATGGAGACCCACAACTCGATCACAAGAACTATTTCGTACCCTTCAAAGATATTTAAGCAATGCATACTTAGATGCTCAGAAACAAGATGCTATAAACATGTAAGTTTTTAATCATATATTATTCTTTTTATGCATTAAACCCTTTGTTCGCGACGTATTTTCAAACATTTGCATTATTCCTCGGTAAAACACAGATTTTTAGGGCATTTCCAGCCTCAACATGGAAAACCAGCTCTGTGGGAACTCGATTCGGACCAACATCATAACCTCGGAAGCCGTACAAACTCTTTGACCGAAGAATTTGCGCAGAATATGGGGAGAAGGTCTCTCTCAGCTGGAAATATTATAGGTGATGAGAGCACGCCAGTTTCTGCGAGAAATGAAGGAACCGGGAACATTAACCTAGCATTGCCTCCCAGTTTGAGTATGTGCGACGATTTTTCCGATTCTGCCCCTGAGATTTCCGCCAATGATAGCAGCGTATCGTATTCCAAGTAAATTTAGATATATATCTATGGATTTTCATTTTCTAATTATTGATTAGCTTCACATGCTTAAATGGTTATATTTGTTTTTGACAGGATTTATCCCAGTTCATCTGGAAAGCAGTCATTAACTGATAATAGGAATTCATTGATGAGTGAGTTTAGTTTCGACGAATTGGTTTCTTCTAATTTCTTGGATCTTGATTGGCTCTCTTCTTCGGGAAATTCATGTGAAGGAGATCCTTTTGATAGGTAATGTATAAAATATAAATCTCCTCTACTTTATTTTTACTATAATAATGATATATATATTCACAACTTTTTGGGGTTCTTTTTGTAAAATTATAACAGGTCATCTGTGATCAATTCTCCGGCAGCGAATAACTCCATGGAAAATGTTATGGGCTGCGAGGACGATCCAAATGTAAGCAACCTTTTTGAAGATATAATTTGCCATAACATATAAATGATTATTTATTTTTTATGTATTTATTGTTGTATTTTTACAGGGACGAGATGACATGTCCACGGACGGGAATGCTTGCATGCCTGAAATTTTAGACGTGTGTACCGAGTTTTCGGAAAGGTTTGAACGCTGGGTTGCGAATGGAGGTGGCATGCTTTGCTACTAAAACCTATTATTCCTATTTCAGAGTTCAAAACGAAAACCAAAATGTTGAAACAAGAAACCTAAGATCAACTTCAAGAAACACAAATTTTTTCAAGAGATGAACGAGAGAGAGACGAAAGAGAGAACTGCGGACTTGTAACAAAGAGAAGAAGGATCTTTAGTAACCGTGCTGATTTCTTGATAGTATTTATAACCAAAAACCAAAATAGAAAGAAAAATAGATTGTTATGCTGCAAAGCGGTCATAGTAATCGAAATACAAAGAAAGAAGAAAAAAATTGGATATGGTTTGATTATTTCGAAGACGGGTTTTGTTTGATTTGATTTACATTTTTTGGGGGGTTCTTTATGTTATATAATGTGCTTAATATGTAAATATTGATATGTGTGTGGCGTTGTACAGTATTATTAATTGATTTTGATTGGTAGAGAAAATATGGATTGTTTAAATTGATATTTGGCTTGAATGTGTTGTTTTTTTTGATGGAGTTGGCTTGAATGTGTTGTTACTACCTTATATGGGTTGATAGGGAAAAAAAAATTGAGGTATGCTTTTGAATAAATATAGACATTTGATTGGGTCTTGCTTGAGAATCTGAAAGATAAAAGGACAGGAATTAGAGGATATTAACACGATGCATTTGTGGGAATCTTAATTTGGTTCTGCATTCTAGCAAGACACTATTCTTTTAATGAAAACAATAATACAATTGTCTCGAATAAACCCGATACATTGCGGCCTTCGAAAGGGAGAATCTTTTTAAAAGTTCCTCTCGCCCTCGTATGCCAACTCATATTGCATCCATGAGCACCAGAAAGTTGTATAAATTTAAAATCATAACAAAACAAATACTATATTTCATTATTAAATAAAAATAAAATCATTTGAAAGAAATGTGGCGTATTAAAAAAATGGTATCATAAAAGAATATATATATAGGTATTATTTTATTTTCTCAAATAAAACTAATTTTCTTGAAAGAAAGTATTAAGCGAAACGCCGAAACTAGACGATTTATTTATTTACTATGATGCAACTTCGGTAATGAAGCACAAAACATATATTGTCGAAATAATTGCTGAGAAAGCGCAACTTCACGTACATTCTTGTAAATTGTCAAAGATATCATGTGCCTATAACATAAGAAATATCATGAATATCCCTATAAAATATCAGAATATCATGCATATTCCTTCAAAGTGATGAATATCGTAAATGTCCTATCAATATATATTAAATATCTTGATTACCTCACAAACTACACAAATGTCTTTTATACATCTTATTTCGATAAAATTTCAAAATATGTACAAACCACCCGCGTATATTGGCTTACGTTTCTTATAATCACCGCAACCGCCTACATGTTTGATTTGTGATATTTCAAATTACTGATTTGTGATAATTTAAAAATCATGTAAGCAAACTTGATTTTTAATAGAAATAATGATTTATAATAATAAATGAATTAGTTACTTTAAATTTATATTACTTTATATTATTCCATGAAATCGAATACCATATTTTTGACTAAATCCATAATTACCCAAATCTTAAGATTTCTTTACTACAATTACATAAAAACCCCTCGAATCAAACATGCTTAAATATAATTTAAGAACAATAACAACGAAAAGAAACTAGATTAGATATTTCAAAATTTAAATAAACAAATACTACATAAAAAAGAGTAAAACAACATAATATAACCAAATACAAAGGTACTCTTTCGTTGATTATAAAAGATGCAAGCCTCAAAACTTACTAGCAAAACAAAACACATCCTCTCGAACAAAATCAAACATCCATTAACATTAAAAAAAAGAAAAGAAAACAAAAATAAGTTCACAATGACTGACTAATCTCGAGTTCAAAATAAAACTAACAAACCCCTCTCCCGTTCAATTACTCCCAGCCCGTTGCCTGTGGGACAACCGGGGGAGACACAACTCCACCTTCAACCACCTCCGGTGCCGCCACCGCATCCCATCCCGTAGCCCCTACTGGCTCTGCAAGATTTAACCTCGTCATTAATAATGCAAGAATTAAGGGACTAATTTGTAAAAATGAAAAGTAATGGAGTACTGACCAGCAGTTGCGGTCCAGTCAGCAGCAGCAGCAGCAGCTTGAGCCGGTGCAGGTACCTCAGTGGCCCAGTTCTGGTCCGCACCCCAATCTGCCGCACCGGTTCCAGGCACGTATTCGTTAGGAGTGTATTCAATCGCCGCAGCTGGCTCCTCCTCTTCTGCCTCCTTCGCCTCTTCAGGATCTCTGTAGAAGAACAAATCCACCTAAACCCCCAAAAAAGATTAAACCAAGTCCGTAAATAATTCAAATTTGGAGTATTTATAATATTTTGCGTACCATGACTTCCCACTTGTGGCCAACGGGAATGGTACTTCTCATTTGAAGGACCATGCGAGCCAAGAGCCAGAAAAGACAACCAATCGAGTGCTTTCCCTTGTTATTCGCTGGGATTCCAATGTCAACGTATCTCATTGGAGAATCAGTGTCGCAGAATGCAATTGTGGGGATATTTCCCAATGCAGCCTCCTTAATCGGCTATACAAATCCAAAAACAAAAAATATCATTAATATCGATTACGAGAATTTTATTTAGAATTGGGGAACAAACCTGGTGGTCGGTACGGGGGTCAGTGAGGATGAGGAGACGTGGCTCGCAGAAGGAGGTTTGCATCTGATTGGTGAAGGTACCGGGTGTGTGGCGACCAGCGATTGGGTGGGCTCCGGTGTACTGAGCGAATTTCAAAACTGCTCTTTGACCGTATGGCCTCGCTGACTGGACAATGATGTCTTGTGGGTTTTCGATTCCTACGATCACTCTGGCGGCCAACAAGAGCTTCTCCCATGTCTTTTGCAAGTTGATGATGTAAATACCTGATGCATTCGTAAATCATATTTCAATATTATGGTAATTATTTTTAAAATTTGAGATTTAAATTAATGATATAGATCTCTGTTCGAATTAAGAGAACAATGAATGATAATGGATAACGTACATAATTACTAAGAAGTAACAGATCCAAGTTAAAAGAGAGCGAAAAATCAAAAGAGTAGAGAGGAATACCGTCAGTGCGGCGCTTGAAGACGTAACGTTCCATCTGGAAATCGCAGTTCTTAGTGCCGAGGTGGACATCGGCGGCAAGCATCATCTGAATGTCCTGCTCCATCTGAGACAGAGCCCTAGGTGCCAGAGTCGCCATGATTGCTGGTGAGTTTTAGGGTTGGAAGAGAGGGTCGGAGCTGGATATATGTAGCAAAACCCTAGTGACGGCGCATGAAAAACAGAGGAGGCGGGGATTGAGTGAAGAACCCTTATGTAGGTATGAAACCCTATTTTTGTAAATTACCTTTTTGCCCTCAGCCTTTTGGGCTTTGTTATAATTTTATTCGTATGTTTTATTTGTTTCATGCGCTTCTTTAAATTTTTAACGGCCCATTGTATGAGGACATATTACATATTTGCCATCGGTCCCATTTGCAGGATTGAGTAAACTTCATAATTAAACAAAAGGAGATTTTCATGATTGAGTGATATCTTTTAAAAACCTAAAAAAATAACATATTTTCCCTCTCAAAATATTAACTAATAATTTAAACACAATTGTATGACATTAGGTTTTGAGAGGATAAATATGATATTTTTTGTCTATAAAAAGATTAAATATGTCAATCCCCTTAAATTAATGAAAAAAAATTAAACTAAGAAAAGCAAGTTAAATTAGATAATATGACTGATCCATAAAAACAAAATAACCCCGAATGGTATGTATAAATAAATACTACAAAATTCCAATAAATCCTCAGACAAACAAAACATTAACTAATAATGGGAGCAAACAAACAAACAAAATAAAAATTAACTAAGGACAGGATAAATTCGAGTAACGTGCTCGAAGGGGACCGAGTCGGCCAAATTCTTCTTGAGCTCGGGATGATTGAACTCGTTGCGTGGCAGTGCGATGAGTTGGTCCTTGCCTTGTCCCTTCTCCACCACCCAACCAGAATTCGCCACCTGGTACTCTAGAAATTTGTCCAGTGCCAACCCCTCCATATTTATCGCCTATTTTACATTCATAAAAAATAACATACATAAATATAAGAGGATTATTATTATTATTATTATATTATTATTACCTCAGCAAGAACGGGTCTTGGAACTTTTTGGTAAGTTAAAGAGAGGGCATGGATTGCATAAGATTGAACCGCTTGCTCAAAACCTGCAATGTTAATAAATTACAAATAATCATAAATTAAAATATTAAAAAATGAAAGAGAAAATTATGATTTAATACCAGGGACGGATTCTAGAATGTTTCGGTTCTTTGCAGCTTCGTCCCAGAATTGGCGAAATCTAGCCGTCTAAATAGCGAATCAAATAATCAATAATATTAAAAAAAGGCCCAAAGTGATTTGAGTACGAATTAAATTATGAAATCGTGTGTAATGAAGAATAATACCTCGAGATAGTGAGAAAGAACAATTAGAATCTTGAATTGCTCTTGCATTTGCTAAAAAATTACGCACAAAAAAAGGGAAATTAAATTGAGTTTTTGAGTTTTAGATGAAATATTCGAAGGAATTTAGTAATTTTGAATTTTACCACTTGTTCGGGGATCAAGAACAAGCAAAGACTGAAATCCTGAGCTGGCATTGCCATTAAAGCCTGTAAACATTCAAATTATCAAATAAAGAATCAAATTTGAGCAATAACATGAGAAATTTACAAATAAAATATATAACTAAGAGTATTTACTCTTTAGCGTACCTTGATTAGAATGCGAGCCACGATTTGTTTGCTCATTCTCTCTGGTTCGAACTGCAAAAAGATTACAAACACTTCAATTAGTAAAAACTAAAAACAAAAGTTTTCACAGAGACAAATATAATTAATTGAAATGAGGATAGTATTAGCTAGATACCTGATAGAGACGAAGAAGACAGAGATTCGCATCCAAACTGTACTTTTGAGCTGAAACCTGGTACAAAATCATACCAAATTAAAAAAAGCATTCTTTTAGACTCAATTACGGATTAATCAAGACAATATATATACAAATTAAGTCTACAAAAAAACTTATTAACTGAAAATCGCACAGAATTGACGGGAAGTATGCAACTAAAGAGAAAACTTAAAACGGAACCTGTTCATTGACATAGTTCTCTAGATCTGAGAGGATATCGGGATTGTAAGGATTGACCGCTACGAGTTCCTCTACAGTGTACTGCTGTTGCTGTGCCTCTCTCGCCATTTTTCTCCTCCCCGAATTACAAACCCTAGACAGCACGAAGCGAGAGAGAAATAAAAGAATATGAAATAATAACCTGCCAATTGGGTCCCACTTTCTGACAAATAATTTATCTTTGCTGGGCTGGGCTGGGCTAATCCTCTTTAGGCCCTTTGATTACCTGCCAATTGGGTCCCACTTTCTGACAAATATTTTATGGTAGCTTAGACGGCTTTGCTTTGTTTAAATTTACTCTAATAAAATTTAATTAATAATTCAAAATTTTTCTCAAATAGTAAATCCTCTTTGTACAAATTTTTACACATTATTTCAATTCAAGCAAGTCAAATAAAACTACAAAGAAAGAAATATGAAAAATAAAAACAATTCCTCGTTCTAATGCATACTAAAATTTGCTGACATGACATGTAATCAGGGTCGGGCGGTCGGCTCCGGGACAAACCCAGCAAGCCCATGGGGTAGGACACCACTTGGGTGCGGGTACCATTTTAAAATTCATTATGTACATTAAATTTTGACTTAAATCATAAATATGATGTATATCACAACTGGTAACTAGTTTAATTGTGATATAATAGGTCATGAGTTCAAGACCCAACTAGCATTTTTCTTGTTATTTTTAGTTTTAAGGATTATATGATTTATTTGAATTTTTTTAATCTTAGTTAATAAAATAATTATTATAATCTGACTATAAAAATATTTTATAAACCTTGAAATATCAAATATTTTCATTTAAAAAAATTTAATGTATTTTTCAAACTTTACTAGATATTTTTTATCTACTATAAAAAAATCATTTTTATTGTCTATAATGAGTTCGATTGTAATATTCTTTTTCGAAATAACCACATATTAAATTAATTTGTTAATGCTTTTTATTTTTATTTTCTTGAGAATTTTTTTTAGTGATATGAGTAGCTGTTATAAACTCTGGCTAAAGCACCCAAAATGTCAGGGCCGGCCCTGTACAAAACTGCCCTGGCAAACACGTCCTTAGGGCGTGTTTTCTAGGACATTTTTGTATAGTAGCAGGAAATCAATATATGAATATCAGGAAACTATCATAGCAGGAAACCGATATATAATCTCAGAAATGAACATTTTTCATGAGGTTAGGAATGAACACCAGTGCATGCTTCCTAAGTATAAAGATGGAATGTAGGTTTTGAAAAAATATATATATATTTATCAACAAAAATGTTGTTTCGTTTAATGTAATGTTGTGTGTAATTTTCGTGCGCCTACCAAAATAGCATATGAGTATTAAATGAATTACATTATTTTACAAAACATATTTTATTATGATGTTTGATTTATTGAAATGTGTATAAATAGCAGTAGAGGCTTTTACACAAGATTAAAAAAATAAAAGTTGTTCCATAATTTTAACTTGAAAATAAATACAGAAAAAGTATAAAGTAATTAACTTTTACTTGAAAAATATCACTTCTCTGTTATTAACTAATTATTTTTCTCTTCCAAATTTCAATTAAAAAAGTGACATTTTATTTCGTTTATAATTTATGCTCATTGTAAGGGTTCCAAATTATCATTTTATTTTAATAAATATTGTGTGCAATTTTATATTGATATATTTGCTTAATTTCATCAAAAACTTTTCATATAATTTCTTGTAACTATAGCTTGAATGATTTATTTGGTTGATACTGTTTATTTTAAAATAAACAGGAGACAAACCACACAATTCCAAATGGAGCTCGGCTTGGCTTGCGACGGTACGGAATATTTGAAAAGAGAGGAACGGAAGAGTATTCACATTCAAAGTTTTATCAACTACGAGTCTGACATGGATTATTGTGATGAGGTTCACCAATGAGAAGCCAATTGCTATGGCTTTGGTTTCTGCTCTGGTCAATAGGTCTGAGCAAAGACGGATCTATTAAGGGATTAGGAGGCAGCTGGGCAGATGCCTTTCAAGATTTTTGAGCGATAGTATATGTATGTGATTATGCTAGTATATTTTACGATATAATTGAAAAATTATATACTACCGTCCCCTCCAAATTTTTTTGAAAATTTCTCACAGTAGCCTTTCCCAATGATTTGGGACAAGATCCGTCACTGGGCCTTGAGGACAATGTAGTCCTGTTATGTGGTAGGATCTCAATTGTCAATTTATCTTCCTATTGTGTCTTGGAGAAATCGTGTAAATAAAACTTATTTTCATTTCATATTAATGCAAATTAGAACAAAATTATTTAGCCAGAATATAGAATTATAAATTATTTGGAAATCACCGTCTGTGGGGATAGAACCCACGACCACGTGGTTAAAAGCCACGCTCTACCACTGAGCTAAGACGGCTTTGTTTCGTTAAAATTTATACTGTAGTAAATTTTAATTAATAATCAAAATTATTCTCAAATAGCAAGTTCTGTTTATACAAGTTTTTACACATTAATTTCAACTCAAGCATGTCAATAAAACTACAAAAAACAATTCCTCGTTAATCAACGTTGTTACCGAAAGATTGATGAATCGTTCCAAATTTACGATATATATATGAATCAAATATGCGAAAAAGGAACCACAACCAAATTGTTCTCCATTTAAAGAGTGAATGTTTTTGAACTCTCACATTGAGCCATCTCATCTTTGTTTTTCTATCACACATATTAATATTTATATAATTTTCATATTTATTTTATTATTTGATTATATCCATTAATTTATATCATGTTTTACCCATTTAACCATTTAATAATTTATTTTATGATCTTTATATGATGTTCTACCTTAATTATATTAATATTTATATCATGTTTTCATATTTATTGTATGATTTCATATTTATTTTGTGATTTGATATTCATTAATTTATATCATGCTTTACGCATTTAATAATTTTTTCGTATTTGTTTTGTGCTATTCATTAATTTATTTTATGATATGATTTCATATTTATTTTGTGATTTCATTAATTTATATCATACTTTACGTATTTAATAATTTCATATTTTTTGTGATATTCATTAATTTATTTTATGATACAAATAATTACATTAAAAATCCGCAACGAAGTTCAAATCATACAAGAATTAAGAAAAGCCACACTCAGCTATTGTTATACCTCGTACTCTAAATCATGAATGATTGACCATCTATAGGGAAATCATCAAAGCTCCACAAATTATCAACATTCAATCCGTCTTGACACGTTTCGCCGGAAAACGATCCATCGATGCTACTCTCCAAGTTCCCCTCTTCCATGAATGGGAAATTCAAGAACTCAGCATAATTGTCAAAGTCCACCTCAAGCGACTCATTTTGAACCAACTCGGGCTCAGGGACTTCATTATTACACTCTTTCTTGTCTTGTTTAGATATTTGTTTTCTTTGGACATTATTTGATTTTATTTTTTGACGTTTCACAGATATTGGTTTGGGGAAATTGACTTTGGCTTTGTTTCCACGGATGTGTCTCGCCTCGGCATCGTAAGCATGGGCGGCCTCCTCGGCGGACTTGAACGTGCCGAGCCAAACTCGGATGCCTTTGTGCGGGTCACGTATTTCAGCGGCCCATTTGCCCCAAGGGCGTTGTCGGACACCCCTGTATTTCTTCGGTTTGGACTCCGGTTTTATCAAACGCTCTGCAAATAACAACATGTTGAATGTTAACACTACGGAATATTTTATTAAAGAAACAATTAGTACCTGAAGAAAACGAAGGAACGGGAGTGAACACGAAGGGCTCGACATCGAATGTCTCCAATTCGTCGAACTCGTAAAAATCATTAAATTCGCCAAAATCATCCTCGAAATTGTCTATTGCTGCTATTTGTAGGTTTCTCCTGCTTATTGTATTCGCCCACACAGAGTTGGTAACACCTCCATGTCTCGCAACCGGCGAAGGAATCAAGTCAGAGATAATCGCACCACCACACATCTCTTCTTTTAGGGGGCAAATTAGGGGTCTTTTCTTCTAAGTTTTGTATTACTCAAAGTGGACTTTAATTGCTTTTGTGTCTCTTTACGATGGAGCAGGATTTATAGAGAAAATTGAGGAACAAGAGGAAGCGTGTGGGGGCATATACAACCAAGAAGGAGAGTGAGTGCATCATTAAGGATTTAAAAATAGAGCAAGAGGGAATTTACTAATTTTTGGATTAATGAATAATGATGGTGATGTTTTAGAGGAGAGTAATGTATGTATTAGGTGGAAACAATGAAGGTCAAATTATTATGAACTAACTTTATTCCCGTGCAATTGCGTGGGACAACATACCTATTTTTTACATGTTTTTTATATAATTGATTTAAATAGAATTAGCGGACGTGCGAATTAGCGCGCGTGCGTTTCAACTAAATTAATTTAATCATGACATATTTGCAAATATCATGATGTCAATAGATGCATAAAGTTCACAAAATGAGCAAATAAAAAAAATTGGAAAACAAAAAAGGACCAAAATCGAAAAAAGAGAAAAAATGAGGTAAAAATAAATAAATAAAAGGATCAAAATTGAAAAGAATTGAAAAAATAGGATAAAAATGAAAAACTACCCCCTTCCATGTGTCGCAATGTGTCTGATGGATAGAACGGCCACATGAAAGCTCGCATAAATTTGAACTTACAAAATTTCGTACATATTCGTGCGAAATGAGCAAATAAAAAAAATTAGAAAGCAAAAAATGACCAAAATCGAAAAAAGAAAAAAAATGAGGTAAAAATTAATTAAAAAAAGATCAAAATTGAAAAAAAAAATGAAAAAATAAGGTAAAAATGAAAAACTACCCCCTTCCACGTGTCACTACCTTGTGAAGGGGGTAGCATTATATCTAACATAATTATCTTATGTTAATTTTTGAGGTTATTTTTGTTGACAGCAAAATGCAGTGCAACTTGATTAAAAGTTTATGTTTTCATGTATTAGGTTAAATTTGCCAAGATAATCAAAAAGTTATGGTAACATGATCCTTCCTTATATTATGCATGACAATAGTTAATTACAACTAACACTAATGCTAATCCTTTCATTAATCAGATAAGAATAAGAATATCATCAGCAAAGTTCCTGGTTCCAAACTACCGAAATAGGGATCTTTTGTATCGAGATCCCTATGGCCATTGGTGTTGCCTAATTAGGACTGGCTTAGAAAATTGAGTGCAATAAATTGGACCAATTGACAACCATGCCCCATGGAGGCCAGCAAGGAAGAACATTGGTATATAGGTCGTATATGGTACCCCTGAAACCCACCACGGGTGTGCCGATATGGGGGGGCCAATTGGTGTCCCCAATTGGTGTATTCAAGATTGTATTAACTGTTAATTAAAATTATTAATTTTATTGATAAATAGTACAAATGTATCAACCGATAATTAACTTTGAATTAACTGTTAATTAAAATTTCAATTAACCATCAATTGAATTTTGAGGTGCAATTTGGGGATGAAAATTCCCCTCAAACCCATATCGGCAAGGCCAAAGTGGGTTTGAGGGGCTTGGTAAAATTACCCATTGGGATACTATGATCTTTTTGTAAAACTATTTTGTTGTTAAACCACTTTGGTTTTTTCTACAATTGTAGATATAAATATTAGCCAAGTTGTTGATAATCATAATTATAATTATAATCTAATTTTATAGCCGACCTAATTAAATGGTTTAATATTTTTAGGAACAATGAATCTTGATGTCTATTGACTTATTGAGAGAAATATAATATGTATTATTGTCACCATCTCTTCGCAGGTTTATCCCCAGTAAACTTGGGAAATATCACGTATACCCCATGAAATAAAAAATATCATAAATAACCCTACAAAGTCTAATGCATCCCTCCAAAAAGGAAGGCATGGCAAAGAAAAACATTTTCAAAAACCAGCGAAGACCGAATTCAATTCAAATGGGGATACAAATATTCCCCATGTTCTGTAGAAGTATACATGATACCTTTGTAGGGGTATGTGTGATATTTTAATACTTGTGAGGACACAAATGAAAATATGCTTTTAAGATATAAGAATTGTCATATTTTTTATGGATAGAATTATGGAGCCAGCTAGCCATTCATTATTCAAAAATGAAAAGGAAACTCCAGATGCATGTATCTAAAAAGCCACTACTTTGATCAAGTTGGTATATAAACCAAGAAGATAATTCATGTCACACCCCAATTTATTCGGAATATATTGTTACCCATAAGCAATTTTGGAAGGCCATGTCGGTACGAAACCTCTTAACCATTTTTTCTTGAAAAATAATATATTGCTAGAGAAAACTACAAATATTTGACTGTAATATTATAACATATTTGTTAATGGGTAATGATATTGACAGGAAATAATATTACTGGGTATAGGAAATTTAAACTTGAAATGGTAATTTTACTTTTAATTCATGTCAAATTTAAATGAAATTTTCTGTATCTAGTATTTATTTTTCCTGTCAATATCACTATCCTTTGTTAATTATCTTAGAATTGATTCAAACTAATTTGATTTATTTCGTCAAATCATAAATGGGATGCACTAATTTATGTATGAAATGAACCGTATTTAGACCTGAAATAAGCAAAATAATTGGGAATATAGGACTAGCCTGATTAATTAAATTTCCATTCAAATGGCCTACTTAACAAATGAACATGTTACACTCTATACAAGTCGACCAATGGCGACAATTAAATAAAATTAAATAATTATGTTTTTGAAAAAAGCCCAAGGAAATAATGAATACAATTTATTTATTTTCATAATGCTATTCTGCACTTGTAAATAGTGAATAAAATTTATAACTTTATCAATACAATCTATATTAGTTATAATTTGATCAAGCATGCTTGAATTGGGAAATTATATTTTGTCACTGAGATTCCCCCCACTATTAACGATATGGTGAATAGTAGGGTATAATTTTCCTTCCCATCTCCAATTCGTACTCCCCATTTCAATTGACGGTTAATTGTGTTTTGAATTAACGGTTAATTCGAATGTAATTAACACGTAATACAATTGTATTAGTCGTCAACATAATTAATAATTTCAATTAACGATTAATATAATTTCTTGGGTACAATTTTTGGAGATTTCAATTAGCCCCCATATCGTGAATAGGGGGGGGTGGGGGGGGGGGGGGGGGGGGGTGGTTTCAGTGGCACGGTAAATGGCCTCGTCTTGAATTTATATCATGTAAAAAATTAAATAAATGAAGTTTGTAAAACGAAATTCATCAAAGCGGTCAAAAGGATTGACAAAATATATCAATCTTATTCCAAAAAGAAATGATACAAAAAATATTGAAAAATCCAAAAAAAAAAGAGCAAAATATCAATGTTCCTAAAACCTACTATATCTATATACATGAGCTTGTTTCTAAGATCAAATAATTCTTTATCTTTTCTACCTCCGCAAATTAAATGAATTTTTGATAAATCAAATGAAATCATGAAATTAAATGAATCACGTACCATTACACGTACTCGAACCCAAAACCTTCTAGAAGCATCCATCAAGACCCATATAATACAAATTAATATCCCAAAAATTTCATCCAAATTAACCAATTCCTTTACTCCTCAAACCAACCATAAAATCATACACATTATCCACTTCGTCATAATACCCTTTTCTCCTAAGTTTTTTAATCAAGAAATTATACATTCTATGCGGTCCAAAAATACCCTTTTTGGTCATTTCTTCATAGAGGTTAAACCCTTCCAAAACCTTATTACTCTTGCATTGAGACATGATTATTATTTTAAACGGGACGTGATCCATTTCTAACCCTGAATTTTTCACTTTTTCAAATAAGTCCTTGGCCTCCTTAATTCTACCTTTTGCACAAAACCCCCTAATTAATTCGGTATAAGTAACTATATCTGGTTGGTACCCTTTAGATATTATTTCATTTAATAATTGTTTCGCGAAGAAAATATAACCTAAATTACACGCACCAGTAATTAATAAATTATACGAGGTTAAATCTGGAAAAATACCATTCGAAACCATTTCTTTTTTAAGTGATAAAGCTTTTGAAAAATCGCCTATTTTCACTTGAGCGTTTATAAGGGCATTGAATGTGTAGAGATTTGCAGATACGCCCCTCGAAATCATCAAATTTCTGACTGAGTACACCCCGTTTATATCTCTGATTTTTGCATGAGCATTTAATACGAGATTATATATATGAGGCTCGAGATCTGAAGAATTAGTTAGGAGTTTATGTAAAAGGTCCATCGATTTAGGAATATTTCTTTTTTTGGATAAACCATGTATTAGGGACTTAATCGTAATTTTATCAGGGGAAATATTTTGATCCAACATTTCTATGTAAATATCACATGCCTCGTTTATCCTCCCTTTTCTAGATAAGAAATTTATAAGGATATTAAATGTAATTAAATCAGGCATAAACCCCTTTTTGAGCATTTTTGCTATAAACCCAAACGCCAATTTTATATCCTGGCCCGAACAAAATCCACTAATTAGCACATTATATGCAATAAGGTCCACATAATCACCATTTTCACACATATCGTCCCAAATTTGAAGTCCTTTAGCAAAATTTCCCATTTTAAAAGAACCATCCATAAGAATTGTATTCGTTACCAAACTATTATCCTCGTTATTATTATTCTCCTTTAAAATACCGCTTAAAAGTCTATTTCCCTCTTCAAATAAACCTTTACTACAAAGAGAATGAACCAGAGTGTTACAAGTAATTCTATTGGGTCTAATTCCTCTTTCAATCATTGAAGAAACCATATTTAATGCCTCATTAATTAACCCTAATTGACAATACCCATTAATTAGAGTGTTATAGGTCACGGAATTAGGGTATAAACCGACACTTGGCATCGTATTAAAAAGCCAGGTGGCCAATTGTAATTGGTTAGTCTTGCATAGACTATTTATTAAGATATTGCATGTGTGGAGATCAGGAGTAAGGTTTTTGTCCATACATTTTTTTAATAATTGTAAGGAAGAGAGGACCTTTCCTTCGAGACATAATGATCTAATTAGGGCACAATCTTCATCATTAATTTCGAATTTAGAGGTATTTTCTAGGTTTAATATGTTACTAACACTTTCGTGTAAAGTACTTCTACCCATTATAGTAATTGTTTCCCTGTAATATGAAAAAAATAATGTATTTAATAAATTATAGAGAATTCAATTCTCTTTTTTTTTTTTGCATTTTGGTTGATGAATAGCTCAATTAATCTATAGATATTAAGAACTATATGAAATTGAAAAATTAAGAAGGAGAATCAGAGAATATACACACCTCATATTCTTTAATCGCTCCATAGTATCGACCAATACCAAATCCAATACATTATAAACGGCTGTATTATTACCTCCATTTCCATTCTGATCATTTCTGTATCCTTTTAAGTCAATCTGATACGGATCTTCAAATTCCAAATCAAATTTTCGGCTTCAATACAAATTATGAATTAATTCGTCAATTACAAGATAAGCACAAACTAACAGTTGAATTTTTCGAGTGTGTAAATGTACCAATTGTGATTATTAGGTTCGTTTGGAGAAGAGAGGATCTGAGAAAATAAAGCGCCGATTCCGCGAAACAACGGGAGGTTCTTTAGATCGGATGTTATTATACGTATAAACTGGTTCAGCTCCGAGCCTGTCGTGATCGACTACATAAAAAAAAAACAGTATAAATAATAATAAGAAATGAATATCAATGGAAAATTTCAATTAGAGAGAAGCTGAGAGAGAGAGGCTCACCACCATTAGAGTGTACAGTGAGAGAAAAAACCCTAGACGGAGAGAATATGGAAGAACCGAAGAAGTTATTATCGGGTTATTGGATCTCTAGGAAAAGATTTGTACCGATTAAACAATATTAGACCCGACCCGACCCGACTTTTCAAAGGGCCTCCCAACTTTTTATTATTATTTTAATTTTAAAGACCATGATAATTTCAAAAAATAAGTAGGTTAGCCTCCTTTATAAAAATATTAAGTCTCAAAATTTTAATACTTAATTAAGTATGTTAGTCTTATATATATATATATATATATATATATATATATATATATGTGTGTGTGTGTGTGAAAAGACTTATATCGTTACTAACTTAGAAAGCACGTCCTTTTCTCTTTGTAATTGCATCAAGTTATCTCCAAATTATCAATAATTCTATTAGCACCTTGTGATAATTATACACAAAGTATATGTGATCGTATAAGTGATACTTAACACATTCAGTTTGTAGTGGACCATGTGATATTTATCATACATACTTGATAATTCGCAATACTAAATTTTCAGCATGGATATTCTTGATATTTTGGTGTTTCGTAGGTATACATACGAAATTATGCCTTCCTTTTTTGTCTTTATTATCAAAGAACAAGCAGAGGAAGCATAATTTTTCACTTCGTATGTAATAAAAAAGGCTACATAATGTTTTAATTATTTTTTGCATTACTTTTAATTATTTCATGTTTCTTCTTTAAATTTTCTGTTTTGTAGTTCTATTTTTTTTTTTTTTTTTTTTTTTGATAAAAGAAGAATTTTTCGAGATAAAGCTAAAATTTTCTGTTATGCAAGGATTAAAAAGATTTTTTTTTTAAGTTTATAAAGACATATTTCAACGAAATATTCAGGTTGGATTATAATAATCATTCTATTGGTTTGTGATTAACACATCAAATGTTACATGTTAAGTAATCAAATTAGACATTTGTTTTCTTATAATTGTAATCTTTATACGTGTATATTCATATTTACCAGTTTTTAGATAATTGTAAAATGAAAGACATATTATTAATTATTAATAGTTCTAATCGGTAACATTGGCCGTAAAATCCCGCTTCCAGGTCGCAGTCTCCTCTAAATATATTCCCTTCCTCTCCTCTCGCTCTCGCTTCTGCTCTTTTCTTGCTCTCACTCTCTCAGAAGAACACCCAAACGCGAAACCCGCGAGTAAAACCCTAGCTCCGCCAGATGGATCCGCCAGAGGGAAAAGGCGAGATTTCATCGGCGGTTTGAGTGGACCGGAGAGAAACAACCTCGCCCCATTGTCGAGTTCATCATTTCTTCGAAACTGCTGCGACTTTTGGGGCCATATTTCCTCTTATTTGTGGAGTTATTCAAAGCCTTGCTACCGTGCCTATGTATACCACTTTTTGGGTCCAAATTTGGTCTGATATGGGATGAATTTTGGGTCGACATTGGTTGATTTTACTGTAAAATCTGTTCATTTCTCTTTTTTTTCGTTTCTGGTCCAATTAAGATCTATTTTTCTGCAATAGAACGAAGGGAACACATGATTTGAGTCCATTTATGGTCCAATTTGGGGGTTATTTATAATTTTTAGCATTTTTTAAAAAATTTCGCTGTTTGCCCTAAAAAAGAGCGACTTTTTGCATTTTTCGTGCAATTGCATGTATTTTCGTGGTTTGTTTTAACCCTTTCCAGCAATTTTTGGTCTATTTCATTGAGAATTTATTTAATTTTGTTCAAAAACATCGATTCTGTCCTTTTAGTTCTTCTCCTTTTCCATGCGTTATTATGAATTTGAGGGTTTTGTAGCTTATATTTTGTTTTGTTTTGAGCTGATGATAATGATAGGAGTTTTTATTAGCAATTAGTTTAAGAAAGATTTAATCTTTGAGGTGATTAGTTCGAAATTAGGGAATTGTCAATGATCCGTTAACAGTCATTGCTATTCAAGGTTTGATTGTTTATTGGAGGTGAGAATCATGTAATGTGCATGTTAATTATTTGTTTAGTTCACAATTTTGCGTGTTTCTCAGATGGGCAGGCTTCTCTAGAGCTATTTCTCGATGGTATTAACCGATCTAGGAAGTACACTAACAAACTCGAGGCCTCCAGTGGACGAAGAGAGATGAGAGACCTACCCACTGACTGGAGGCGACGACGTGTCAGAGGCAAAGACGGATTAGAGGCGACAACGACTATTCCGCGGTCCTCATTGAGACGACGACGACGATTCTGCCCCTGCAAAGGTATGTATTTTAAAATCCATTATCCTGAAAAAACTCTCGATTTTTTTAATAATTTTGTTTGTATATTTTAGCTTTGTTTTTGAAAAATTACGAAAACGCCCTTTGTCTTTTTCAGGATAAAAGGGCCGAAGATGTTGTGGCTCATGGAGTGTGGTCCACGCATCGTCAATCAATATCAAACGGTATATTAGTTTCAATTTTGTATATTTTAGCTTTTGTTTCAGAAAAATTACGAAAATGCCCTTTCTTTATTGTTTTTCAGATAAAATGGGCGAGGATGTTGTGGCTCATGGGACTGCGGTACAAGCATCGTCAATCAATAGGAAACGGTATATTAGTTTTTATTTTTTATATTTTATCTTTGTTTGGAAAAATTTACGAAAATGCCCTTTGGTTTCTTTTTTTCAGATAAAAGGGCTGAGAACAGATCAATATGAAATTGTGTGGTAATTTAGTTCAAGTCTTTTTAGATCATTTTAGGGCATTTTTGAGTTTTATATTATGGCAGGAAAGAAATCGAGACGGAACAAGTGTGTGATTAAACACCACAGTCGAGTTCATGCACGATGGAGTCTCCTCTGACGAAACGGGTCGACCCATCTCAAGAGGACAGGGCTTGCGTGAGTGATTCGATACCCGACCCGTTAAGTGAGGATAATATTGCGTGAGCGATTCAGGATATTTTCTAAGGTAAAAATGATATCTTTATTTTTTAATGATAAATATGTTTTTGATTTATAGAAGGGTAAATATGTAAATTCCTTTTTCTGTTATTATTATAAATCTGGATTTGCTTGATATTTTCTAAATTTTCAAGGGTGATGTGACCATTTGGTTTTTAGGAGGGTAAATATGTAAAAATTCCTTATATATATTTTTTTTCTTATTATTATTGAAAATTTCTATTTTTTGAAGGGTAAAAATGGTATTCTGGAGTTTTGGGAGTATAAAACTATAAATATAATAGTTTTATTTTTTAAATGATAAATATCTTACTTTGGGTTTTAGGAGGGTAAATATGTAAATCCCCCTATTTTTAATATTATTGATAAATATGGTTTTTTTGGTTTATAGGAGAATAAATATGCAAGGCCCCTTTTAAAAAAAAAATTATGCAATATATTTTTTTCCATTTCTAAGTTTTTCAAGGTTCAAAATGATTTGTGCAATTCTGAAGGGCATGTATGATAGTTTCTTTTTTCGAAACATGAATATGATATTTTTGTTTTTCGGAAGGGTCAATGTGCAAATCCCACTTTTAATTATAAGTTCTATTATTATTATTTTAATTGTTATTATTCTGGATTTCTATAATATTAAATTTAATTTCTGTATTTTCGAATAATAAATATGATTTGTTGGGCTTTTGGAGCTGTAAATATATATAATCTCTTTATTTGTTATGTTGATTATTAGTATACTAATCATTATGTATGAGTAAAATGAAAATAATTTGAAATATGGGTTTTTTGGAATTTATTTCATATTTCCTTCCATCTTAGCAGCAGGGTCTTTTGGTAAATTTTAGCATTTTTGTGATTTTTTTTTTTATTTTAGAGAAAAAGTTGTACAGGGATTGTTAATTTAAGAACTTTGGAGGGTTTTGGTCAGAATTTTCAGCTTTGTCGGGTAATTTATTTGTAAACGTTATCAATTTCATGTTTCTTTTGCAAGTTTCTACTATATTGATTTTTTTTTTAGTATTTTTTAGCAGTATTGGATTTCGTTTGTAAAATTTTGGCAATTCTTTGAAATTTTACAAGTTTTGGAAGGGTAAAAGTGATATTTTGGATTATTGGAAGGTTAAAAATGATGTTCATACTATTGATAATTATGATTATTGCTGAATACATGTTGAGTTAAATGTATTTACATGCTTGCAAATTGCGATAAAAAGTGGTATTTGCATGCTTGCAATTTACATGTTGAGTTAAAAATAAAAATAGTTTGCTTTTAAAAAAATTTGAAAAGAAAATAATGAAATTTGTTAAATAAATATGACTTGTCATTTGATATATTTCGGAAATGATGACATTTTAATTACAAAAAAACATGAAAATCAGAAGAAAAAAAAGTGTCGAATATATGTTTTTTTCCGACGAACCTGCGCAATTGCGCGGGTGCCACGCTAGTGTATGTTAATTTCGAATCGATTATTTCGTATGTTAACTGAGGCATGTTCAAAACATTTGAAGTTGAATGAAACAAAATAGTTACTTAGCTACACATTTGATCAATTGAAGTACAAAAGACATTTAGAAAAGTATATTTGTTATTGGATATTACTAAATTCATTATGTAACATTTTATTGTTCATACGGAATCACTAATATTTAATTACTTTTAAAGAATGGGTAGTATGACCACAAGAATTTGTATTAACATTATAAAGGGGGATTTACGTATTTACTCATTTTAAAATTTATAATTATATATTTATCCTTCTTCAAATTAAAATATGATACTTACCCTCTCATAAATTTAAAACATCATATTTACTCTAAAATTAAAAATTGTCAGATTTCTCAGTTAAAACGAACCGTCAACATTTAAAAAAACCCAAAATATCAAAAAAGACATATCTACCCTTTCAATAATAAAATAGCATACATGCACTTCTGAAATAATGTATCATATTTATCGTCCAAATTAAAAAATCATATTTTGAGAACCGAAAAATCAAATCCTTAATAAATTGTAATAATAATAGTTCTAAATTGTTTTGTGCGTATTAAATTAGACGAAAATATGATATTTTGTTTTGAAAGAGTACGTACGTTATTAATATTATTGACTGGGTATATATGATATTTTTTATGTTTAGAAGGGTAAATATGTAAATTATAAAATAGTAATCCTCGATATTTCAGATTTTACATAATTTTTTCAGACAAGTCTTTGTAGTCTCTCTTTTTACAGCCCTTATTCCGTAACAAAAAAAATTATGTCATCATTTCTATAAACTCTACGTAAAAAAACAAATTCATAAATTGCGTTCTTTAAATAAATGTCTCGTTACATAAATAATCACACATAATATGTTACAATCAAACGGAAACACACATATATGGTCTTGGAATCATTCCATGAGATTAACTGTAAACCGTGTAAACCGACGGGTGCAACGAAGAGGAAGACAGGCAGTTTCTTTCTACAGCGTAGCTATGACGGACGATTTGAACAGGCGAGTAACGGTTAGAGCGATCTCATGCCCTATAAAAGGAAAGAGGCTGATAGGATCAGACAGCACAGTCATCAATTTTACAAACCAAATACTTTATTGTCATCAATTTTACAGAGTCAATACTTCATCAATTGAGCGAGGAAGACGAGGATTCGAAATCCATTCAAAGCAATTCATCAAATTTCAGAGAAACTCATCAAATTTCAGAGAAATTCATTAAATAGTTCATTGTTTTATGCCATTTCGAGGTAATTTGTGTACTTTTTGTTTTTATTTTTCAATAGAGATCCATAACATATAAATTTTTATTGTACTGCTGAATTCCGTTCATTATTTTCATTAATCCCTGCTTATCTAAATCAAACTGTTAGATTATTCAATTCATCTTGTCCAATTTATCAATCCTAATTGCAAATTTATCACTTACAATTTTTAGCAGAATGGAGAAAATAGATACCAATTCCACGGAAAGAAACAACCACCACACTGTACCAGTTGAAATCGGTGATGCCGCTATGACAAATGGCATCGCCACAATCGCTCGTGTCAAGGAGGAGGCGAGATCGTCAAATAATGACGAGAATATCTGCGCGGATATGTGGAACGTAAACGGGGCCTCAACCAGTGAATTTCGGCCCGCAGGTACCATCTTGGGCCTTAGGAGGAACTTCAGCTCTACAGGGTTTACTTCAAACGTCGCAGACGACGGTGATGAAGATGGAGCCGGTACCGGTACCGGTACTGATGATGTGGCGGTACCGCCATATCGCGACTCGTCTGGAGAGGCCAGTTCGCAAAGGGTCAAGAGGTTGAAATTTGACCAGAACCTTATCGCCAATGAGGTTGAAAGCATTGATGAAGAAATGGCATCGCCAGAACCGATGCCCCCATCCGAAGTTGGTGTGGAGCAGAGGAGCCACTCATCATCGCCGTCTTCGTCTTTGAACGATGTCAATGAGGACCCGCAACCTGTTGATGATAATAGTAATTGGGAACCCGAACTCGTAGAACCTATTGTCCATTACTTTCCGGAACTGGAAGATCCCATTTTCTATTATTACATTTGGGATGTGAATGACCCATCCAATATACTGCCTCGTCGCCCTTTCCTGCGAGTCGAAGAGCCCACTTCTCCGCGCGAACCGTACGATTTTCCTGCAAGTCCGGGTCGCGAACCAGAAATATCTACACTCCTTTCTCTGTGACCTTGTCGGGTCCTTTTTGACCCGGTTTGGACTTGAATGCAGGTTGCTCGGGATAAATGGAGACGTCCAGTAGCATGGAAATAACAGTGCGGGTACCGCGCACGAAGACGAGTCAAAGTGACCACATGTAAGTCCAGCTCAGTACCAGCTCGGGATTAATGGGGCTTTCATTGATGCCCGGGTGTTAGGATTATCACGACCAACGGTAAACCTTCGTGCATATTTTCAAACAAAGAATCAAGCACAAGAAGGTGGATCAGGATTGAAATGGGCTTTAGCAATATATGTTTGAAATGGTTTTTAGTATTAGCTTTAGCAAATAGATTAAATGTCCAACTAATTCTATAAAGGCCGATAAATAAAATAAGGTAGTGGGTCGTTAGATCTAACGGTTCTGATTATTGAACAGTTGTAGATTAAGGGTTGTGAAGGGTTCAATTAGAATAGGATTAGTATAAACAGTTTTGAGTGTAATAAAAAATAAATTATGTGATTAATACAATCTCATTTCATAAAAACACTCTCTCAAATACTTGCATATATTTCTACACCGGGTCGAGCCCTTTACGACCTAGTGGGGTTCGACTCGTATACCCGCGAACCTGCTTTGTACCAGACCGATCCTTCTAGTACCTTGTCACCATGGAAGGCAATAATGCTACAGGGAGGAACTCCAACTCCATGAGGGAGTTCTTGGAGAAGAACTACAGCTACAAGGAGACTTCTCGCAAAGAGACTGTTAAGCTCTGCTCCAAGTTTTGAGCCATAATGAAGGATTGAAGAATCTCGACGAATCAGAGATTGACCGATATGTCCCTGAAATCGAGCCATAAAAAGTATTTATGAATCTCGACGAATCGGCCCTTAAGTTTCCCTACTAGGTGTGATAATTCCATCATATAGTCGCATTAATTGACAACCCTAGTTTTTCCAAAAAGAAAAATATTTATTTAGTATTTTAATATAACACATACAAAAAAAAAATGTTACCATAACATAATAAAATAACATGCGTGGACATATACTGCCTCGTCGCCCTTAACTGCGAGTCGAAGAGCCCACTTCTCCGCGCGAACCGTACGATTTTCCTGCAAGTCCGGGTCGCGAACCAGAAATATCTACACTCCTTTCTCTGTGACCTTGTCGGGTCCTTTTGTTGAAATTTTAAATGAAATTCTTTTATATTTCTTAATTAATTCTTGCAATGACTAGTCTACTACTCTATTTATAGTTTTGCTAAAATCCTAATTTGTATAACTAATTGGGACACGTCATTGTGATTAGTCACCAATTTACATGTGCTAATGTTTTGTCTCTATACAGCACTAGGCAGAAATTAATTATTCACCCATAGATCACCATCTCCAGTGTAATCTTCGAAGAGAGTCTCCATTGCCAATATATCATTTAACACCCCCCGCAAACTCAAGGTGGGTCACACACCGAGAGTTTGTCTCGCAAAAAACATAATCGATTAGACGATAGGCGCTTTGTCATTATATCAGCAATTTGATCCGAAGTAGAGATAAATTTGACTTGGAGTTGGGAGTTTTGAACTTTTTCACGAACGAAATGAAAATCAATTTCAATATGTTTCGTTCGTACATAAAACACCGGATTCGAGACTAAGAATGTGGCTCCGAGATTATCGCACCGAATTGTTGGTGTCGAGTTGAGAGGAATGGAGAGTTCTTTCAAAAGAGATTGTATCCACGTTAATTCGGCCGTGATCATAGCAAGGCTCCTATATTCCGATTCGGTGCTTGATCGTGCAACCGTTTGTTGCTTCTTAGAACTCCATGAGATTAAATTTGGACCGAGATACACACAAAAACCCGTTGTGCTCCGTCTATCATCCGGACACCCTGCCCAATCGGCATCGGAATATCCATGGAGATCCAAGGTCGAAGATGAGTAAATTTGAAGACCTTTCATAATGGAGATCCTTTTAAGGGACATATCGGCCCTTAAGTTTCCCTACTAGGTACGATGATTTCATCATATAGTCGCATTAATTGACAACCCTAGTTTTTATATAATGAGATATATTTATTTAGTATTTTAATATAACACATACAAAAAAAAAATGTTGTCATAAAATAATAAAATAACATGCGTGGACATAAATAAAAAACAAAATCATAATATTTTAAATTTTCATATATAAAAAAAAAAGAATAATCATATTTTAAAAGTTCACACAAATTATTTGTGTCTAGTAAATTTTATATTTCATGTTTATTATTGAAAAATATTATATAAGTTAAAGAAATTATCTGTGTTTAGTAAATAAATATCTTTCATTTTTTTTTTTTAAAGATTAACATGGAATTGTTTTAAGTAAAAATACAAATATGACATACTTAATAGTATGTGCAATTTTGTTTCAATTGTAGGTTTAAAAATAATAATAATTAGGCTTACAAGTCATTAATCTAATTACACCTATTTTTATATATATTTGTACATAATTATTTTTATAATTTTAAGTTAGAGAAAAATATTGAATATATGATGATATGAAACTCAAATTAAAGATAAAATTCAAGTGGATATATTTCTTATTTTTTTAAATTATATTATGAAAAATACTAACAACATTTGATGAATTGTTTTATGATATTATATATGAATTTATTAATGTTAGATATGTAAATTTTTCACATTTTATTTGTATTCACAATTTATCATGTAACATATTGTGCAAAAATTCAAAATTAAATACAATTGATCCAACATGAACCTAACAAATAATATTTTGACACATCATCAATTGGTCCAACATAAATGTCTACAAATAAAATATATTCACTAAAAATCAAAGGTTAATTCATCATTGATATGTTGCCACATGTCATAATCTATTGGTTGAAATAACTGTGATGATGTCGCATGAGGTGATTGCATTAAGATGAGTCCAAAATAAGGGATTAGTAAATTTTAGTTACAATATTATATATTCATGTAAAATTTAAAGTTGTCACCTTTTGTGGGTTTATCACCATTATTATATTGTTTTTCAGTGTGAGTATATTATTTTTATGAGAAATTTTCAAAAAAACTCCTATCTTTCTTGATGTTTAAAAAAAATTCCCATCTTTTTGGAAACTCCTAAAAAAATCTTCTACCAAATTTTTGTTTTCAAATACCCACTATGGGGTTAAAATTAACCATGGATGGTGTTAAATTTTTTTTATGACCAAAATACCATTCTTTTTACATATGTAATTAAAAAAATATTTTTGTTATTGGTATTAATTTTATAAAAGTCATACGTTTTTTTAGCTGATAGTAATATTAAAAAAATAATTATCATATGTTATATTTATATAATTTTATTATTTCATACATTATATATATTTGACTTTTATTTTTTTTTCTGAAAAAACTAACATAAAATAATAATAAGACGAACGACAATATTAAAAGAACATCTTGCAAATATTTAAAAATTAAAATATCATGAAACTATTAAAAAAATACATAAAAGAAGAACGAAAATAAATGAAAAACTAGATGTTTAAAGAAATGTTTTTCTATCAATTTCAAGCTGTTTATTTTATTATTATCTGATGTTAGTTTTTGATAAATAATAATGAAATATTATAATTATGCAAAACAAAATGTAGTAATTTTATTTTTGTAAAATCACTGCTCGTTAAAAATTATTTATGAATTTTCTTAAAACTAATAAAATTAATGAAAAAATAACAAAAATATACATATGAAAATAGAAGAATATTTTTGTCAAAAAAAAATTAACATCATCCATGGTTAATTTGAACCCCTAGAATTTTTTAGAATATCCAAAAAGAATAGGTTTTTTTTTTGACAATTCCACTATTTTTATTGTCCAAGAGTATTGTTTTGAAAAGAAAAAAAACGGAAGTTTTGTTTGTCCTCTATCTATTGATGAGTATTGTTTTGAATGGTCGCATTATGATGTATTCAATGTTAATTTCTTGTTAGAAGATATTGATTAATTGTAGATATTTTGTTTCCGTGTCAATATATTATTTCAGTGTCTTTAGTATCACCATACATATTTAATTCATGAAAAATATAAGTTCTTCTTTTGAAAATAAAATCTCTGTGTGTGGAGTGGAAGAAAGAACCCATCACGTGTGAAATGAGACAATGACATTCGCCAAGAATATCTAGTTAGTGGTTAACACATTATTCCTCCATAATTATCATGTCTACTGTTTCCTCATTGACAAAACACAACACAGTTGAGTGTTTGCTAACCAAATAGATTAATTTTTATTTTGAAATACTTACTTCATTTTTGCCTCAATTTTTATCATATAAATATTCAAATTAACAACTACCCAAAAATATAATATCATATAAATTATCCAAAAATGATCAAGATTCGTGACAAAAAACTCTTCATGATACAAGTGTTATTATGTTTTGACGATTTATTCCTCGGACATTTGGTTGCGTAGTATAATTGCGATATAACTCGCCTCGTCTTCTCATCATATAAGTCTCGAGCTCTCTTTTTGTGGTGGTCAATATTTTTTGGTCCCTACATTCGAAGCTGCAAAATGTCTGCTCTCCCCTGTATTAAGTAGTGGATATGGCAAAATTAGTGAAATAGTTATTAAACAGGGTTACTAAGTTAAAATATATCTTCTAAAATTCAAATTGAATCCAACTATGATACATCTACATTATAATATAGACAGGTATATCGTATATGTTTTGATAAATTGAATTCATTGAATAACCACTTCTTTTATTTTCTAGATTGAGGATATTCCAAAGATAAACCTTGAAGATTCCTAAATAGACAATTGATTGGCATATTATAAACCTCAAATATTCTTTGAAATAAAGAGGGGTTAATAATAGGGATAAGAAAACCCCAAAAAAATAGACTATTATGACATTTACAATTAACTATATACGTTTGCAAAAACTCTTTTTTAGTTTCATGTTCAAAGGATAAAACTCTGAAAGAACAAATAAATAATAAGAGTAGTCTAGAAAAATCTTAATATAATTTGTGAGTGCTTTAATTTGGATTATTGAACTTCCAATCTAATTACAAAAGAAATAGTAAAAAGAAGAGTGTGGTTATAAAGTAAATTACTTGTAAATGAAAACATCCATTTGAGAGCTCAACTCCTTGTGGCAAAAGAAGCAAGTTTTAAGAAACCCTAATTTCTTTGGCTTAAACCCATTTATCATGCATTTTGTTATGATCGATATTCCAGGTACCGAGTTCTCGATAATTACTCGGAGACCCACGGGCTTCTTCTCGGAGCCTTGAATGGGGATCAAGGCCTCCTCATCTTCTTGCAATTCTCTAATGGCCTCCTCATTTTCATCTCCTATATGAAAGATGCTTTTAGTTCTCGGAAGCATTTTATTAGAGAGAGAGAGAGAGAGAGAGAGAGAGAGAGAGATGGATGTTTATATAAAGGATTAAAGGAGTATGAAAACATAGAGCACTTGTTTCACGTGGTGTATTATGATATTATTTTCTAAAAATAATAAAGAAACAACACACCTTGTTTTTATATTCCTTTTAACTAAAATAGAACAAAAAATTGAGAGATGGAAAAGAAAAAGTGAAGGCAAGCGTGGGTTTCGCTTTCTTGCTTTTGAACTAAATAAATGATTATAAAGGACGTGATGCACGTTTTAACGCCTCACTAATCAATAATATCAATATATCTTCTAAACTATTTTTTCAAGAATATCTAATAAGTTTTAAAAATAATGATATTGTTCTTAAATTATTATACTTTTATTATATAATAATTGTTGATATGTATGAATTGGCTTACCCCCAATTGATTTTTATCAAACTATCAGTTTGTAATATCGAATATAAAGAAAGATCCAAATCTTAGTTTCATTATTTATTGCATTCTTTTTTTTAATTACAGAGAATTAATTAAATCATGTGGTTATGCAAACAATAAATTGGTAAATTTACTAACAACAAATTTACAATGAATAATTAACTAAATTTACTGGATTCCTCAAATTTCCAAATCATGTAGGACCGAAAATTAACTAAATTTACAAGCGACTACATGGCATAGGATACTTGCAAAAAAGAACTCCACAACTTCTTAAGACCGAACCGGACACGGAAAATCGCCTCCATGTAATTTTCTTTTAACTATGTAACTCCTTTTTCTTTACCCATTTATATATGACAGAATACCAATTCGGTATTCCTTTCAAAAAAAAAAAAAATCATTTGGTGGGACTGATTTAATTGATTATAAAATATTTTATGGTGCTATCAGGAGAGGGATTGGGGACAAAGTGTGAGATGTGACTCTAAAATGGACCCCTAATAAGTTTCAGACATGATGATACAACAGGTTTTCTAAATTGAAACATATTTTATGCATGCCTAAATTCAAGAAAATAATGAAGAAACACGAACCTATATTTTTATTGAAATGACATTTTATTTTTCTACAAAAACCAAGAATTCCATATTTTGAAATGTTTGTAATTAAATTTCTCAGTAACTTTCTATGCATATTTTCTATTTGGGAACGTTTTTAGCGATGACATGTAGGGCTACAACCGAGTCAAGTTCGAGCAGGCTATGGCCAACTCAAAGTCGACTCGGAAATTGGCTCGTCTGGTTTATCACCAGGATTTGAACTAAATCTCAACTTCGACTCATTTCGAATCGAGCTTACTCAGTTCGGATAACTTCTTAGAGGTCTGGGGATGCCTAACTTGTAGTATTAATACTTGAGCTCAAATTTATATAAATTTCCAAGCTAGTTCGAATCGGCTCAATTAATTTTCGAGTTGGTGGACATGCGAGATATAATCTTCAATATTACATTTAAAAAAGTCTAACTCTTGAGATCTCAAAATCTCAAAACCAAAAACAAACATCGCATTAGTCAAAAGTACGCGTTATTATCCATCTCGAACAAAAAAGACGGCTCCATTATTTCTTATAAAACAACGATTTTGCATACACCGATACGAGCATTTAGTCGCGGTATTGATCCATGAAGGACTCATGGAACGCTTTTAGACGCGAGATTATAGCCGGTATTTTCTCCTCTTGCGGAAGAATCGTGCACCTAAAATGATAAGTTCCAGGTACCTATCCGCAAAATAACCAACAAGAAACAATAATTATATATTACAGGGGTAATAATGATATTTTTGATGTTTTACCTGGCCGAATCCAGAACCGGGCACGACGACGACGCCAGTGGATTCGAGAAGACGAAGAGCGTAGAAATTATCGGGAGTTTTGTTCGCTTTTTTCGCGGCCTCGATGGCTTTTGATGGAAGCTCGATTTTTGGGAATAAATACATGGCTCCTTCGGCTTTATTGCAATTCACCCCCTCCAATTTTTTCAATGCCGCCTCCAACGCCTTCATATAAAAAAATTATTCATTTTCATTTGGAAAATTTGGAAAATAAGAATAACGGAGGGGCTTTTTTGCAAATTTTTGAAAATTAATACCTTTGCGCGTCGAGCAAGGGATTTGAGAATGCCGTCTCTCTCTGCCGCGTAGGATTTGTACGAAACATCACCTGGCTGTAAATATTTATACAATTAATTAATTTATAAGGTTATTTTTGTAAAAATACAAAGTGATTAGATTTATTATTATTGTTGTTATTGTACCTTGGGTGGGTTCATGACAAGGCTAGCGAGAATTTGGCCAGAAATATTAGAGCACAAATTTACAGAAGCAACCTTGTAAATTTGTTCTCTCACGCCAGTATTGAAACCCGTTATCTCCATGTATCCTCCTCTCTTTCCACATTCCCCATAATACCCTTACATTGACAAACAAAAAATCATTAAATTTTATCATCAATATACTATTTTATATAACGTATATACCTTTGGAAACGGATTGGAACGAGACTAACGGTATGTCAGTCTCGCCATAACCCATCGATCTGGCGATTTTTTTGAACGAATTGAATTTCTTATCCTCTACATATATATTCTCTTGATAAACCTACATAAATAAATAAAGAAAGAAATAGATTAATTTATATATTTATTGCATGGACTCGGTTCATCTGAACCCACCTCGTCAGCAAGAAGAACAAGGCCTTCGTTCTTGCAAAACTCGACGATTTCTCTCTGGTTATCTTCGGCAAGAACCTATAAAAAACACAAAATTTAATTAATTAATTAATTAATCTAAAAATTGTGGTAAATATTAAAAAAAATGAGAAAATCACGACCTGTCCAGTAGGATTGCCAGGATTAATAACGACGAGAGCTCGAACACAGATCCCTTTGGAACGAGCGCTCTCCAGTTGAGTCTTCAGCTCGGAGATCTCCAGTCCCCATCCAGTTGCTTCGTCGAGATAATACGGCACCTAATAAATAAATAAATAAATTCACACAATAGAAAATTAAGTATTTATATTTAACGATGAATAATATATAGATAAACAAATAAATAAACGTACAAGAGTTCCACCGTGCAGAGCAATGGACGCAGAGTAAAGAGGGTACTGAGGAATGGGACAGAATATTCCATCATTCTCTGTCCTTATCAATAATTGCATCATGTTATGCACCTAATTCAAATATACAAATTAATTAATTAATTAAATTATTTTATAAGAAAAGGGGGACATTTACTTAATTAATTAATTACCCCGGGACTGGCACCGTCAGTGAGGAAAATATCATCGGAATTGGCTGGAAAACCGTCACGCTCTGCAATTCCTGCTGCAATTGCATCGCGCAATCCTTTAATACCCTGAAATTTTGTACGAAATTAAAATGTAAGAATTTAATTTAATTAACATAATTTATAAATTTAAGAAAAATTAATTAATTTATTACTTGGCTGTGACTGTAGGCTCCAGTAGCTTTTCCAGGAATGGAACTCAAAATTTGTTGAGCTCTTGCTATAGAATCAGAACTGGATATATAGAGAGAAAATATTGTAAATTTTGTTGTTAAATAATCAAGAAATTTGTAATGAAATATTTAATTTTTGTACCTGAATAACGAAGCGGTCTCAGGTTTTGATAAAAGAGATGGATAATCGCACAAAGCAAGTACCTGAAAAAAGCAATCGAATTGTTACAACGTGATAGAAAAGTATTTTTTTTGTTAAAATTTAATTGAAAGAGAATAAATTACTTCGCGGAAGAATGTGATAGGTTGTTGGCCAAGAGATTGGGGATTCCCAATGTTACAATAGAGAATCTGAAACAATAATTTTTGAAATTAAGTTCATGAATTAGAAACCAGTAACTATAATAGTAGAAAATATGAACATAATTAGTGTTATTAAATTGAATACATACCTCATCGAAAGGAAGTGAACCTGGATTGCTCTGAAGTTCTTGTTGCAATCGCTGAAGAAGAAAAATTAAACGTTATTCATTTACTAACAATTTTTTTGATTGAAGTATTGAACTCGATTTAGAGAGAAAAAGAGTAAAAAATAGTATGATTTGATTTAATTTTACCTGAGCATGCAAGACGATCTCTCCACGCACTGCATATTCACATTTCAATACCTGAAAAATCAAAAATCGAACTACAAATTCAACCACAAAGCTATAAAAATACAATTCCCTATTAATTAATACCATAATTCCTCGATCTATAAGGGTATTATCACAAAACAAGGGCATACATGCAACAAAACATCACAAAGGAGGGAAACAAAAAATAACCTTGGGGTTGATGGAATCAGTAGTGACGGTGGCCTTAGAATAGGATCCCATGGCGACGACGACAAGCTGGAGGAAGAAGAAGAAGTGGAATTTGATTTGGAGAGAGAGATGAAGAAGATTGAATTTGTAAGCAATGTTTGTAGTGAACAGAAACAGAGGAGTTTATAAAGAGACAAAGGAGAATTGACATATGTGCCCTTCTAAATATCCAAAATATCATATTTATCCTTCCAAATTAAAAATATCATATTTATTCAGTCAAAATCTGGAACCAATTGCCCCAAAAAAATAAACCATAATAAACTTGAAAAAATAAGGCCAAATTTCATGCGTACCCCTACAAAATCTCACAATTTTACGTATACCCCTGCAAAACGTGAAATATCATGAATACCCCTACCAAATTATTATAATTTCATGAATGCCCTTTTTGTTAGTTTTATATTAACTATCCGTTAAAATTACCACTAAATTTTGCTTATCTGATTTCACCCCTACTAAATAAGGACTAAAATTTATGTTGGAAAAATCGAAAAGGCACAAATTAACAGTAATCTGACGGGATAGTCATCTGAAATCTAACAAAAATGGCATTCATGAAATTTTAGTAATTTTGTAGGGGTATTCATGATATTTCACGTTTTGTAGGGATATACGTGAAATTGTATGGTTTTGTAGGGGCACACATGAAATTCTGCCATAAACCCCTCTATGTTTTTAAGTTCTAAAAGTAAACAAAAAATGGTATTTTAAATATTCGAAGGGTACATATGATATTTTAGATATGTAGAGGGGTAAATATGAAAATAAATAAAAGTCGCAGGGTGGTAAGAAGACAAAAGGGAAAGGTTAATAAAACTGCCTTAATTTATTGCTTTAATTACGATGGTCGCCCATCGAAACAAATAATCAACGTTACTTTTTTATTTCCTCCATACACCCGGTGTAAACGATCTGTGCCTATTATGCACAGTGTTTATACATCTGTGTGGTCAAATTTAATGATGTACGAGAACCGAGTGCATATAAGAAGTATTAGTATATAGTGAAAAAAAGTAATTGGAGTGAATCAGTGGATTTGGTGTTCTGTGGGCGAGGCTAAACAGTACATCCTTGGTTTTAACTTTATATAAGTTTTTAAATTTGTATTTTTATTTCTATTTCTAAATGGAAGATTATATTTTGCAGTTTTCTTCTATTTTTATTTTTATTTTTATTTTTTAGGATAATTTTGATACGGTAGAGAGAGACTAGGAGGGGAATTTAGGATTTGATTGTGTTGTTGGGTTTGAAATGTATGCTTGGATATTTTATATTTAGATTATTTTAGTTGAATACTGATTTTTTTGGATTCTTGTTGAATTGGATTTGGTATTGACATTGTGTGGTTCCTTATTTTTATTTATTTTTTTTATGAAAAATAAAATAAAAATATATAATAAAAAGTATAAATATCATGTTGTGGAATCATGTATTGTATATGATGCTATTGAAAATATAAAAAAAAATCTTTATATTATTTTGTTACAGGGTGATACCCAAAGCAAATTTGTACTATGTAATCTGTATTGATAATGTAAATTTGAAGTATTGTGATTAAATAACCAAAACATAAGAAATATTATAATTTAATAAAAATAAAAAATATTATAATTTAATTATATTTAACAGCAATCACATCACATTATAATCCATTAAGCACCAAGACTGAAATTTATATTTTTACAAAATAGAAAGTATTTCTTTTTAGGTGTCACAAATTTCGTATGACCAATCAGTGAAATATAATGCAATTTGATGTGAGCACGCAAAAATAATGTGATTGCGTCTATTATATGTGAAAATTTCCAAATGTTAATACATTGTACTAGTTAGTTTTTTATGATATTCTGGTTTTATCTCATTTTAATAAGTGCTTATTAGACATGGGAGGAAATCATTTCATTTAATTTTTAAAGAAGATAAAGAATAGAAGAATTGTCATTTGTTTTTCAATATAAAAGGATGAAAATGTGCAAAATTTGTGAAAATTTGGTAAATTCACTTAGCTGAGAGAGATCAAGTTTTCCTTCTTTTTCAATGCTTGCTTCTTCCGCTAAGACGATAAGATTTGTTACGATTTTTTTCAGGTCTATAAAAACCAATAAATGGGTATTTTGGATCCAAACCCATAAAATATAATGATTTTTCCAATAATCTTACTTATTTATTAATGTAATATGTATTCGAATCGATGGTAAAAAAATAATAGACAGTTCGAGGTTATTGAATTTTATGAGATGTTTAAATATTATTTAGAATATTATTTTCAAGATTTTGTGATCCGTAAATATATATCAAAAGTTTAGTACCATGTGAATTTTCAAGAAAAAAAAATTATTTATACAAATAAAACATCATGTTATTATGAAAATATTAAAATAATATGTATATTATTTCTCACACACCTTAAGATAGTGTTATGTTGTTGGTAAAGTATTTTTATTTTTATTATTTTCTATGAAAATTTATATTGTATGTATCTTTAATCAATATTTTATATTTAGTCCATTTTATTTGCAGCTCAGAAAGTATTTCTTATTAAGAGTCCCAACTTTCATATAACCAATTCATTCAAATATAATGCAATACGTGGACATTCAAAAATAATGTGTTTGTGTCTATAATATGTGAATATTCTCAAATGTTAATGGTATTAACATTTACAATGTATTAACTTAATACATTGTAGTTGTTAGTTATCTACGATTATCTATTTAGATCTCATTTTGTTAAGTGCTTATTATGGGAGGAAATCATTCTATTGTTAAAAAAAATAAAGAAGAAGAAGAATTGTTTTGCAAATCGGTCAAATATGTGAGAAATCATTCTGTTAATATATTGTCTTGCTAAATTTGCAAAATGTATTTGGTTTTTAATTAAAAAATATGGAAATAGGTGAAATGTGTGAGAAATCATTCTATTATTATATTGTTTTGCAAAATTTATTAAACACATATTCAAATCACTAAATTGATGAGAATGTTTGGTAAATTCACGTAGTTGAGAGATTTAAGTTTTCGTTTTTTTTCCAATGCTTGTTTGTTATCTTCTTAAAGGACAAATTGTTTTTTTCTAAACAAATTTCTTGAATCTAATGTTTTGTCATGAATTTTAGTATAGGTAAATTTCCAAGAGGAAATAGATTATTTATTTATTACAAATAAAATATCATGTTACTCTGAAAATAGTAAAATAATATAAATATAATTTTACCGCTGCGACATGTTTAGTTGTTAGTGTGTTTATGCCGCATATGTGTTTATATGTTTCCGCTAGGTTTTTTTATAATCGTTCGTATATGTCATGGTAATGCATATGTATATATGTGTGTCTTTGTTTTTGAATTGTGGATTTTTTTTGTGAAAATATCATATAAGAGTTGTATACTGGAGGGTTGCCGCACCTCCTCCTTTATATATTTGGGGTGTCGCCAAGTAAAAACTTTGAGCTCGTTATTTATTGTATTTATTTATGTAATATAATATTTCTCCAAATATATATCTCAATTTTCAATTCATGTTAATAAAATTAAAATTATGAAATTTTAATATTATCTAGTAGGAATTTGTCGGAAGATTACTTTTGTCTGAAGATTTCTCTCCCATCAATTTTTTTACTGTCATGAACTAATGATTTTCTCTTATCTATACTCGTGTTGTTTCGGAATTGTATAATTTAAATATAAAAAATAATCGACAACAAAATGAATTGATAGTTTCTTCTAAAAAATTATAAAAATAGTTTTTCATGTTTTTTATATTGATAATTTCAAATTTTACATGAAATTACTTCAAAGTACAGTCGACGTAATCAAGACGCTTCCGTATCCAAAGACGGTGAAAGAGGGGGCCACTTATATATGCAAGGTGAAAGGAAATAATATTTTGAGATTTCAAAGTACAGTTCTCCACTTATAAGGCCATATTTTGAGATTTAATCTACCTTTGTTCTGAAAAAAAAATTTACACGAAACCTGAATTCAACCTCCCAATCAGCATGACAATATTTGTTTGGATATAAACATGGTTAAATTGTTGCTTACTTTAAATTACAGGCCCCCTCTTCGGGCCGGACCCCCCCCCCCCCAAAACCCTAAACCCCAAACCCCAAACCCCAAACCCTAAACCCTAAACCCTAAACCCTAAACCCTCTTCGGGCCGGACCCCCCTCCCCCCGAGGCCCGGCCCCTCTTCGGGCCGGACCCCCCTCCCCCCCGAGGCCCGGCCCATCTTCGGGCCGGACCCCCCTCCCCCCCGAGGCCCGGCCCATCTTCGGGCCGGACCCCCCTCCCCCCGAGGCCCGGCCCCTCTTCGGGCCGGACCCCCCCTCCCCCCCGAGGCCCGGCCCCTCTTCGGGCCGGGCCCCCCTGCCCCCCCGAGGCCCGGCCCCTCTTCGGGCCGGACCCCCCCTCCCCCCGAGGCCCGGCCCCTCTTCGGGCCGGACCCCTCCTCCTCCCCGAGGCCCGGCCCCTCTTCGGGCCGGACCCCCCTCCTCCCCGAGGCCCGGCCCCTCTTCGGGCCGGATCCCCCCTCCCCCGAGGCCCGGCCCAGCCCGGCCCAATATTTGGCCGGCACACACACACACACACACAAGCACATACAGAGAGGCACACACACACACACACACACACACACACACAAGCACATACCAAGACACATACAGAGGCACACACACATACAAAGACACATACAGAGGCACACACACACATACAAAGACTGAAAGACATACACACATGCAAAATACCCATCAATAATAAACTAGCACAAACAGCACATACGTACAAACAGCACACACATACAAAGACATAAATATTGCTCCTTTTTCGTCACTTTGGAATTTCATGTCTTGAGCTTTCGAACTGTGTCTTAATAAATTCGATTCGATCGTCCAACTTATTGCATTTCTGCATCAATTGTCAAAACTAATTAAAGTAAATAATTAAGAAAACAGGCTTATTGAGAAAGAAGTAACATTGAAAATTACCTCGTATAGATTAAAAAAGTACTATGCCAAGAGATTCTTGGGCTCGAGGAGAACACCGATTTCTCAGACTTCAATGGCTGTGTCCAGCACGGTTTTGTTCCTCTGGAGTAATTCACCAATTTGTCCCTTTTAAGTTTTAAGGATCCACAAGCACATTCATTCTATCACAGAAAACAGAATTTAATCAAGAGGGCTGCGTCGAGTGTCAAAGTCGAATCCATCCATCTAACAATAAAAGTAAAAGTAAGTATATGTTGTAATAATAATCGAATGAAAAATCTAAATTGAAACAAAAAAAAAGTCCATCCATGCATTTCATAAGTTTTAAAAGCCCAAGCGTTTTGACTAAATTGCAAAAACTGACACTTTGAGAAGAAATTGCCTAAATTAAGCATCACAGATTCACAGGTGTATAAATTTAAGTAGAAAATGCTTAGATTGCACAGAAATTAACAAGAAATACAGTGTCTAAATTGCAAAAGGACTACAAAATCGCAAAACAGTGCCTACATGCTTAAAGAACTAACATAGATGATCACAATAAAGACTGTCGACGAAATTTAGTAATCGAAATAAACAATTTAGGTTCTTTTTGAAAATTCTTCACCAAAAAATTAACCACGAAGAGGACACATGGTATAATATACCTGATTAGGAGTTTGGTACACTCGCTATCTGCCAGAACCAGCCACTCGGATCAAGGCTGCAGTTCTTTTCTTCACGGCGGCTTTGCTAAACTCGCTATCTGCAAGAAAATCAATCTTATTGACTGGTTCTCGTGATTCAGGGAGGAAATCTAGCTTGTCGCTCTGCTTGGGAAGTGAGATATTTGAGTTTAGTCGCCATTAATGGGTTGAGAAGAGTTGAGACATAAATTGCTGTATTATTATCTGGGAAGAGGAGAAGAAGAATGAGACTAGAGATGGGTTTGGAAGAATGAGAGAAGGTATGAGCGAAGGGGATATATAAGGGCAATTGGGGATTTTCCAACGTTCGATTTTCCAACGTTCGGATTTCAAAAACACACGACAGTTGGCGTTGGATACTAATCATCTCCAGTTCGTATAGAAACAGAGGATGCAGTCCTGCTGGTTTTATTTATTTGTTCATGCGGTTAATAAATAGTTTTTTTTGTAATATTAGTATGTATTATAACTCAACTCAATTGTTTTGAGATGAATTTAGTTCGAAAGTCAACTTTTATTTATTTTTCTGAATTTAAGCTGTAATTATCAAGAATTTACCTTTTCATTTGTCTGAAACTATTCAGGAGAAATTATCGTGCAAAAGTAACAAATTTATATCGGGGGCAAGAAGCCATGTAGGGAAATCATATTTACATGTAACGCCATCGAAGGTATCAACTCAAGTCACATATTTAGACCCTGCAACTGGGTGCATTTTACATTTTCACCCCTCCTCTTTAATACAAGGAAATTACATTTTAACCCCTGATTTTATATAAATTGTCTGTCTTTCATTTATTGCTGATCCTTTTCCTTTTTCGATTACTTATCCATTTATTTATGTATTCGATATATAGAGGGTTAATGGAGATCATGAACGAAAATTTAGGGTTTAGTTTGGACTTTTGTGCAATTTGATTGTTTTGTTGGACTTTTAAGTAATTTTAGAAATGTTGTTATTTGATGAACTTATTTTCAATTTATTGATATTTGTGTAATTTGTAGGACATTTATGCAATTTTCGATTTATTAGTAAGAAGAGGTAAAAAACGGGACTTATTTGAATTTTTTTTTTGGACATCTATGTAATTTTAGAATTCTATTGTTTTGCTGGACTTTTAAGTAATTTTCGAAATTTTGTTGTTTCCTGAATTTATTTTCAATTTATTGATATTTGGGTACTTTGTTGGACATTTATGTAATTTTGGATTTATTAGTAAAATAAGGTAAAAATGGACTTATTTGTAATTAATTGTTTGTTTTGGACTCATATGTAATTTTAGAATTTATTGTTTTGCTAGACTTTGTTTGTAATTTACTGTTTCTTCAGTCCTAAAACTGAGATTTGTGTAATTTTAGAATTTATCGAGTGTACCATGTTTGAAGATACCGACAGTACCGGTACCATATCATCATTGCAAAACACACATACATAACAACACGAAATAAATTCTCATTTCAATTTTATAAACAAGCTCCCATACATTTTTGGGTACCAATACACCTTGGTACCAATCCAATCACATTTCGATACACACATACAAACATTTATAACACAATTTTTTTCAACTCTAATTCAAACCCTAAAAACACTCATATCTTCGCGTTCCCATTTACATTCAATCTAAAAACATCCATATTCTTCTTACAAAAAAACTCATCAACACACTTCTTCTCCTGTCTCTAAAAAGCGGGCCCACCAACTTCAAGCTCCATTATCGCATCCAAACTTCTTTGACATTCGAATTGGAGCTCCACTTCTAAGTTCAATACTTCAAGCTCCATTATTGCATCCAAACTTCTTCGACATTCAAATTGGAGCTTCACTTTCCCCAACTTCAAGCTCCATTATCGCATCCAAACTTCTTCGACATTCAAATTGGAGCTCCGCTTCTAAGTTCAATACTTCAAGCTCCATTATCGCATCCAATCCCGAGTATATCAAATTCCTAATCTGAAAATTAGTTCAAAAATTATAATTGAACTCAATATAATTAAATAGAAGTAATAATTCTCAATTTCAGAAAAATCCAGATAAATAACAACACAATTAGAGCCTTAAAAACAACCTAATAAATCCTAATTTGCCCCAATCATTCTAAGAGGAATATTGTTCTAAGAGGATTGAGAAGAATATTTTTTTTAAATGAAATGAACAAAGTTATATATGCAGATTAATTGAAAAATCATGATTGTTTTACTTCTAAGAGTTACCCAGAAGCTCTTAATTCTCAATTGCAAGTAAGTACTCAACAAAATTCATCTTTAAAATCACACACAGTTATTGTATTAATAAACAATTCATGAGAAACTTAAAAATAAGAAAGTGCTGAGCATCATTCCAAATAAAAATAAGAAAAGATTAAGATATAAAAACTCAAATGAGAACAAAATAGCCAGTTGGGTAATTTCATCGAACACCTTATCTTCGCGAGGTTTTTGCTTGAAATGAGTTTTATTAGCGAGTAGAGTGATTTGGATTGTTATTTCAGGTTAATTAGGCTTGCAACCATGGATTTAGGTAGCCACCATGTTCTCCTCTCTGAGCCACGTTCTCTCTTCTATCATTGACTGGCGATTTCTCACTCAAGATTCCATAACTCGTCGTGGTTCTTCTCACTTCCGGTGGAATCCGAACTGTCCGAGGCTCGGGTCGAGTTGGCGTGAGTGAGTATTTGGGGAAGGGTTTAATGCCGTTTAGGGAAGAGGTGTTTGCTGAAAGAGGGTTTTTGTCGTTGGGTCATTAGAGTGTAATTTACTAAAATTTAATTGCATACAATTCCTGTGGTGCAATGATGACGTGTCATTTTAGAATTATAGAATTATATTTGTAAATTGTATTATGGACATGGAGGAAACGAAATCGAACAAAAGGGGAAACAACAAAGGGAAAAATGAGAAATCTAGAAATCGGAAATTCGATGCAGAGAAAAACAGGAACAAATATGCGAAGAACAATGAACCATTCTCAAATCACCCTAATTTCAAAATTTGATGTTTTGTGTGTGAGGCTAAATAGTACATCCTTGGTTTTAGGTTTTTAATTTTTATAATTTTTAATTTTTAATTGGAAGATTATTTTTTGCAGTTTTCTTCTATTTTTTATTTTTAATTTAGAAAGAATACTTGCGTGATACATTTCCTAAGCGTGATTGTTCTCATATTTTATGAATTTACTTCGGCCTGATACATTTTCTTTTCTTATAATATAGTCATTATTACTATAATCATACGAAGGTTATGGTTGGAATTACTTTCACGAATTACTGTCTTATATATAACTTGCCAAAACATATTATTTTAATTTTTATTTCTATTATTTTCTATGAAAATTTATATTTTATGTACCTTTAATTGACATTTTATATTTAGTCCATTTTATTTGCAGCATAGAAATTATTTCTTATTAGGTGACACAAATTTCATAGGACTAGTCATTCAAATTATAATGCAATTTGATGTGGACATGCAAAAATGGTGTGATCTCTTTGTTATGTGGAATTTTCTGGTTGTTATTAATACATTGTACTTGTTAATCTTTTTTATGATTTTATGGTTAAATCTCATTTTATTAAGTGCTTATTAGATATGGAAGGTAATCACTATTTTTAAAAAGATAAAGAAAAGAAGAATTGTTTTTTGGTATCTTAATTAAAAAAGATGGAAATATGTGATAAATCATTCTATTAATATATTGTTTTGCAAAATTTGGAAAATTTATTGAACACACATTCAAATTCAAATTATCACTAAATTGATGAGAATGTTTGGTAAATTCGCTTAGTTAAGAGGTGGAATCTTTCCTTGTTTTTCCAACAGCAATGATAGAAACCATACCTATTTTCCCCACTTTGTTCCACGAATCTGATGTGGCCACTTTTGGTCTGCCACATCACCTAGACCCTTTTCATTCAAAAATACACATACCAAACCCAAAACAAAAATCCTGTCAAAGAAGAGAGAGAAGACGATAGGGTAAAATAAAAGCTTAGATAAAACGATAAGAGACAGAACACGGGAAGAGAACCAATCTGACCATCGCCGACGAGTGAGATGGATATGAGCAAAATCTTCGGATTGGAGCTCACGATGAGAAGTGAATCAAACCTGTTAGGATAAAACGATAAAAATCGCATCGAAAAATTTCAGATCTGACCATCCAGGTCGTATCTCGATCTTTGTTCCTCACTCAGATGGAGCTCTCTCGATTTTGCACTATGTAATCCCTTCAATTTTGAAAGTTTATTGCTTTTATTTGTATTTTACATATGCAATTTCATTGATTATTTAACAAAACATTCTGAAAAAATTCTGAAAAGAATGACTAAGAAAAATAAATTGAGAGGAGCAACTAATTATTAAAAATTAAATATCAGACTAATTAGTAATTTCATTGATTTCTCTATTATTATTTTTTTCCTTTTGTTTGTTTTTTCTTTGATTGTATATTTGTCCTATATATTTCCTTTTCCCCTTTTTAACAGATTCGAATTGTAATTTGTGTCTTTTTACAGGGTTAATTCAAGAGTATCGAGATGATTTTGATGTTTCTTTCCATGTTTGTGTACTTCGTTACTGTCTTTACTGGCTATCACAAACATGTTATTCATGGATTGTAATGATATGTGTCGCCCATTTTTTGTATTGTAATATTTTTGTGATAGATCTTTATAAATGATTTAATAAGATATTTTCAAATATTCTAGTGATAAAAAGTATGACAAGATAAACTTACTTGCTACCAAAATAAAGTGCAAATATTTTCAAATATCTCATCTTTACTGGCTATCAAATATTTTCAAATAAATTATAACCAAAATAAGCCCTATAGCAATATCAAAATATACTTCATACCATCATAAAAAGTATGACAAAATAAACCCTATCAAAACAAACTTATATGTCACCAAATCTCGACGAACTCGGCATATCACTTGATTGTTCATTCCAACCGGTTAGAGTAAATTCCATGTTCTCGACTTGTCGAATTTGTGACACCTCATTTTGAATCACCAAATTGGGCCACATAAATTCATCGACATAACTCGAATTCCAATTCTCATATATCGTCGGTATGCTCTCGTGTGGTCCCGACGGGTCATCCTATAATTAGAAAAAATAAAAGAAAAAATATCAAATAATGATAAAATAGAACAAACATGAAGACATTTGTACCTGGATTTTTTGTTTCTTTTTTCTTCTTAATAATTTTATCAACAACTCCTTTCCTTTTAGTTAGGGATCTACCCCTTCGACGAACACTATGCGGGTCAAGAATGAGAGGAGCAACTACATTACCAATCGAAGAAGATTCGTTACCGGCACCTAAATCGAAAACATTGCTACTTGCACAACCTTGAGAAGATTTATTACGAAATCTTTGCTTGAGCTCGCGTATTACCCTTATTGCCTCATCGAAATTTTCACCACTACTTACTATGAAATTAATAACCTCATCGGATTCACGATGCCAATAATCGCACCGAAATGCTTCGACTGTGCTAAAATTTTTAGCATACTTGTTGCGGATTTTATCGTGAACCCTTGTTACGTCCTTCGTCCATCTCTTCAACACGTATTTTTCGGGTGCCTTTTGAACTCTCATATGAGCCCACACCATCAATTGGTGTGAACAAACAATACCACTACTCTCAAATAAACGACACGTACATTTGGTTTCGTCGACTCATAGTTAAATTTGACGTGAAATAAACACCGCTTTAGAAAAATATACAACATAATGTATGCAACAGGAACTTTACTGCAAATTTAGGCAAAAAAAATTCAACAGAAACTTTATTAAATTCAAAGTGAACTTGGAAGGGATTTAATGCATAATTTCAACAGCAACAAATAACAAGGATTTCATAAAAAAAAAAATTTACGACATGATTTTGTCTTCTCTGATTTTTGTCCGTAAAGTACCAAAAAATCCCCACTTGCTAATAAATGGAAATTGCAAAGTAAATTTATGGTCATAAATTGAGAAAGAGAGAGGTGAACCTTTGTGCAGGGATTTAATGCATAATTTCACTATTCTTGAAATCTTGATCTGGAATCTTGAACCCTAGACAGCCGAAATGAAAAAAGCGGGAAGAAAGAAGAGTTGAAGAGGTCAATTTGGGCTTTTACACAGAAATATTATTTTCACTCTTTTTGCATAAAAATATGGAAGTAGGGGATTGCTGACGTGGCAGACCACTGCCACGTCAGCAATTCGGGGGAAAAGGTGGGGAAAAAAGTTATGGTCTGTATCATTGCTCTTTTTCCAATGCTTGTTATCTTCTTAAAAAAAACAATTTGCTTTTTCTAAAACAATTTGTTGTATTTGGTGGTGAGAAAGCCTTGTGAGTTTATACATGACACTACATATACGGTACGGTCTAATTTACCAACCTCCTTATTTTGGATCCATCTTTATGCAATTTTCTAATGCCACCTCATCACAACTCATGCCACATCATCACAATTATTTCAACTATTAGATTATGATATGTGGCAATATATGAACCATAGATTAATTTTTGATTTTGTGTGATTATGTTTTATTTGTAGATATTTATGTGTCCCTTATTTTACACATACTTTTAAGCAATTTTAGAAGGCCACATCACCTTACGCTGATGACGTGTCAAAATATTATTTGTTAGGTTCATGTTGAACCAATTGTATTTGATTTTGAATTTTTTCACAATATGTTACATGATCAATTGTGAATACAAATAGAATTTGAAGAGTTTAAATATCTAACATTAATAAATTAATATATAATATCATAAATACATCAAATATTGTTAGTATTTTCAAAATATAATTTAAAAAATATATAAGAAATATATTCTCTTGAATTTTATCTTTATTTTGAGATCCATATTATCATATATTTTATATTTTTCTCTAACTTAAAATTATGAAAACAATTATGTAAAAAAAGATATAAAAATAAATATAATTACATTAATGACTTATAAGCCTAATAATTATTATTTTTAAAACTATAATTGATAAAAAATGCACATACTACTAAGTATGTTATTATCATATATTCAATACTTTTCTCTAACATAAAATTTTGAAAACAATTATGTAAAAAAATATATAAAAAAATATATAATTACATTAATGACTTATAATCCTAATTATTATTATTTTTAAACATATAATTGAAAAAAATTACACATCCTAATTATTATTATTATTTTTAAAACAATTATGTTATATTTGTATTTTTACTTAAAACAGTTTCATGTTAATCTCAAAAAAAAAATAATGAAATATATTTATTTACTAAACACAAATAATTTCTTTAACTTAAATAATATTTTTCAATAATAAACATGAAACACAAAAATTATCAGACACAAATAATTTTTTTTAACTTTTACGATGTTATTTTTTTTAATTTTAGATATGAAAATTTAGAATATCATATGATTTTGATTTTTGTTTATGTCCACACATGTTGTTTTATTATTTTATAGTGACATTTTTTTTTTTTTGTATATGTTGTATTAAAATACTAAATAAATATTTCGTAATGTGTTATATTCAAAAATAATATAATAATTTTGTCATAATCAAACATCCTTAATCAATATGATATTTATTTTAATAAAGTCTTATATTTGATCTCGAAAAATCATAACTATATATTATGTGTATGGTAAATCAAATGAAACAAAACCGCCGCGAAGCGCGGGTAATCTCCTAGTTTAAACTTAAACGATGATGGCCAGAAAAAAATATTCAATCAACTTGAGGAAGAAGAATTTAATCTTGCATTCTTCCGTTTAGAATTGTAGGGGATGAATTCGTTTGGAGATTTCTTCAGGACGAGTAATTTTTGGAGGATAAAAAACTATGAGTCTATTGGCTATTTATTTATTAGTGAAATATGTGTTCTGATATATGGACAAAAAAATAGCAAGCAGTTCAAAGTTATTAAATTTTATGAGATGTTAAAATATTAAAGCAAAAAATATTCAGAATTTCAATATTTTTGAATCCTTAAATTTATATGATTATTATTAATGTTTTGTCATGAATTTTAGTACACTTCAATTTTCAAGAAAAAATAGATTATTTATTACAAATAAAATATCATCTTACTCTGAAAATAATAAAATAATATAAATATCATTGTATTGAATGAATTTAGAGAGAATACTCGCTCCGTTTCGACATTTCTCATAAGATTTACCTTGGAGACGTATTTCTTATGTTTTATTAAATTCAGTATGATATGTTGATCATTATAATCATATCATATTCATATTATTTTTGTGCATCTCCGATCAAGAGCAATTATTTGAGGGATATATGTACTGTTTTCTTATTTTGATGGGTATTTCTGATAGTTTTCGCATTTCGATGGACATGTTCTAAATTAGTGTTTATAGCAGGGGTACTTTTGATATTTCTCTAAATTCAGGGTTATTTTTTGAAATTTTACAAAATCCAAGGGTATTTGTGATATTTTCCCATTTCAATGGATATATTCTAAATTAGTGTTTGTATCAGGGGTATTAGTAATATTCTCTAAATTCAGAGTTATTTTTGAAAATTTACGAAATTAAGGGGTATTTGTGATATTTTACCATTTTCAGGATTTTTTTGGAAACATTATTTGTGATATTTTATATGATACTAGCTTTACCCCGCGCAATTGCGCGGGATTGTTTGGATTTGTGATTTATTGTAATTGAAATATTCCTTAAAAATAGTCAAAATTATCATAAAAAATTCGAGAATATCATCAAAAAGAGTAAAATCATCTTCAATAACCTTATAAAGTCCAGCAATTATCTTGGATAGATGGTGATGATGATCATGACAAACGTATCCATTGTGGAGACAAATAGAACCATTCTTAGTTGTTGTAATCTTTATAAAGTCAATGAAGTTAAACAAAACATTTATAACAATTGATATATTGTAATATTAATCTTCCAATATTAACATCAACAAACTGAACTATTGACAATCCGTGTCTAAACCAACGAAGTAAACAAATTTTTTTATAACAATTGATATATTTTTTATATTAATCTTTCAAATATTAACATGAAGAAACCAAACCATTGACAATCCCTATTAAGAAATCTAAGGATGTAATATTAATTTTCAAATCGAGTTGACATAGCACACATCACCGCACAAATTTTAGCCTCAATTTCACGATCTTGTTGGGAGGCCCTCACAGTCCATTTTAGTTCTTCACTGGACAAACAAATACATACACACTTAACCCAAATGAAACCAATATTTCTGTCTTTGTTTCCAAATCCATCCACACAACTTCAAGTCCTACATGAAATATAATCTTTGGCAAACCTTGCAATTCATTCAATTTCTATACTGGCAAAATCATCACATTTCAGCCTTAGATTCGACATCTTCCTCAATAGTTTTACAATGCTGCCAATTTCTACATGTCAGCATCGTCATTATCTGAAGAATTCTCGCTCTCGCGCTTACTGCTACTCCCTAAATTACAAAGTCATAATTATTAAGGGGTATTCTGCAAATACATCAAAATAAAAAGGTTATTTTTTAAATATTTACCTACACTGCTCTCGCTATTATCGCTGCTGTCATTATTACTATCACTATCACTCGAATCTTTATTGAGTATCTCCAGTTTTTCCATAACTGGAGAGCTCCCTGTGATATCAATATCCAGTTTATCGAGAACTGGAGACGTCCCTTCAATATCGATTTCTTTGTTTTTGTTTGTGTCGATTCTTTTATTAGGAGATCCTCCTTCAGTGTCGAATATCTATGTGGTCTGAATCTGACGGGTCTGGACTCTGAATCTAGGTTTAGGTTCAGATCCGTGTGTTGGGTATTGTCATAAATAGTTTCGAATTCAGGGGTATTTTCGTCATTATCCATTTTGTTCAATGGTTGCAGTATCGAGTCGTGCTCTTCTTGGCCCTCTAGTAAACTGCGTAATAAATAGATTTTATTTTTAGTACGATTTTTAAAAAATAGATTTACATGATACATGTACATTAAAACACCTTTTAGCATCGAATGGATCTAATCTTGAATTCTTAGGAGCAAAATTAGGTTTCAAAAAATTAAGCGACCTCTGTTTCAGGTTAAATTACTATTGCACCGGTGGATCTACATCAAAAAATTAAATAGAAGTTAAAATAAAATTATATGATTATGATTACTAAGTATAACTAACCCTCGACTCCCGCTGCAGCCATTGATTTAACCTGTTTTTGAACCGATGTATTCGCAGGATCCAAAATAATCAACCTAAATTTCATTATTACAAATTAAACCCTATTTTTTTAAAAAATCATTTGTATTTAGAAATAAACAAATAAACAGTGTATTAAAGTTACTATTGTAAATACGTACCTTTCCTTGACACATCGAGCTAACAGAGAAGTGTTGGTGGACCGTCAATGTGCCGATAATTTGCCTTCACTGACAGTCAGGAAAGAAAAGCACATAATTAAAATAATAAATAATAACTCATCTGAAATTACCTTAATTGACATGGAATTAACCCTAAAAATGCCCTGACTAAACTAAAATTAATCATAATCAATTTGAACTAATTGACCACTCACGTAGAAATGAGCAATTGTAATTCGAACTTACTTGCAGCAAAATAATGAATTGAAGTTGAAAGCAATTGTGTGCATCATGATGTATTTCGAACTCACTTGTATTGACATCGACATAAAATGGAAGTTCAAAGTACACAACGAAACCCTAAGTCCCAAACCAGTTAGAACCATGAACAAAAAACACAAATTTTGTTAAAAATGGCAGATGTCTAATACAACTCAGAAGAAATCAGTGGAAAACCCGAAATATTTGAGAAAAAAACACCTGTACCTGCAGTAGGTTGGTGCACAGATCGATGAAACCACCATTGAAAGGTCCATTTTGACGAATGGAAGAAGCTTGCCAGAAAATCGGCCGTCTCCTCGCCGTTTTGCAGAGAGATACAATTTCCCTCGTCGTTTTAGGGTTTGGCGACCGATTCGCCCTCCTTTACGTAGGGTTTGGTGGCCGCTTTTTTTCTTCTTCTGGGATGGCAAATGAGAAGAGAAGAGAGAGAGGGAGGGTAGAGGTATGAAGGTGTGTTGTTTCTGAATAGAAATGGTCAACGTAGTCCGTGTGAAAACATCATATCCTGGCTTATGTACACCTGGTCCATTCAATTCGTGACCATCCGATCTAGATCAAACGGCTCAGATTAGAAGGATGACGTGGAGGCATCAGATCACAGCGATTTTGTTTACTTTATACATAACATTAGTTTTCACAGAAAATGATTTTTTTTTTTATATAGTTCTAGCTCTTTCGAAAACAAAAGAAAATGGATTTTTTTTTATAGTTCTAACTTGTATAAAAAATTATTCTAAATTTAATCCCAAAAAATCAACAAATTAATATTTTTATGGTGATACATGAATTATAACATATGACTACAATATCATACAAAAATTATAACGTTGGTTTTTTTAATTGTTTTATGTAAAGTATTATTACAATATGTTATGTACATGTTAAAATAACTATGAAACATATTATTTAAAGGAGATATACCGTGTTACGTTGGGTTTTCACATTTGTTGCTCATAAAATATCATTAAATTATATTATATACATGTTAAAATATTTATACAATAACTACAACAAATACATTGCTACGTCGGATTCTTTTAATGGTAAAAAATACTCATTATACTAAATTATAAAAACTACTCATGATACTAAATTATAAAAGACTTATTATATTACCTAGAAATCTTTTATTATATATCATGCTGTAATTATTCTTCATATGTTAAATAAAAAACAAAACACAAAACTACACTAAATAAAAAAACATAATTAAATAATAACATAATTAAGATATATTATTAATATTCACTTGCAATAACATTATTCGTGACAAATTTAAATTCTATAATATCGAAGCGCGAGAAACCCTCTAGTGGAGATTATGATTGAATGATATAGTATGTGAATTTATTTTATAAATAATCACATCATTTAAAAATTATTTATGTAGACTTAAATATAACATAGCTCCTAGCTAACTTTGTGCAAGATTCATAGATCCGAAAAATCAAATAGACAGCCTTCCGAATATTAATCCAAAAACTTTGTTGAATTGGGACAATACCATATTATCAATATCATCATTATTATTGTTGTTGTTATTATTGTTACTTTATTAATTAAATTTTATTAGCAGTTACATATTGTGTGGTTTGTGTGAAATTAATATATTTTGTGATAAATTTTAATTAAGTTGGTTTGTGAGGAACATGTTGCATGTATTATTTAGCTCAACTGGTACTTAGTGCATTATCTTTTGATGTAGTTTTGATCCAACAAAAATTATGCGAGTTTATCATAGAGTTTAATTGAGTTGTATTTAATCTATAATCACTGAAATAAATAAAAGTATAATTTTAGTTAGTTCATGAAACTTAGCAAACTAAGCAATTTTAGTCTTATTTTTCAATTTATAACCACTGAAATTTTATTTTTTATTGTACGGTTGTTTAATATCTTGTCTAGCTCAATTAGAAAAATCAAATTCAATTTGGTAGCACATTTCATCACTCATATCATCATCTATATATCTTAATTAACAAATTATTTAGCATATTATAACACATAATTTGTTGCATGTTAATTATTCTACATGTTAATTATATGTTAGTTATATGTTAATTATGAAATATATGAAATAAAAGTACTGCATGCTAATTATTCTACATGTTAATTATATGTTACATGTTAATTATTTATGTTAATGTTAATTATGGTATATAGTCTTTTTTTGTTAAATGTCTAATGTAAAATTTTATTTTGTGTCCGTATTGCTCTTATCTTGGGGTATCTCACACACTAGGGAAAAGAAATTAGAAGAATTGCCTCTGATTTTTTAATCCAAAAAGGCAAAAAATAAAATTAAAACAGCATGTCTTTATTGTAGAAATTAATTTAGGACGATTGGGGGATTAAGAATCTTCTTTTTTAGTGTTCGTTATTTTCTTCTTTAATGTGAACAGCCGTTACTCATTTACTTTTTTAGTTCGTTATTTTCTCTTTTAGTTCCTGTTGCAAACGCTGAAGAAGAAAAATTAAACGTTATTCATTTACTAACAATTTTTTTGATTGAAGTATTGAACTCGATTTAGAGAGAAAAAGAGTAAAAAATAGTATGATTTGATTTAATTTTACCTGAGCATGCAAGACGATCTCTCCACGCACTGCATATTCACATTTCAATACCTGAAAATCAAAAATCGAACTACAAATTCAACCACAAAGCTATAAAAATACAATTCCCTATTAATTAATACTATAATTCCTCAATCTATAAGGGTATTATCACAAAACAAGGGCATACATGCAACAAAACATCACAAAGGAGTGAAACAAAAAAATAACCTTGGGGTTGATGGAATCAGTAGTGACGGTGGCCTTAGAATAGGATCCCATGGCGACGACGACAAGGTGGAGGAAGAAGAAGAAGTTGAATTTGATTTGGAGAGAGAGATGAAGAAGATTGAATTTGATTTGGAGAGAGAGATGAAGAAGATTGAATTTGTAAGCACTGTTTGTGGCGAACAGAAACAGAGGAGTTTATAAAGAGACAAAGGAGAATTGACATATGTGCCCTTCTAAATATCCAAAATATCATATGTATCCTTCCAAATTAAAAATATCATCTTTATTCTGTCAAAATCTGGAACCAATTGCCCCAAAAAAATAAACCATAATAAACCTGAAAAAATAAGAGAAAAGTCTATTTTCGCTTCCTGAACTTTTCAAAAAAGGACAATTTGCCTCTCATACTAAAATCGGTCCCTTTTTACCTCCCAAACTTTCACAGGGACCGATTTTAAAAAAATATCAGAGGTACGATGCACGATTTTTGAAAGTTTGGAGAGTAAAAAGGGGCCGATTTTAGTATAGGGGGCAAATTGTCCTTTTTTGAAAAGTTCAGGGGCAAAAGTAAACTTTTCTCAAAAAATAAACCCCTCTATGTTTTTAAGTTCAAAAAGTAAACAAAAAATGGTATTTTAAATATTCGAAGGGTAAATATGATATTTTAGATATGTAGAGGGGTAAATATGAAAATAACTAAAAGTCGCAGCGTGGTAAGAAGACAAAAGGGAAAGGTTAATAAAACTGCCTTAATTATTGCTTTAATTACGATGGTCGCCCATCGAAACAAATAATCAACGTTACTTTTTCATTTCCTCCATACACCCGGTGTAAAATAGTATATATACATCTGTGTGGTCAAATTTAATGATGTACGAGAACCGAGTGCATATAAGAAGTATTAGTATATAGTGAACAAAAGTAATTGGAGTGAATGAGTGGATTTGGTGTTCTGTGGGCGAGGCTAAACAGTACATCCTTGGTTTTAACTTTATATAAGTTTTTAAATTTGTATTTTTAAATGGAAGATTATAAGATTATATTTTGCAGTTTTCTTCTATTTTTAATTTTATTTTTATTTTTGAGGATAATTTTGATACGGTAGAGAGAGACTAGGAGGGGAATTTAGGATTTGATTGTGTTGTTGCCTTGTTGGGTTTGAAATGTATGCTTGGGTATTTTTATATTTAGATTATTTTAGTTGGATACTGATTTTTTTTGGATTCTTGTTGAATTGGATTGGATTTGGTATTGACATTATGTGGTTCTTTTTTCTTTTTCTTTTTCTTTTTTTGAAAAATAAAATAAAAATATATAATAAAAAATATAAATATCATGTTGTGGAATAATGTATTGTATATGATGCAATTGAAAATATAAAAAAATATTTATATTATTTTGTTATAGGGTGATACCAAAAGCGAATTTGTACTTTGTAATTTGTATTGAAGCGTAAATTTGAAGTATTGTGATTAGATAACCAAAACATAAGAAATATTTGAATTTAATAAAAAATAAAAAATATTCTAATTTAATTATATTTAACAGCAATAACATCACATTATAATCCACTAAGCACCAAGACTGAAATTTATATTTTTACAAAATAGAAAGTATTTCTTTTTAGGTGTCACAAATTTCGTATGACCAATCAGTGAAATATAATGCAATTTGATGTGAACACGCAAAAATAATGTGATTGCGTCTATTATATGTGAAAATTTCCAAATGGTAATAAGTGCTTATTAGACATGGGAGGAAATCGTTTCATTTTTAAAGAAGATAAAGAATAGAAGAATTGTCATTTGTTTTTCAACATAAAAGGATGAAAATTTGCAAAAATTGCAAAATCATTCTATTAATATATTGTTTTGCAAAATTTGTGAAAATTGTTAAACACACATTCATATCACTAAATTGATCAGGATGTTTGGTAAATTCACTTAGCTGAGAGAGATCAAGTTTTCCTGCTTTTTCAATGCTTGTTTCTTCCGCTAAGACGATAAGATTTGTTAGGATTTTTTTTCAAGTCCATAAAAACCAATAAATGGGTATTTTGGATCCAAACCCATAAAATATAATGATTCTTCTAATAATCTTACTTATTTATTAATGAAATATGTATTCGGATCGATGGACAAAAAATAATAGACAATTAGAGGTTATTGAATTCTATGAGATGTTTAAATATTATTTAGAATATTATTTTCAAGATTTTGTGATCCTTAAAATTTATATCAAAAGTTTAGTACCATGTGAATTTTCAAGAAAAAAATATTATTTATACAAATAAAACATCATGTTGGTAAAGTATTTTTATTTTTATTATTTTCTATGAAAAATTATATTTTATGTTTCTTTAATCAATATTTTATATTTAATCCATTTTATTTGCAGCTCAGAAAGTATTTCTTATTAAGAGTCCCAACTTTCATATGACCAATTCATTCAAATATAATGCAATATGACGTGGACATTCAAAAATAATGTGATTGTGTCTATAATATGTGAATATTCTCAAATGTTAATGGTATTAACATTTACAATGTATTAACTCAATACATTGTAGTTGTTAGTTATCTACGATTATCTGTTTAGATCTCATTTTGTTAAGTGCTTATTAGATATGGGAGGAAATCATTCTATTGTTAAAAAAAAAATAAAGAAAAGAAGAATTGTTTTTGGTTTTTTAATAAAAAAAATGATGCAAATCGGTCAAATATGTGAGAAATCATTCTGTTAATATATTGTCTTGCTAAATTTGCAAAATGTGTTTGGTTTTTTTAATTAAAAAAGATGGAAATAGGTGAAATGTGTGAGAAATCATTCTATTATTATATTGTTTTGCAAAATTTATTAAACACATATATTCTTTTTTTTTTTTTTTTTTTTTTTTGAAGGAGGTTTGACAATGTGTCGAGATCTCGAATATATTAGATCAAAGAAGTGAAACGAACAAGAGAATTTGGGAAGAATACATAAGACAATATTCATATTTTTTTGAAGAGAATCTTAGACCACGAATCGTGGCCATTATAAGGTTTTTTTTTTATATTGATGCCGCCAGAATTCGAACCCACAACCTCTACAACATGAGGGTTTATTGTGCTGAGCACTCAACCATCTAGGCTATGGGACCATTGGCTATTAAACACTAAATTGATGAGACTGTTTGGTAAATTCACGTAGATGAGAGATTAAGTTTTCATTTTTTTTCCAATGCTTGTTTGTTATCTTTTTAAAGGACAAAAAAAAAATTATAAACAAATTTCTTGAATCTAATGTTTTGTCCTGAATTTCCAAGAGGAAATAGATTATTTATTTATTACAAATAAAATATCATGTTACTCTGAAAATAGTAAAATAATATAAATATCATTTTATCGCTGCGACATAGTTGTTCGTGTGTTTATATCGCGTATGTGTTTATATGTTTCCGCTAGCTTTTTTTATAATCGTTCGTATATGTCATGGTAAAGCATATATATATATATATATATATATGTGTGTGTGTGTGTGTGTGTGTGTGTGTGTGTGTGTGTGTGTGTGTGTGTGTGTGTGTGTGTGTGTGTGTTTTCGAATTGTGGATTTTTTTTTTTGTGAAATTATCATACAAAAAAACATGTGGTATACGAGTTATATACTGGAGGGTTGCACCTCCTCCTTTATATATTTGGGGTGTCGCCAAGTAAAAACTTTGAGCTCGTTATTTATTGTATTTATTTATGTAATATAATATTTCTGCAAATATATATCTCAATTTTCAATTCATGTTAATAAAATTAAAATTATGAAATTTTAATATTATCTAGTAGGAATTTGTCGGAAGATTACTTTTGTCTGAAGATTTCTCTCCCATCAATTTTTTTACTGTCATGAACTAATGATTTTCTCTTATCTATACTAGCATTGTATCCTCGTGTTGTTTCGGAATTGTATAATTTAAATATAAAAAATAATCGACTACAAAATGAATTGATAGTTTCTTCTAAAAAATTATAAAAATAGTTTTTCATGTTTTTATAATGATAATTTCAGATTTTACATGAAATTACTTCAAAGTACAGTTCTCCTTTTTATATATGCAAGGTGAAAGGAAATAATATTTTGAGATTTCAAAGTACAGTTCTCCACTTATAAGGCCATATTTTGAGATTTTTTTTTTGGGACTGTACTTAAATTTAATCTACCTTTGTTCTGAAATTTTTTTTGACACGAAACCTGAATTCAACCTCCCAATCGGAATGACAATATTTGTTTGGATATAAACATGTGTGTATCATGGTTAAATTGTTGCTTACTTTAAATTCCAAGCCCCCCCCCCCCCCGGCCCTGCCCCTCTTCGGGCCGGACCCCTCTCCCCCCCCCCCAGGCCCTGCCCCTCTTCGGGCCGGACCCCTCTCCCCCCCCCAGGCCCTGCCCCTCTTCGGGCCGGACCCCTCTCCCCCCCCCAGGCCCGGCCCCTCTTCGGGCCGGACCCCCCCTCTCCCCCACCCCCCCCCCCCCCCAGGATCGGCCCCTCTTCGGGCCGGACCCCCCCTCTCCCCCACCCCCCCAGGCCCGGCCCCTCTTCGGACCGGACCCCCCCTCTCCCCCACCCCCCCCAGGCCCGGCCCCTCTTCGGGCCGGACCCCCCCTCTCCCCCCCCAGGCCCGGCCCCTCTTCGGGCCGGACCCCCCCTCTCCCCCCCCAGGCCCGGCCCCTCTTCGGGCCGGACCCCCCCTCTCCCCCCCCCCCAGGCCCGGCCCCTCTTCGGGTCGGACCCCCCCTCTCCCCCCCCAGGCCCGGCCCCTCTTCGGGTCGGACCCCCCCTCTCCCCCCCCAGGCCCGGCCCCTCTTCGGGTCGGACCCCCCCTCTCCCCCCCCCAGGCCCGGCCCCTCTTCGGGCCGGACCCCCCCCCCCCAGGCCCGGCCCCTCTTCGGGCCGGACCCCCCCTCCCCCCCAGGCCCGGCCCCTCTTCGGGCCGGACCCCCCCTCCCCCCCCAGGCCCGGCCCCTCTTCGGACCGGACCCCCCTCCCCCCTCCCCCCCCAGGCCCGGCCCCTCTTCGGACCCCTCCCCCCCTCCCCCCCCAGGCCCGGCCCCTCTTCGGACCGGACCCCCCTCCCCCCCAGGCCCGGCCCCTCTTCGGGCCGGACCCCCCCTCCCCCCCCAGGCCCGGCCCCTCATCGGGCCGGACCCCCCCCTCCCCCCCCCCCAGGCCCGGCCCTCAGGCCGGCTCCTCTTCGGGCCGGACCCCCCCTCCCCCCCCCAGGCCGGCCCCTCGGCCCCTCTTCGGGCCGGACCCCCCCTCCCCCCCCCCCCCCCCCCCCCCCCCGAGGCCCCCCCCCGAGGCCCGGCCCCTCTTCGGGCCGGACACCCCCCTCCCCCCCCCGAGGCCCGGCCCCTCTTCGGGCCGGACCCCCCCCCCCCGAGGCCCGGCCCCTCTTCGGGCCGGACCCCCCCCAGGCCCGGCCCCTCTTCGGGCCGGACCCCCCCTCCCCGAGGCCCGGCCCCTCGTCGGGCCGGACCCCCCCCTCCCCGAGGCCCGGCCCCTCTTCGGGCCGGACCCCCTCCCCCCCGAGGCCCGGCCCCTCTTCGGGCTGGACCCCCTCCCCCCGAGGCCCGGCCCTCTTCGGGCCGGATCCCCCCCCCCCCGAGGCCCGGCCCAATATTTGGCCGGCACACACCCACGAACACACACACACACACACACAAGCACATACAGAGGCACACACACACACACACAAAGCACATACCAAGACACATACAGAGGCACACACACATACAAAGACACATACAGAGACACACACATACAAAGAGACACACACATGCAAAATACCCATGAATAATAAACTAGCACAAACAGCACATACGTAGACATAAATATTGCTCCTTTTTCGTCACTTTGGAATTTCATGTCTTGAGATTTCGAACTGTTATGTCTTAATAAATTCGATTCGATCGTCCAACTTATTGCATTTCTGCATCAATTGTCAAAACTAATTAAAGTAAATAATTAAGAAAACAGGCTTATTGAGAAAGAAGTAACATTGAAAATTACCTCGTATAGATTAAAAAAGTATTACGCCAGGAGATTCTTGGGCTCGAGGAGAACACCGATTTCTCAGACTTCAATGGCTGTGTCCAGCAAGGTTTTGTTCCTCTGGAGTGATTCACCAATTTGTCCCTTTTAAGGATCCACAAGCACATTCATTCTACCACAGAAAACAGAATAAATCAAGAGGGCTGCGTCGAGAGTGTGTTATATTTGTTGCAATTGTAAAAGTAAAAGTAAGTATATGCTGTAATAATAATCAAATGAAAAATCTAAATTGAAACAAAAAAAAAGTCCATCCATGCATTTCATAAGTTTTAAAAGCCCAAGCGTTTTGACTAACTTGCAAAAACTGAAACTTTGAGAAGAAATTGCCTAAATTAAGCATCACAGATTCACAGGTGTATAAATTTAAGTAGAAAATGTTTAAATTGCACTGAAATTAACAAGAAATACAGTGTCTAACTAAATTGCAAAAGGACTACAAAATTGCAAAACAGTGCCTACATGCTTTAAGAACTAACATAGATGATCACAATAAGGACTGTCGACGAAATTTAGTAATCGAAATAAACAATTTAGGTTCTTTTTGAAAATTCTTCACAAAAAAATTAACCACGAAGAGGACACGTGGTATAATATACCTGATTAGGAGTTTGGTACACTCGGATCATGGCTGCCGTTCTTTTCTTCACGGCGGCTTTGCTAAACTCGCTATCTGCAAGAAAATCAATCTTATTGACTGGTTCTCGTGATTCAGGGAAGTGAGATATTTGAGTCTAGCTTGTCGCTCTGCTTGGGAAGTGAGATATTTGAGTCTAGCTTGTCGCTCTGCTTGGGAAGTGAGATATTTGAGTCTAGTCGCCATTAATGGGTTGAGAAGAGTTGAGACATAAATTGCTGTATTATTATCTGGGAAGAGGAGAAGAAGAATGAGACTAGAGATGGGTTTGGAAGAATGAGAGAAGGTATGAGCGAAGGGGATATATAAGGGCAATTGGGGATTTTCCAACGTTCGATTCCCCAACGTTCGGATTTCTAAAACACACGACAGTTGGCGTTGGATACTAATCTTCTCCAGTTCGTATAGAAACAGAGGATGCAGTCCTGCTGGTTTTATTTATTTGTTCATGCGGTTAATAAATAGTTTTTTTTGTAATATTAGTATGTATTATAACTCAACTCAATTGTTTTGAGATGAATTTAGTTCGAAAGTCAACTTTTATTTATTTTTCTTAATTTAAGCTGTAATTATCAAGAATTTACCTTTTCATTTGTCTGAAACTATTCAGGAGAAATTACCGTGCAAAAGTAACAAATTATATCGGGGGCAAGAAGCCAAGTAGGGAAATCATATTTACATTTAAGGCCATCGAAGGTATCTACTCAAGTCACATATTTAGACCCTGCAACTGGGTGCATTTTACATTTTCACCCCTCCTCTTTAATACAAGGAGATTACATTTTCACCCCTGATTTTATAAAAATTGTCTGTCTTTCATTTATTGCTGATCCTTTTCCTTTTTCGATTACTTATCCATTTATTTATGTATTCAATATATATATGGTTAATGGAGATCATGAATGAAAATTTAGGGTTTAGTTTGGAAATTTTGTGCAATTTGATTGTTTTGTTGGACTTTTAAGTAATTTTAGAATTGTTGTTATTTGATGAACTTATTTTCAATTTATTGATATTTGTGTAATTTGTTGGACATTTATGCTATTTTCGATTTATTAGTAAGATAACGTAAAAAACTGGACTTATTTGAATTTTTTTTTTTTTTGGACATCTATGTAATTTTAGAATTCTATTGTTTTGCTGGACTTTTAAGTAATTTTCGAAATTTTGTTGTTTCCTGAATTTATTTTCAATTTATTATTTGTGTACTTTGTTGTACATTTATGTAATTTTGGATTTATTAGTAAAATGAGGTAATAATGGACTTATTTGTAATTAATTGTTTGTTTTGGACTCGTATGTAATTTTAGAATTTATTGTTTTGCGGGACTTTGTTTGTAATTTACTGTTTCTTCAGTCCTAAAACTGAGATATGTGTAATTTGCTGGACTTGTTTGTACTTCATGCAATAACATCGAGTGTACCATATTTGAAGATACCGACAGTACCGGTACCATATCATCATTGGAAAACACGCATACATAACAACACGAAATAAATTCTCATTTCAATTTTATAAACAAGATCCCATACATTTTTGGGTACCAATACACCTTGGTACCAATCCAATCACATTTCCATACACACATACAAACATTTATAACACAATTTTTTTCAACTCTAATTCAAACCCTAAAAACACTCATATCTTCGCGTTCCCATTTACATTCAATCTAAAAACATCCATATTCTTCTTATTCTAACTTGTCGACCTTTTAACTTGCCGGGGTTATATTTACAAAAAAAACTCATCAACACACTTCTTCCCGTCTCTGAAATCCCGAGCTTCTTCTCCTGTCTCTAAAAAGCGGGCCCACTAACTTCAAGCTCCATTATCGCATCCAAACTTCTTCGATATTCAAATTGGAGCTCCGCTTCTAAGTTCAATACTTCAAGCTCCATTATCGCATCCAATCCCGAGTATATCAAATTCCTAATCTGAAAATTAGTTCAAAAATTATAATTAAATAGAAGTAATAATTCTCAATTTCAGAAAAATCCAGATAAATAACAACACAATTAGAGACTTAAAAACAACCTAATAAATCCTAATTTGCCCCAATCATTCTAAGAGGATTAATGTTCTAACAGGATTGAGAAGAATATTTTTTGTAAATGAAATGAACAAAGTTATGTATGCAGATTAATTGAAAAATCATGATTGTTTTACTTCTAAGAGTTACCCAGAAGCTCTTAATTCTCAATTGCAAGTAAGTACTCAACAAAATTTATCTTTAAAAACACACATTGTTATTGTATTAATAAACAATTCATGAGAAACTTAAAAAAAATTAAATTGCACACATATCAAAATAAATGCCAGACAGGATATTTTTACTTTACTTTCAAAAAAAAAATAATGAGTTCAACGCTAAATCTGAAATTGAAAAACTAATACATAAATGGTTACAAATACCTACAAAATGACTTTGTATTTGAGATCTTATACAAAGTGTGAAGATTGTTCTTCAAGGAATTTCATCGAACATCTTATCGTCTTGATGTTTTGGCTTGAAATAAGTAATGCCCTAAATCTGAAATTGAAAAAAGTATAAATGAGAATTGGTTAAAAACTTAAACCGTGTTTTGATGCGAATTTTCCTTCTTACCTAATGATGAGATATGAAGATTTTCCATCCTATTGAAGCACACAAAACTTGTAGCGCTCAGTAGCAATCGGAAGCAAGTGTTGAGCATCATTCCGAATAAAAATAAGAAAAGATTAAGATATAAAAACTCAAATGAGAACAAAAAAGCCAGTTGGGTAATTTCATCGAACACCTTATCTTCGCGAGGTTTTTGCTTGAAATGAGTTTTATTAGCGAGTAGAGTGATTTGGATTGTTATTTCAGGTTAATTAGGCTTGCAACCAGGGATTTAGGTAGCCACCATGTTCTCCTCTCTCAGCCACGTTCTCTCTTCTATCATTGACTGGCGATTTCTCACTCAAGATTCCATAACTCGTCGTGGTTCTTCACACTTCCGGTGGAATCCGAACTGTCCGAGGATCGGGTCGAGTTGGCGTGAGTGAGTATTGGTCACGAGGTTTCAAATCATTTGGTGAATTTGGCGAAGAACGAAGAGGCAGAGTTTTTGGGGAAGGGTTTAATGCCGTTTAGGGGGTGTTTGGACGTAAGAATTTCAAGTGGAATTAGGATCTTAAGAATTCACAAATTGAAATTCTTTGTTTGGACATCTTTTAATTATGGAATTAGCAAATGAGGGTAAATATTTTTCCTTACAAAACCCACAAATTGTAATTCTCCAAATATCTAGAGTGCCAAGATGATGGAAAATTTTAAAGCTAATAAAATGCATGCTAATTAAGTTTGGAGTTTATCTTAATAATAATAATAATAATATTATAACATTATAATAATAATAATAATAATAATAATAATAATAATAATAAGAAGAAGAAGAAGAAGAAGAAGAAGAATATAATAACATAATAATAATAATATTATAATAATTTAATATTATATGATAATACTATTATATTGTATTAATTTTCAATAATAATAATAATAATAATAATAATAATAATAATAATAATAATAATAATAATAATAATAATAATAATAATTTATTAATATATTAATATTAATAATTAATATTGTTTTTATTAATATACTATTAATTAATATTAAAATAATATTATAATTAATATTATAATAATTATAATAATTATAATATATTAATAGCAATATGTTAATAATATTTCAATATATTTATATAAATATTAATATAATAATATTAATATTAATATACTATATAAAAATATTAATATTAGAGTATATTATTAATATTAATATTAATATTAATATATTATTAGTTAATAATACAATAATTTATTAATATTAATATTAATATTAATATGTTAATATTATTTTAATATATTTATGTAATTTTAATATATTATATTATTATTAATATTATTAATATTAATATATTAATAATATTAGTATGTTAATATTATAATAGTATATTATATGAATTTGCTAATATAATAGCAATAATATAAAAATATTAATATATTAGTATTATTTACAATATTTTAATATTAATAGTAATATAAGTATTATGACTATATATTATAATATAATATATTATAATTATAATTAATATTATATTATTATTATAATTAATATTATAATATTAAAATTAGTACAATAATATTACTACAATTAATAATATTATGATGATTTTATATTTTAATAATGTTATATTATAATCATATTATTTATTTATTTAAACTAATTTGATTACAATAATAATATTATAATAATATAATATAATAATAATAACAACAACAACAACAACAACAACAACAATAATAATAATAATAATAATAATAATAATAATAATAACAATTAATCATAATAATATTATAACATTATAATAATATAATATTATAATACCATAACAATAATAATAATAATAATAATAATAATAATAATAATAATAATAAGAAGAAGAAGAAGAAGAAGAAGAATATAATAACATAATATTAATAATATTATAATATAATAATTTAATATTATATGATAATACTATTATATTGTATTAATTTTAATCAAACATTTGTTCTATATTTTCAATAATGAAATTCCAAAAATTTTCTAACCAACCAAACAAAGAATTATACTTTCCAGCATCTTATAATTCGGACATCCAAACAAACTGTGGAATTACTAATTCCAAAACTTTTTTCTCCTCCACCTTATAATCCAATTCCACTCTACTAATTCCGCTTGCCAAACGGCCCCTTAGAGATTAGGGAAGAGGTGTTTGGTGAAGAGGGTTTATGTCGTTTGGTCATTAGAGTGTAATATACTAAAATTTAATTGCATACAATTGCTGATGTGCAATGATGACGTGACATTTTATAATTGTAGAATTATATTTGTAAATTGTATTATGGACATGGAGGAAACGATGTTTGATTTGAGAGATTTAGGTGGAGATGTATTTCAAAATACGGGATAAGCTCGAAATCCTTTGTTTGATTTGGTGTATTTGAGGGTGGAGATGGATTTGAGGGTGGATGGTGAAATACACCAAAAAATTTGGTATTCCAAACATGGATAAGCTATATCCATGTATTTCATTATAAAATTATTTTTCCAAAATATATAAATAAATAATGATAAATATTATATTATATTATATTATATTATAAAATAATAATATAATATTATATACTATTATATAATGTAATATTATTTAATATAATATAATATAATACAATCTATTATAAAAATAATATAATATAAAATAATACAATGTAATATAAAACAATATTATATAATAATATAATATAATATAATAATATATTAAAGTATAATATAATATGTATAAAATAATAAAAAAATTTAATCATATGTATTATATGAATATATTATTATATAATTTAAATATTATATTTTATATATATATATATATATATTAGAGTATAATATAATATAATATAGTATAATACAATATCATATAATATAATATAATAATAATATAATATAATATAATTAATAATAGTAATAATAGTAATAATAATATAATATAATACAATATGATATAATATGATAATAATAATAATAATAATAATATATTAAAGTATAATATAATATATATAAAATAAAATAAAATATAATCATATGTATTATACGAATATAATATTATATAATTTAAATATTATATTATATATATATTAGAGTATAATATAATATAATATAGTATAATGCAATATAATATAATATAATATAATATAATATAATATAATAATAATACAATATAATATAATTAATAATAGTAATAATAATATAATATAATACAAGATGATATAATATGATAATAATACTAATACTAATAATATAATATAATATAATAATATATTAAAGTATAATATAATATATATAAAAAAAATATACTCATATGTATTATATGAATATTATATTATATAATTTAAATATTATATTATATATATATATATATATATATATATTAGAGTATAATATAATATCATATAATAGAATACAATATAATATAATATAATATAATATAATAATACAATATAATATAATTAATAATAGTAATAATATTAATAATAATATAATATAATACAATATGATATAATATGATATAATATAATATACTTTAAAACAAAATATAATATAAAAAATGATATACATTAAAATATTAAAATCATGGATTTTTGTACCAAGAATCAAACAAAGGATTTGATATACATGTATTACCAAATACAACAAATCAAACAACTCACGTGGATTATCAAATACATGGATAGTAAAATACATGTATTTCACATATCCATGTACATCAAAATCCCTCAAATCAAACATGCGTCTCTTCTTCTTTGGACTAAGTAATTGAACAAAAGGAGTATCGTTTGACATGAACAATTTTTACTTTGTTCTCACATATCACCAAAATTTCCTCTTTATATTAATTAAAACGAATAATTAATACGTATAATATAATTAACATATATTACTTAATAAATTATATGTTTAGTTAGATAAGATATTACACAATCAATCATTCAATAAACCTTTAATTAATTTATATAAACTATATTTTATTAAAGGGTGTCGTTATTGGAAGAGCCAACATGATTAAATTGAGAGCGATTTTAATTTTGTTTTATCATATGACAGTTATATCCCTGTTAGTGATGAATTGATGATTGATATTTCTTATATTTATCTATTAGTTTACCATTTTTAATAAACCATGCAAATAAAAAATTTCATATGTAAACAAAAACGTATTCTTAATTTTTTTCATCATAAAAAAATAATTAAATTGTAACTTGTCATATATATTTAAATATCAAAATTAATATATAATGGCTAGATTTGATTTTTTCATAATATTATTTTTGCATTATTCATGAAAAATATAAATAATAGTATATAAGTATAATAAATATCAATCATCATAAATAGGGGTATAATGGTCATTTGATTAAAAAAATTTGAAATCGCTCTCAATTTAGTCATGTTAGTTCTTGCAATAGCGTCACCCTTGTTAAATTATAAGGTTCGAAATGACAAGTTGGCAAAAACCATGTTTTGGCAAGTTACGTATAAGACAGTAAGCAGTAGAGTGAGATTACTAAGAATTCGCGAAATAATTCCAACCATAACATTCGTATGATTATCGTAATAATGAATGTATTATAAGAAAAAAAAATTGTATCAGACCGAAGTAAATTCATAAAATATGAGAATAGTCACGCCGAGGAAATGTACGACACAAGTATTCTCTCTAAATTTATTCAATAACATGATATTTACATTTTTTTTATTATATATTTTGTTTTTGGAAAAATAAAAAAACCGAGGAACCACACAATTAATACCAAATCAAATTTCGTCAGGAATTCAAAAGAATCATTATCCAACTAAAATAATCTAAATATAAAAATATTCAAACATACATTTCAAACCCAACAAGCCAATCGAATCTTAAATTCTCCTCCTAGTCTCTACCATATCAAAATTATCCTCAAAAAATAAAAATAAAAAATAAAAGAAAACTGCAAAAAATAATGTTCCAATTAAAAATTAAAAATTAAAAATTATAAAAATTAAAAACCTAAAACCAAGGATGTATTGTTTAGCCTCACACACAAAACATCAAATTTTGAAATTAGGGTGATTTGAGAATGTTTCATCGTTCTTCGCAAATGTATTCCTGTTTTGTCGTGTATCGAATTGTCAATTTCTAGATTTCTCATTTTCCCTTTATTGGTTTCCCTTTTGTTCGATTTCGTTTCCTCCAAGTCCATACTAAATAAAAAAATAAAATAATCATACTAATATAATTTACTAATATAATTCTACAATATAAAATGTCACATCATAATTACACAGGAATTGCATGCAATTACATTTTAGTAAATACAATCTTATGACCAAAATGACATAAACCCTCTTCACCAAACACGTCTTCCCTAAACGGCATTAAACCCTTCCCCAAAAACTCTGCCTCTTCATTCTTCGCCAAATTCACCAAATGATTTAAAACCTCGTGAACAATACTCACTCACGCCAACTCAACCCGAGCCTCGGACAGTTCGGATTCCACCGGAAGTGTGAAGAACCACGACGAGTTGTGGAATCTTGAGTGAGAAATCGCCAGTCAATGATAGAAGAGAGAACGTGGCTGAGAGAGGAGAAGATGGTGGCTACCCAAATCCATGGTTGCAAGCCTAATTAACCTGAAATAACAATCCAAATCACTCTACTCGCTAATAAAACTCATTTCAAGCAAAAACCTCAAGAAGATAAGGTGTTCGATGAAATTACCCAACTGGCTATTTTGTTCTCATTTGAGTTTTTATATCTTAATCTTTTCTTAATTTTATTCGGAATGATGCTCAGCACTTGCTTCCGATTGCTACTGAGCGCTACAAGTTTTGTGTGCTTCAATAGGATGGAAAATCTTCATATCTCATCATTAGGTAAGAAGGAAAATTCGCATCAAAACACGGTTTAAGTTTGTAACCAATTCTCATTTATACTTTTTTCAATTTCAGATTTAGGGCATTACTTATTTCAAGCCAAAACATCAAGACGATAAGATGTTCGATGAAATTCCTTGAAGAACAATCTTCACACTTTGTATAAGATCTCAAATACATAGTCATTTTGTAGGTATTTGTAACCATTTCTTATGTATTAGTTTTTCAATTTCAGATTTAGCATTGAGAATTAAGAGCTTCTGGGTAACTTTTAAAAGTAAAACAATCATGATTTTTCAATTAATCTGCATATATAACTTTGTTCATTTCATTTACAAAAAATATTCTTCTCAATCCTCTTAGAACATTATTCCTCTTAGAATGATTGGGGCAAATTAGGATTTATTAGGTTGTTTTTAAGGCTCTAATTGTGTTGTTATTTATCTGGATTTTTCTGAAATTGAGAATTATTACTTCTATTTAATTATAATTTTTGAACTAATTTTCAGATTAGGAATTTGATATACTCGGGATTGGATGCGATAATGGAGCTTGAAGTATTGAACTTAGAAGCGGAGCTCCAATTTGAATATCGAAGAAGTTTGGATGCGATAATGGAGCTTGAAGTTAGTGGGCCCGCTTTTTAGAGACAGGAGAAGAAGCTCGGGATTTCAGAGACGGGAAGAAGTGTGTTGATGAGTTTTTTTTGTAAATATAACCCCGGCAAGTTAAAAGGTCGACAAGTTAGAATAAGAAGAATATGGATGTTTTTAGATTGAATGTAAATGGGAACGCGAAGATATGAGTGTTTTTAGGGTTTGAATTAGAGTTGAAAAAAATTGTGTTATAAATGTTTGTATGTGTGTATGGAAATGTGATTGGATTGGTACCAAGGTGTATTGGTACCCAAAAATGTATGGGATCTTGTTTATAAAATTGAAATGAGAATTTATTTCGTGTTGTTATGTATGCGTGTTTTCCAATGATGATATGGTACCGGTACTGTCGGTATCTTCAAATATGGTACACTCGATGTTATTGCATGAAGTACAAACAAGTCCAGCAAATTACACATATCTCAGTTTTAGGACTGAAGAAACAGTAAATTACAAACAAAGTCCCGCAAAACAATAAATTCTAAAATTACATACGAGTCCAAAACAAACAATTAATTACAAATAAGTCCATTTTTACCTCATTTTACTAATAAATCCAAAATTACAAAAATGTCCAACAAAGTACACAAATAATAAATTGAAAATAAATTCAGGAAACAACAAAATTTCGAAAATTACTTAAAAGTCCAGCAAAAAAATAGAATTCTAAAATTGCATAGATGTCCAAAAAAAAAAAATTCAAATAAGTCCAGTTTTTTACCTCATCTTACTAATAAATCGAAAATTGCATAAATGTCCAACAAATTACACAAATATCAATAAATTGAAAATAAGTTCATCAAATAACAACAATTCTAAAATTACTTAAAAGTCCAACAAAACAATCAAATTGCACAAAAGTCCAAACTAAACCCTAAATTTTCGTTCATGATCTCCATTAACCCTCTATATATCGAATACATAAATAAATGGATAAGTAATCGAAAAAGGAAAAGGATCAGCAATAAATGAAAGACAGACAATTTATATAAAATCAGGGGTGAAAATGTAATCTCCTTGTATTAAAGAGGAGGGGTGAAAATGTAAAATGCACCCAGTTGCAGGGTCTAAATATGTGACTTGAGTCGATACCTTCGATGGCCTTAAATGTAAATATGATTTCCCTACTTGGCTTCTTGCCCCGGATATAAATTTGTTACTTTTGCACGGTAATTTCTCCTGAATAGTTTCAGACAAATGAAAAGGTAAATTCTTGATAATTACAGCTTAAATTCAGAAAAATAAATAAAAGTTGACTTTCGAACTAAATTCATCTCAAAACAATTGAGTTGAGTTATAATACATACTAATATTACAAAAAAAACTATTTATTAACCGCTTGAACAAATAAATAAAACCAGCAGGACTGCATCCTCTGTTTCTATACGAACTGGAGATGATTAGTATCCAACGCCAACTGTCGTGTGTTTTCGAAATCCGAACGTTGGGGAATCGAACGTTGGAAAATCCCCAATTGCCCTTATATATCCCCTTCGCTCATACCTTCTCTCATTCTTCCAAACCCATCTCTAGTCTCATTCTTCTTCTCGTCTTCCCAGATAATAATGCAGCAATTTATGTCTCAACTCTTCTCACCCAATTAATGGCGACTAGACTCAAATATCTCACTTCCCAAGCAGAGCGACAAGCTAGATTTCCTCCCTGAATCACGAGAACCAGTCAATAAGATTGATTTTCTTGCAGATAGCGAGTTTAGCAAAGCCGCCGTGAAGAAAAGAACTGCAGCCTTGATCCGAGTGGTTGGTTCTGGCAGATAGCGAGTGTACCAAACTCCTAATCAGGTATATTATACCATGTGTCCTCTTCGTGGTTAATTTTTTTGTGAAGAATTTTCAAAAAGAACCTAAATTGTTTATTTCGATTACTAAATTTCGTCGACAGTCTTTATTGTGATCATCTATGTTAGTTCTTAAAGCATGTAGGCACTGTTTTGCGATTTTGTAGTCCTTTTGCAATTTAGACACTGTATTTCTTGTTAATTTCAGTGCAATTTAAGCATTTTCTCCTTAAATTTATACACCTGTGAATCTGTGATGCTTAATTTAGGCAATTTCTTCTCAAAGTTTCAGTTTTTTGCAATTTAGTCAAAACGCTTGGGCTTTTAAAACTTATGAAATGCATGGATGGATTTTTTTTTGTTTCAATTTAGAGCACATGGTCATTACTGATTCGATTTTTCATTCGATTATTATTACAACATATACTTACTTTTACTTTTATTGTTAGATGGATGGATTCGACTTTGACAATTGCAACAAATATAACAGACACTCGACGCATCCCTCTTGATTTATTCTGTTTTCTGTGGATCCTTAAAAGGGACAAATTGATGAATTACTCCAGAGGAACAAAACCTTGCTGGACACAGCCATTGAAGTCTGAGAAATCGGTGTTCTCCTCGAGCCCAAGAATCTCTTGGCTTAATACTTTTTTAATCTATACGAGGTAATTTTCAATGTTACTTCTTTCTCAATAAGCCTGTTTTCTTAATTATTTACTTTAATTAGTTTTGACAATTGATGCAGAAATGCAATAAGTTGGACGATCGAATCGAATTTATTAAGACATAACAGTTCGAAATCTCAAGACATGAAATTCCAAAGTGACGAAAAAGGAGCAATATTTATGTCTACGTATGTGCTGTTTGTGCTAGTTTATTATTCATGGGTATTTTGCATGTGTGTGTCTCTTTGTATGTGTGTGTCTCTGTATGTGTCTTTGTATGTGTGTGTGCCTCTGTATGTGTCTTGGTATGTGCTTTGTGTGTGTGTGTGTGCCTCTGTATGTGCTTGTGTGTGTGTGTGTGTGTGTGTGTGTGTGTGTGTGTCCGGGTATGTGCTTGTGTGTGCTTGTGTGTGCATGTGTGTATGTGCTTGTGTGTGTGTGCCGGCCAAATATTGGGCCGGACCTCCCCCCCCGAGGCCCGCCACCTCTTCGGGCCGGACATCCCCCCGAGGCCCGCCACCTCTTCGGGCCGGACCCGAAGAGGTGGCGGGCCTCGGGGGGGCGGGGGGGAGGTCCGGCCCGAAGAGGGGCCGGTGGGGGGGGGGGGTCCGGGGGGGGTCCGGCTTCGGGGCCGGACCTCGGGGGAGGGGGGGTCCGGCCCGAAGAGGGGCCGGGCTTCGCGGGGTGGGGGTCCGGCCCGAAGAGGGGCCGGGCCTCGGGGGCGGGGGGGTCCGGCCCGAAGAGGGGTCGGGCCTCGGGGGGGTCCGGCCCGAAGAGGGGCCGGGCCTCGCCTCGGGGGGGTCCGGCCCGAAGAGGGGCCGGGCCTCGCCTCGGGGGGGGGGGTCCGGCCCGAAGATCGGCCGGGCCTCGGGGGGGTCCAGCCCGAAGAGGGGCCGGGCCTCGGGGGGGTCTGGCCCGAAGAGGGGCCGGGCGGCCTCGGGGGGGGTCCGGCCCGAAGAGGGGCCGGGCCTCGGGGGGGGGTCCGGCCCGGAGAGGGGCCGGGCCTCGGGGGGGGGTCCGGCCCGGAGAGGGGCCGGGCCTCGGGGGGGGGGGGTCCGGCCCGGAGAGGGGCCGGGCCTCGGGGGGGGGGTCCGGCCCCTCTCGGGGTCCGGCCCGGAGAGGGCCGGGCCTCGGGGGGGGGTCCGGCCCGGAGAGGGGCCGGGCCTCGGGGGGCCGGGCCTCGGGGGGGGGGTCCGGGCCTCCGGGGGCCGGGCCTCGGGGGGGGGGTCCGGCCCGGAGAGGGGGCCGGGCCTCGGGGGGGTCCGGCCCGAAGAGGGGCCGGGCCCGGGGGGTCCTGCCCGAATAGGGGCCGGGCCCGGGGGGTCCGGCCCGAAGAGGGGCGGGGCCGGGGCCGGGCCGGGCCTCGGGGGGGTCCGGCCCGAAGGCGGGCCCCGCCTTGGGGGGGGTCCGGCCCGGAGAGGGGCGGGCCTCGGGGGGAGGGGTCCGGCCCGAAGAGGGGGAGGGCCTAGGGGGGGAGGGGGGTCCGGACCGAAGAGGGGCCTCGGGGGAGGGGGTCAGGCCCGAAGAGGGGGGAGTCCGGCCCGAATAGGGACCGGGCCTCAGGGGGAGGGGGTCCGGACCGAAGAGGGGCCCACCCTCTGTGGGGCATGGGGGCCTGGAATTTAAAGTAAGCAACAATTTAACCCGAATGTTGAATAAAAATTCAGGTTTCGTGTCAAAAAAAATTCAGAACAAAGGTAGATTAAAAGGAGAACTGTAGTTTGAAATAATTTCATGTAAAATCTGAAATTATTAATATAAAAACATGAAAAACTATTTTTATAGATTTTTAGAAGAAACTATCAATTCATTTTGTTGTCGATTATTTTTTATATTTAAATTATACAATTCCGAAACAACGTGAGGATACGATGCTAGTATAGATAAGTGAAAATCATTAGTTCATGACAGTAAAAAAATTGATTGGAGAAATAATTAATCTTCAGACAAAAGTAATCTTCCGACAAATTCTTACTCAGAAGAGGTTACATAATATTAAAATTTCATAATTTTAATTTTATTAACATGAATTGAAAATTGAGATATATATTTGCAGAAATATTATATTACATAAATAAATACAATAAATAACGAGCTCAAAGTTTTTACTTGGCGACACCCCAAATATATAAAGGAGGAGGTGCGGCAACCCTCCATTATATAACTCGTATACCATATGTTTTTATATGATAATTTCACAAAAAAAAACCACAATTCGAAAACAAAGACACACACATATATACATATGCATTACCATGACATATACGAACGATTATAAAAAAACCTAGCGAAAACATATAAACACATATGCGACATAAACACACTAACAACTAAACATGTCGCAGCGATAAAATGATATTTTTTATTTGTAATAAATAAATAATCTATTTCCTCTTGGAAATTTACCTGTACTAAAATTCATGACAAAACATTAGATTCAAGAAATTTGTTTATAAAAAAACAATTTGTCCTTTAAGAAGATAACAAACAAGCATTGGAAAAAAAAAACGAAAACTTAATCTCTCAACTACGATGAATTTACCAAACATTCTCATCAATTTAGTGATTTGAATGTGTTTAATAAATTTTGCAAAACAATATAATAATAGAATGATTTCTCACACATTTCACCTATTTCCATCTTTTTTAATTAAAAAACCAAATACATTTTGCAAATTTAGCAAGACAATATATTAACAGAATGATTTCTCACATATTTGACCGATTTGCATCTTTTTTTGTATTAAAAAACCAAAAAAAATTCTTCTTTTCTTTATTTTTTTTAACAATAGAATGATTTCCTCCCATATCTAATAAGCACTTAACAAAATGAGATCTAAACAGATAATCGTAGATAACTAACAACTACAATGTATTAAGTTAATACATTGTAAATGTTAATACCATTAACATTTGAGAATTTGAGAATATTCACATATTATAGACACAATCACATTATTTTTGAATGTCCACGTCATATTGTATTATATTTGAATGAATTGGTCATATGAACGTTGGGAGTCTTAATAAGAAATACTTTCTGAGCTGCAAATAAAATGGACTAAATATAAAATATTGATTAAAGATACATACCAATATAAATTTTCATAGAAAATAATAAAAATAAAAATACTTTACCAACAACAGAACACTATCTTAAGGTGTGTGAGAAATAAAATACTTTACCAACAACATAACCCTAATCTATAATCACTTAAATAAAAGTTTAATTTTAATTAGTTCATGAAACTTAGCAAACTAAGCAATTTTAGTCTTATTTTCAATTTATTTATTTTATTTTTAATGGTACCCAACAAGCGGTCGCTTGTCGTTTATGGTACGCAAGTGTTCTTACAAAAATAGAAAACAAAAAAATACATTCGTGAGATCAATTAGAAAAATCAAATTCAATTTATAACCACTGAAATTTTATTTTTTATCGTACGATTGTTTAATATCTTGTCTAGCTCAATTAGAAAAATCAAATTCAATTTGGCAACACATTTTATCATTCATGACATCATCTCTATATCTTAATTAACGAATTAGTTAACATATAGCACATAATATATTTAAGTAGTGCATGCTAATTATTCTACATGTTAATTATATGTTACATGTTAATTATGATATATATGATTTTTTGGTGAAATGTGCAATGTAAATTTCTATTTTCATATGACTAATTCATTCAAATATATTCAATTTAATGTGGATATGTAAAAATGATGTGATTGTGTATGTTATATGTGAAGATGTCATAAAATTTCATATGACCAATTCATTCAAATATCATGCAATTTATATGAACATGCAAAATGATGTGATCGTGTTTATTATATGTATGTGAAAAATTCTCCGATTTTAATACATTGTAATTGTTGGTTTTTATGATTTTTCTTTTAAATCTCGTGTCAATAAGAGCTTATTAAATATGGGAGGAAATCAATAATGCAAAAAGAAGAAGAATTGCCTCTGATTTTTTAATTCAAAAAGGCAAAAAATAAAATTAAACGAGCATGTGTTTTCTAGTGAAATTAATTTAGGACAATTTTTAATCTCATCTGGTAAAATCATGTCGTTGAGAACATTGGGGGATCTTCTTCTTCTTCTTTGAAATTATTTTTATTTTCTTCTTTAACGTGAACAACCGTGACCAATGGAAAACTAGGAGCCCTTTGTTTATTGTATTTATTTATGAGATACAATTTTTCTGGACATATATATTTGAATTGACGTTCAAAAATATGATTAATTAATTTTCTTCAATTAATCAAAATTCTATGAATTTTTTCTTTTTTGAGGCAATGAATGGAACCAGAAAAACAGAAAATTATTTCACCGAAAGCAAATTTGTAGTTTTTATAAATATTTTATCCAATATACTATTTTGTCATACAATGATACCAAAAACAAATTTGTAGTTTGCATAAATAGTGTAAATTTGAAATATTATGATTAAATAACCAAAACATAAGAAATATTGAATTTAATACAAATAAAAATAAATCATTCTAATTTAATTATATTTTAATTTAACCACAATCACACTATAATCCACTAAGCACCAAGAATGGAATAATTGTACATGTTAAGCACTCTTATTATATCCATGTCTTGAAATATTTGAAAATATGTATTAACGGATTTTAGCTCAACTGATACCCAGTGAAGATATTTATGCAGTTTTGATCCATCATGTATGCAAAATTCAATAGAAGTATAAATTGGACAATTACGAAAATTACGCGAGTTTATCCTAGAGTTTATTTACTTGTATTTATATTATAATCATTGAAACAGAAGTACAAATTTTACTTAGTTCCTGAAAATTAACAAACCTAAGTGATTTTAGTATTATTTTTCAATTATTTACAATTATAATCATTGAAATTATGGGTATTCATTTGGCCGTTTTCAAACCGAACCGATTTAAATCGATCCAAACCGATAAAAAACGAACCAAAAAGATAATTTTATTATTCGGTTCAGCCGAATAAAAACATTATAATCTTAAAATAAGAATAAATTATTAATAAAATTTTATAAGATTGTTTTATCAAGTTTTAATATTTTAAGATTAACATATTAAAAAATTATGGAAAATTGGATGTTGTTCGGTCATTTCGGTTTAACCTGTTTTCAAAATTCATTTTGAAAACATAAAAATCAAGATGAACCAAATATATCGAACAATATCATTTTCTCAACCGAACTGAATCACATAAATTCAAAACGGAACCAATTAAATCGAATTTGACCGGTTCGGCTCGGTTCGATTTTTGAATAAACTCAACCGTTTGAACAGAATTCAAAAGGACATTTGTTAGTATAGGTTTTCATGTGAAATCAGACAACTCATCCGTTTGGACACTCCTCGTATGCTTTGTCGTATGCTTTGTAGCAGAATAATGTTGTCGACTTGCCATTTTGTAAGTATAAATTTATTTCAAAGGGATACATTAGGATAAAAAAGTCGAATAGGTCGTGTCCTAAAATCTAATTATAATTTCATGATTTATGTATGCTTCTAATTTAATAAAATAGAGTTTATTTAATTATTTTTTAATTTTTTGTTGCACGATTATTTAATATCTTATCTAGCTCGATGAGGAAAATAAACTTCAATTTTGTTTAATTGATTTGGTCGCGCATTTCACCACAACATCATCTATATACCTTAATTAAAATATTAGTTAACATATAAATTATAATACTTAAATAAAATATATAATTTATTAAGTGATACATGTTAATTATGGTACATATTTCGTGCTCGTGTTAATTGTGATATAGAGAAAATTTCGTTCTCGTTGTCGAATTCTGATGATACTTAAAAATGAGTAAGTGGAGAAGTTTCGACGGTCTTCCATCGATTAATTTCAATAAAACTTGAATCCAATTCAGATGATATTTTTATTGTTTAATTACTTATTCCTAAGAAAAAGCACCTTAAGTCTTAAAATAGATATATCTTGTTTGGATAAAAGTATTTTTATTTTTATTTCTACTTTTTCTATTAAAAATTATAGTTTATGTACATTTAATCAATATTTTATATTCAGTTCATTTTATTTGCAGCATAGAAAGTGTTTCTCGTTAGGTATCATAAATTTCACATGACCATTTCATTCAAATATAATGCAATCTCGCGTGACAGGTAATAATAGTGTCATTGTGTCCTTTATATATGTGGAAATTCTCAAATGTTAATACATTGTACTTGTTAATCCTTATGATTTTTTGGTTAAATCTCATTTTAATAAGTGCTCTCTAGATATGAAATGAAATCAATATATTTTTTAAAAAGACAAAGAAAAGAAGAATTGTCTTTGATTTTTTAATTCAAAAAAGTGAAAAATAAGAAAATATACGTATATATTGTTTTGCAAAATTTGTGAAATTCGTGGAACAAACATTCAAAACACCATGCATATGCTAGATAAAAGTCTTAAGTTTACAGTTAAGCTCTTACTTCTTCTTCTCTTCTTTTTTTAAAAAAGACAATTTATATTTTTTCTAAATGGAGTAATCCACCGAGAAGAACAAAAATGAAAAAACTGTGGGTCTATTAGTTGTTGCATTTATTAATGAAATATATGTTGAGGCGGCGGCAACGATCCGGCACCGCCCCGTAAATATAATGTGATCTTAACATGTTTATTTCCAACTTGGTCCTCCTAAAAATTAATATAGTGAGATCCTTAAAATCGTCTCCATTAATAACTTAATGAGACAAACCGTCTCCTTTAAAACCGCATTGAGACAATCTGTCTCCTCTAATATCTTAATGAGACAATCTGTCTCCTCTAATATCTTAATGAGACAAACCGTCTCCTTTAAACCGTATTGAGATAACTTATCTCCTTTAATATCTCAATGAGACAAACCGTCTTCTTTAAACCGTATTGAGACGAACCTTGTTTAAATCAGAGTAAAGTGATAAAAAATAATTTTAATTCCCACTAAATGGTATTATTAAATATACCATTAGTTATGTCGGATAAATTTTGAGATCATTAAGTATACCGACTTTGATAATAATAATAAAGAAAAATGATTGTGGAATTTTGTCATGAATGATGCATATATAGTGGGCATTTATTTGTATACCACTAAATTATTGCATGGCAATTAACAACTATAAAGTACAACAATGAAAATTGTGAAAGAAAGTCAAGAGTAATATTTGTCTATCATATATTTTGGTTATATATCAACAAGGCATATTTTCACGAAGACATACCTTTTGTACTCCTAATGTGGATCTTCCAATTCAACCCATCATAGAAAATAGAATCACCACCTACAATATTCTACACATCAAAGGCCCACAACTTAATTGACACATTTAATGTTTAATTTTATAACTAAAATTGATCACTATATTATAAGCATTTAAATGACAATATTACAACACGTAATATTTTACATATAAGTCCAATGTTGGAATAATGTTCCAACAATATATACTATGTTACGCGGATACTTCAAAAATGCAGATGTATCATGAGGATACGGGTATCCGATACGGATACGGGTACGATACGGCTCGGATACGTATCGGATACGCCACGTGGCGCATCCGATTATTTTAATATTATTTTTTTTCGGATACGACGGGGATACGGCATGATACGACAGGATACGGCCGGGATACGTTTAGGATACGATTGAGATACTCCATTTATGATACTTCGGCCCATTATATATTTTGGCCCATAATATTTTTAAATAAATTATATAAGATACTTCTAAGATACTTTTAGGATACTTCTAGAATAAATTTAGGATACATTTATGATACTTGTATTGTTATGTTCATTTTATTTATTGTCATAATATTTAATTCCAAAATATTATTTAATTTATTATTTATTTATTTATTATATACAATATAAATGTATTAAAATAATAATCATATAACCGTATCCGTATCCGTATCCGTGATTTTTTGAAAATTGTCATATCGCCGTATCTGTATCGTATCGGATACGATACCCGTATCCGTATCCGTGCAACATAGAATATATATATTCATTTATGAACAAAAAAATAGAATGGTAGTTCAAAGTTATTAAATTTTATGAGATGTTAAAATATTAAAGCGATTATTTCAAATACTATTTTGAAGAGTTTTTTAATCCTTAAATTTATATCAAACTAGCTTTATCCCAGCGCAATTGCGCGGGATGTTTTTTATATAATTATTTAAATAGAATTAACGTGTGTGCGAATTAAAACGCATGCGTTTGAACTAAATTAATCTAATCATGACATATTTACAAAAATCATGATGTCAATAGATGCATAAGTTTCATGAAATTAGTCTATCACGGATATTATTTTCTAATATAATTTGTATAAATAGCATTTGTTCAGGTGCTTCTAAAATCGATTAATATAATCATGACATATTCGCAAATTTTAATATGTATGTAAAATAGGAAAAAAAGACCAAATGTAAAAAATGACCAAAATGTAAAATAAGAAAAAAGGATCAAAATATAAAAAATGATCGAAATGTAAATAAAAAAAGACCAAAATGTAAATTAAAACTAAAAATGACCAAAATGTAAATTAAAAGGACCAAAATGTAAATTAATTTTTTGTAAAAGGATCGAAATGTAAATAAAAGGACCAAAATGTAAATTAAAACTAAAAATGATCAAAATGTAAATAAAAAGGACCAAAATATAAATTAAAAAATGTAAAAAAGGATCGAAATGTAGATAAAAAAGAACCATAATGTAAATTAAAACTAAAAATGAACAAAATATAAATAAAAAGGACCAAAACGTAAATTAAAAAAAATTACACAAATGCCCTTGAAGACGTGGAGGTTTAGAATTGCAAGAAATTTGTCTACTTTATAAATATTATTAATTAATATTTTGTCATGAAATTCAGTGCCACTTAACTTTTCAAGAAAAAAAAATACATTGTTTATTACATACAAAATATCATGTTATTTTGAAAATAATAAAATAATGTAAATATCATTTTACTAAATAAATTAAGAGACAATACTTCACCAATTGTATTTATGATATAGTCTAGGATTTTTTTTTGTAAATAATATCGTATGTTGCGTATTAATTATTCATGTTAGTTATGATATATTGGAAATTTTGATGAAACGTGCAAAGTAAAAATTCGCAATGCCAAATGAGATACTTCTACGGTTCTAATTTTTGGCTGTATGTCGAAGTGACGGCATTGAGTCTCTTTACGCTTTCTTTCACGGTGTTGGATGGAGACTTTGAACGGCAAAATCCTAGGCCAAGAACAGGATTCTTATTTCTTTCTTTACTTGTAAGAAATTTTCTACTTTTACATTTTTTTTTTATTTTGTATTGGATTTGTAATTTGTAATTTGTAAATCTAATTATTATTTTGGGCGAAATTCGTAGTAGAGAATTTGTCTATTGACTTCTAAAAAATGTACTTGTACGGCTCAATTGCTTGTCCGTAAGAAGAGATACAAATCTATCTATATACTAATGCAAGGGGATTTGCTGCCTCCTGGTGCAGCCACGTCACCAGGGGCCTATTCGTAAAAAAAAAATATTTTTTTTACATTTTAGTCCTTTTTTATTTACAAATTGATCCTTTTTTTTAAAAAAAATTACATTTTGGTCCTTTTTTTACATTTTGGTCCTTTATATTTGCATTTTGGTCCTTCGAAGTTTTAATATTCACATTTTGGTCCAGGAGCCTCAAATTGGTCCTGTTTTTTAAAAAAAATTACATTTTGGTCCTTCTTTATCACATTTCGGTCCTTTATATTTGCATTTTGGTCCTTTTTTCGAAAACAAATTACATTTTGGTCCTTTTTTTTACATTTTGGTCCTTTATATTTGCATTTTGAAAAATTCGAAGTTTTGAAATTTACATTTTAGTCCAGGCAGCCACGTCACCAGGGGTCTATTTGTAAAAAACAAATATTTTTTTACATTTTGGTCCTTTTTTATTTACAAATTGGTCCTTTTTTTAAAAAAAATTACATTTTGGTCCTTATTTTTTACATTTTGGTCCTTTATATTTGCATTTTGGTCCTTCGAAATTTTAATATTCACATTTTGGTCCAGGTGCCTCAAATTGGTCCTTTTTTTAAAACAAATTACATTTTGGTCCTTTTTTATCACATTTCGGTCCTTTATATTTGCATTTTGGTCCTTCAAAGTTTTAAAATTTACATTTTGATCCTTTATTATTTTTCTTGCCTGGTGCAGCCACGTCACCAGGGGCCTATTTGTAAATTTTTTTTTTTTTTTTACATTTTGGTCCTTTTTTCGAAAATTTTTTACATTTTGGTTCTTTTTTATTTACAAATTGGTCCTTTTTTCGAAAATTTTTTTACATTTTGGTCCTTTATATTTGCATTTTGGCCCTTCGAAGTTTTGAAATTTACATTTTAGTCCAGGGGCCTCAAATTGGTCATATTTTTAAAAAAAATTTATATTTTTGTCCTTTTTTCACATTTTGGTCCTTTATATTTGCATTTTTGTCCTCCGAAGTTTTAAAATTTACATTTTGGTCCTTTATTATTTTTCTTGAAAAACTAAAATAAAATTATAATAAGTTGAACAATATTAATAAAAGAACATCTTGCAAATATTTAAAAATAAAATATCACAAAACTATTAAAAAATACATAAAAAGAAAACTAAAATAAAAAATAGATGTTTAAATAGATATTTTCTATGAATATATTTGCAAGGTGTTTATTTATTATCATTTAATGTTAGTTTTTTTATGAATAAGGAATGTAATATTAAAATTATATAAACAAAATATGTAATAATTTAAATTTTTTTAAATCACTACGTGTTAAGAAGTGTTTATGAATTTTCTTAAAATTAATAAAAAATAACAAAAATAAGTTTTAATTATTACATATGAGATTTGGAGGGTATTTTGGAAAAAAAAAATTAATATCATCCATAAGGAGTATTTTAAAATAAAAGTTTGGTAAAGAGTTTTTTTTTTGGGAGTTTACGAAAAGATAGAGAATTTTTTATAATATCCAAAAAAAATTAGGGGGTTAAAAATATACCAAATCATGGATGTGCGAATAATCATGACATAATTTAAATTAAAGATTCGAACGAAACGGTTAGCGATGACATCGTCAAACTTTGTTGTTGGCTGACCACACAAAGGACGAAAAATATTTGTACTAAATATGTAGCGAAATTAAAGATTTGTGAAATTAAAAACACTCTTTTTTTCAGCAATGTTTTCTGAACTATTATGTTCTTAATAAATTTCATGACGACTCATTCGTTCTTTTTCCTTATTTTACTTATGAAGTATAAAATATAGATAATTTTTTTAGCAATAACCGTTTGAATTATTCAAGAAATCCGGCTCTTAAAATTTTCAAACGATTTTTGCTACAAAATTTCACTCGCACACAACACACTAAATTACACATATAATAATGATTACAAAAAGAAAGTCACATACACAAAACGAACAACAATTTTTTTCAACTACATTACTTATAAACCCGAACAGCCCCGCGCAATTGCGCGGGGGTAATGCTAGTAGTATCCTAATGCGATTATTTTGGGGTATCTCGCACACGAGAACAAAAATACACCTTGTGATAGTGTTTTTGTTGGTTAAAAATATTTTACTTCGATTGTTGTCATTTTTTATCTAGATTTATATTTTGAAATGTTATATTTTATTTAAATTTGGTCAACATTTTATATTTAGTTTGTTTTATTTGCGGCATATAAAATCTTTCTTTCTCGTTAATGTCATAAATTTCATATGACCAATTCATTCTTATACCATGCAATTTGATGCGGACGTGCAAACATCGTGTGATTGTATCTATTACATATGAAAAATCTTCGATGTTCATACATCGTATTTGTTGTTTTTGTATGATTTTTCGTTTAAATCTCATTTTTATATGTGCTTACTAGATATGGGAGGAAATCACTATATTCTTAAGGAACGTAAAAAGAAGAAGATTTGCCTCTGGTATTTTAATTCAAAAAGACAAAAAAAAAATTATGAGAGTGTGCTTTTTGGAGAAATTAATTTAGAACAACTGAGTATCATATGCATAGTTAGTGAGTAATGATACAGACCACGAATCTGTGACCACGAATTGACCACAACTGTCACGTGTCATCTGCTGATTGGCTGCAGCTTTTGCACAACTTTTATGCAGCCAATCAGCAGCTGACACGTGGCAGTTGTGGGCAATTCGTGGTCACAGATTCGTGGTCTGTATCATTACTCATAGTTAGTCAATATGCCTATAATTCGTGTATTATATGATTTTTGTGGAAATCATGAAATTCAGGTTTTTATTTCAATCATTCAGGATAATACGCGTATATTATGAGACAAAAGTGTTGGGGCGAATTCGATCGAGTTTATATAATATTCATGCATTTGACAATTATTTAATACGATATGGATGTATTTATGCAATGATTTATTGAAAATTGAGTTTTTCTTGAATACACCAAATCTTTCTCTGCCCTCCATTGAGTTCAATCCAAGGGTTCTCGTTAATTTCATTAGCCGGTTGATTCTAATCAGCCAGTTAAAATTACTATTCAGCAAGTTAAGAATTTTTAATGGAAGGCTATAATTGTAACTTTACTATACACTAGGGCAAATGCTCTCTTCCCCTCTCTCTCATAACCGTCTCTTTTCCATCTCTCACTTTCCATGTCTTGTCATGTCTTTCTCCTAAACAACATAAGTTCAACATCTCTCTATCACCTGGATTTCTCACCGAAAGGAAGCTCCATTTCTAATAGAATTTTCACGACGAAGCTCTGTTTTTTTGGGCAAAACTCAATACTCATTCACCGGCAAAAACATCATATGAACTGGACGAATCCCCTGAAGAAGTAGATGAATCACCGGCACAAATCGTTATTTTTTTCTCCCTCTGATGACGTTCGTCGAAAATTTTTCTTAACCGCAAAAACCGATGAATCGCCAATGAAAACCCTAAATTACATTTTTTCTGAAATTATTGTTGAATTAAGGCTTTTCTTTGAAATTAGTTTTTTATTTGAAATTACTACCAAATTATGGTTTTTTTTCTCTCTCAACACTTCTGAAATTACTTTATTTGAAATTATCTTTATGGTATTGTTAAATGAATTGTTAGTACCGTTTTCAGATTTTTTTTAGAATTATGATGATTTGTTTTTATCAATATTGTATGGTACTTCATGGGTTTCAAAGCAACGTGAAGATTTTTTTTTTGGTGCTTCATTTTTTTTATTTTTAGTATCTAACAAATATGATTTTGAATTTTGTATTCACCCCTTTTCATTAAAATTTCAAATCTGTGGTCAACAAAAATAATTACGCGAATTATAATTTAATTAGTAAATATTGAAATTACTGCAATTACCAAAGGAAATTCAATGTCACGAGTTATGGAAGACTACAACTATCATAACCGGGCTTTTAGATCCCTAACCAACAATGCTCGGCAAAATTCGGACGCGACGCGCACAACTTCTCTGCAGATTTAAGAAGAAATATAATTTATACTTTATAGAGGATCATTTTTTTTTCTTCAGTTGATGTGCACCAGTATTGGTACCATTTTTTTTATTTTTGCTCTCTTTTGTTTTCTCTTTTTTAGTTCATTTTCATTTTGTAAATAAACTTTGTAAATATTTTTTTTTCCAATTCAATACCAAAGCATGTGGGACCTACGAGCCCACTACTGTTAATAAAAAAAAAATCAATGTTACAATATATGCTTTTGTCCATGTTTCAATATTTTGCAAAAAAAATTTACTGAAAATTGTATTCATGTTTCAATATTTTACATGTATAACCTGATAATATTTACAAATTACCTTTATATTTAAATATTTGTATAAAATTAATACCTTTGATATTTTACCATTTAAATTACATAAACTGGTTTAAAAACATTGAATATTATTATTGGAAAAATTGTAAATATGATAACTTAAATTTTATTTTAAAATACAAATATTATTATTTAATATAAATTATAAGATTATTATTAGAATACGTGCAATCTTCAAAATTATAAAACACATACAAAATATAATGTATTAACTATTTTCCAAAACAAAATTTTTGGATTATTTGTTTTTGTTAAAGGAGAAACGAAATATTAAGGCTACATAATCAATATTATCAAAAAAAAATAATAAATAATTAGATATAAAAACCAAGATTGTACATGAAAAAAGTTGTAAGGATATATCTTGACATAAAAACAGTGAAATCGAGATTTGATATAAAATAAGTGCATTTAATTACGAGCATAAACTTTGATAGTTATCATGTTTTTGTTAGGATTAAACATGATTTGTGATAACAATATATTATTAATATTAATATTTTTTTCAATACGCATATAATTTTTTTAATATTGATATATGAGTGTATAAAAATTGGATATACGTGTGAGTGTCAATAATAACAAACTGATAGCATTAATTATCTAATAACTGTTATTTTGCCAAAAAAAATAAAATGTGCATGTGATGTCTAATCTTGTTAATACATGATCAGATAACTTGTGCATACAATAACAATAAATTATTAAATGCCAATCAAATAATAATAAAAAAGTTTTTTTCATTATTTTTTAACCTATAATAATTTCAAAAATAATAATTATTAGTATATGTTATATTTATATAATTTTAATATTCATTTATTTTTTCATAAAAATAATATCAAATAAAAAAATCTTGAAATAATATAGGATTGAAAATACGAAATTAAAAAATTATTTTGGTTCAAAAAATATTTAACATGATCCGAAATCTTAGTATTTGTATGCATTTTTCGAATCTTAATATATTGCATTCATTGTAAATGTTTTTTTTTTTGTATAACTAATTAATCAAATAATAAACATGAAATTAATTGGCCATACAAAAATCGAGGAGAACATTAAGGAGAATGGGTTAGTGGAGAAAGTGAAAAGATGACATGTTGGAAATAGGGAAGAAATAAGGGAATAACCGGTTGAAGAAAATTTCCAAGAATACCCTTGTGTTAATCAATGGTCAAGATAAGATCAATCACAAAAGAGGAAAGAAAAGTTGGTGTATTGTAGAAGAGCTCTTGAAAATTACATGAATTAATATACACGTGTCTATATATTTTCATGACAAACTTTCATTTTATTATTTTGATAAATTGGATAAGTAGAACAATTATGATCGTCTCATTTTTTTTATATTGGCAATTTTATTTTGGCAGCTCTAAGAATTATGATAGTCTCTTTTTGCGATATAACTAGGTTTCTTTTTAATATTGATATACAAGCATGGTTTTGAAAATTAGTTTTTTGTATTTTCTGATTATTATTTTCGTCAGATTTAGAATTTGATTCACTATTTATTTTTGTTTTAGTAATATATTTGTATGTCCAAACAATGCTAGTTATTTGGTTATTTCTAGAGAATTTATGTTGAATTAATTTTCGTATTTAAATAGCAATACTAGAAGCATAACATATGTGTGTATATTATTTTGCTATTTTTTTATCGTATCTATAAGATAATCGTATTTTACGTGAACGTATATTGTATCGCATTGTTAACGTATTCCGAATGACTGATTATGCCACTGGCGAACATAAGAGCCAATGAAACTAATCTCCAAAATTATAATGTTTGTTATTTTCTTTTTCAATGTTTGTTAATTTCTTCTTTACTACGAACAACCGCGACCAACGAAAAACTATGAGTTCATTATATTGCATTTATTTATGAAATATAATTATTCTGAAAATTCAAAATGTATATTTCAATTGGTGTAAAAAAAATTATGAACAGTCAAAATTACTAAATTTTTATAATATATAACTAAGATTAATCATATAAACTGTTAGTTTCTTGCGCACGCCTCGCTAGCTCTCTCAAATAAGCTCCGTCCAGTTGTTTGTTTCCTCATATTCTCTTTAATATTCTCTTCAATTCAGACAAACTTAGTATACTCTTGTACTGTTCTAAATTGATTTTCTTTCTCTGAAGATTAGTTCTCCGTCGAAATTTGATAGTGTTCTTGTTGGATAAAATTATTTTAATTTTAATATCTACTATTTTCTACCAAAATTTATATTTTGAAATATTATATTTTATTTAAATTTAATCCACATTTTGTATTTAGCTCATTATTGGCAACATATAAATTGTTTCTTTCTTGTTATATGTCATAAAAAATTTATGACCAATTCATTCAAATGTCATGCAATTTAACGTGGACGTGCAAAAAATATGTGATTGTATCTATTATATATATTATATATGAAAAACTTCCGATGTTAATACATTGTATTGTTGATTTTTTATGATTTTTCGTTTAGATCTCATTTCAATCCGTGCTTATTAGATATGGGAGAAAATCATTCAAAAGAAGAAGAATTGCCTCTTATTTTTTTCAATTCAAAAAGACAAAAATATAAGAATATAAGAGCATGTACTTTTTTAGGCTCAACGATACAAGCAAATCGTTAGAATGATTAGGGCAAAATCGTACCTTTGAGAACGTATGGTTATTAAGAAGTTTTTTTTTTTTTTCAATGTTTGTTATTTTCTTCTTTATCGTTCGTCACCAAGCAAAAACTTTGAGCTCGTTATTTATTGTATTTATTTATGTAATATAATATTTCTGCAAATATATATTTCAATTTTCGATTCATGTTAAAAAAGAATTAAAATCATGAACAGTCAAAATTACTAAATTTTAATATTACATTTTAACTGAGTTTAACTATAAAAGCCCGGCCCAATAGGTCCACACCTTCCAGGCCGCCCTAAGCCGGCCGATACCGACTCCTCCCTTCTCAGCCGCTAAAACCCTCCTCCTTCCCGCCTCCTCTCTCTTTCTCGCTCTCGCTCTCGCTCTCGCCTAGCTAGCTCGCTTTCTCAAGTAAGCTCCGTCCAGTTATTCTTATTCTCATCGTCTATTCAAACAAATTTAGTATGCATTTTAACTTTTCTAAGTTATTTTCAGTAATTGAGTCGGAATTTGTCTGAAGATTACTTCTCCATCAATTATTTTACTGTTCTGAACTAATGATTTCCTCTTATCTATATATTTTTTTTTGTTTCAGGATTAAGGAGTTGATTTAATATGGACATGGAGGACACGAAATCGAACAAAAGGGGAAACAATAAAGGGAAAAATGAGAAATCTAGAAATCGGCAATTCGATGCACAGCAAAACAGGAATAAATTTGCGAAGAACAATGAAACATTCTCAAATCACCCTAATTCCTCCAAATCAGACTCTATGATCAGGTACGACTATAATTTTAAATCAATTTTAATTAACTAATCAATCAATTTCTTCAATTAATCAAAATCTCTGATCTTCTTTTTTTAGGAAAAAGGTGGATCCAGAAACGGCGAAATATTTCACCGAAATTACAAGCTTATTAGAAAGCAAAACCATCGATCTCGAAGAAAGACAAGCAATATCCACAAACGCATTGGACGAAACACGAGGCAAAGAGCTCGAATCAGCCACGGATCCAATAATTAGTCGCACTTTACAAACCCTACTCGAGTCCTGCGACTTAGACCAACTATGCGGCTTTCTGCGTGGCTGCGCAAATTCTTTTCCAATAATCGCCACTGACAAGTTTGGTTCCCACGTGTCAGAGACCGCAATTAAATCTCTCTTCAAACATTTGCATGATGAATCCTCTATTTCCTATATCGAAGACACCTTAAATATGATTTGCAAGGTAAATAAAAAATATTACTAAATTCCTTGGTTTAATTATTTAATAAAAAAAATGTATTTTCAGATTGTTGTTAAGGACGCAATGAATGTGATGCAATGCCGATATGGGTCCCACGTGTTAAGAAGTCTTCTTTGTTTGACTAAAGGGGTACCGTTAGAAAGATTAGAGGAATTTCATGTCACTAAAAGATCTGACGTACTCGCGGCACGGGTTAACCTTAATCCTGAACCTAACAAATCGTTTGAATTCGAGTATGGTTTTAAGTCTGTTTTTAAATCTCTAGTTAAAGGAATGATGGATAGTGTGAGGAATGAGATTGTGATGCTCAGAGTCGACCAGTTTAGTAGTTTCGTCTTTCAGGTATAAATATAAATTTATTTCGTTTTTCTTTTAATTCTTTTTGTTTTGAATTTTTGGTTTTGTAATTTGTAGACCATGTTGAGGTTATCAATAGGAGATGAGGAAGAACTGGATTATTTGATTTCGATTTTGCTTCGTTTGGAAGAGAATTTGAGTGGTTCTGAAACGAAACAAGAAATAATGGGTTTACTTGATGAAACCGCTTCGAGCCATTTATTAGAGGTTAATATTTTTTCCTCTTTCATGATAAGATTTCGTTCGACATTATTAATTTTTGTGTTGATTCGATTAAAAAAACTATATATTTTTTATTTTGCAGATGATAATTGAAGTTTCGCCAGATAAATTATTCGATAAACTTCTTAATGAAGTATTAATCGGTTCATTATTTAATATTTCGTCTCATCAATGGGGCAATTTTGTTGTCCAATCATTAATTTCTTCGATTAGAACAAAAGATCAAGTACGCTATTAATTTATTATTTTATTTACGTATCTCATAGTTAAACTATGACTAAAAAAGTTATTTATTCTTATTTCAATTTTAGATGACTATAGTTTGGGAGGAATTAGGTCAAAAAACAAAGGAATTATTACAAAAAGGAAAACCAGGAATATTGGCTTCTATTTTAGTCTCATGTTTTAAACTCCAAACAAATCGTCGCGAGGTTTCAAAACCTTTTTTTTTTTTGAAAAATAAACAAATCTTTTAATATTTATTATGATTAATTTTGTTTATTTAATTTGATTTTTGATTGCAGTGTGTTGAGGCTATTGCCGAAGCAGTAAGAGTAGATAATGATGAATCAAATGGAAATATAGTCGAACATATTTTATACTTGGATAGCTTTCTAATGGACACCTCCAGTTGGAAATGGCCTTCATGTGAAAGAATGCATGTTTTGGGTTGTCTCATGCTTCAAACTATTTTCAAGTACCCTAAGGTTTGTATTCGACCAAAATGAAATTTTTCATTTCAAAAATACCCCTGTATTCTAACATTTGATTTTATATTATAGCAATATGTGAAGAGTTATGTTGAGAGCTTGTTATCGATACAAGACGAGCACATTTTTCAAATTTGTAAAGATTCTGGTGGGGCCCGCGTACTCGAATCTTTTCTCGATTCTGACACCGCTTCGAAACTCAAGCTCAGATTAATCGCCAAGTACTCTAATTTTAACTCAATTATTTTGTTTTATTTTATTTATTTTTTTTGAGTAATTTTTTTTTTTTTTTTTTTAAGGATTAAAGGCCATTATGGGGAGTTAGCAATGAATGCTTCAAGTTCATACACGGTGGAGAAATGCTTTAGCGCGAGTAATATATCTCTAAAAGAAGCTATTTGTGAGGAATTATTAAATATAAGATCGAATCTTTCGAAAACAAGACATGGATTTCATTTATTGAGAAAGCTCGATATTGATGGGTACGTTCATTTATATCATTTTATTATTTTTTCCAAGTTTTTTTTTTCCATGAATATAATTTTGTTATTTTTTTGGGTTTTCCTACAGTTTTGCAAGACAACCTGAACAGTGGAAAACTAGCCAAAAATCGAAAGAAAATGCGTACAAAGAATTCCAAGCTGTATTCGGCGAACCTTCCGAGAAAAAACTCAAAATCGATGAACAAAATAATAATAATAATACTAAGAAACAAAAATTCAATGAAATGCCTAATAAACAAGATGGTAATCATAATAACGAAATAAATAATCATGTTTATAATAAAAGGGACGAGATTGAAAAACCAAAATTTGGAAAAAGGCCGTTTGAAAATAAAAGTAAAAGTTTTCTGAGAAATAGTATTAACAACGCTCCGTTCGTGAGGCAAACTGGAAAGAAAGAAAGTAGCGTGAACGAACTTGCGCAATTGGCTGGTAAATCAGAATTAAGCGCTGGGGACGTCAGGAAATTATTTAACGCTTCGATGAATAACGATAAAGGCCATCAAAAGGTTCCTTTTGTTAATAAGAGGAAACGCTAAATTTAATTGTGTGCGCTTTTTATTGTTGAATTTTGTTAAGAGTTTTGTTTTATTTATTTATGTTGTAATATTTTATTTTAACCATTAAATTATGCTGTAAGAGTAAATTATATTTGTTAGTTTTAAGTTTTTTATTTTCTTGTGTCTAATTTCCCATAATTTCTAGTGCCGAATAAATAAGATAGTGGATAATAAATGCTAGAAAAGTTCAAAATTGTACCATTTTCAATAATTGAGGTTAAATTCGAACTTACTATTCTTTGTGAACTATAAAAAGTTAACGTTATGTGTGGGCCCATTTATTTACCTTTTGTGTAAGAGAACTTTGCACATGATTTTTGTCTTTTTCTCACACATTTACAAAATCTCATTATTATTATTATAATATTTAATGCTAAAACATTCCCTGTAGATCCAAACACAAGTCTCAATTTCAACACATTTTGCTGGAAAGTGTTCAAATTACGAGTATCACATTTTTTTGGAGGTAAGTGGTAACTATCATATCTTCAAAATATTTTTAGATTGAAATATTCCCCCACTCAGGACCTCCAAAAGACTAAAATTTTGAAATTGATTGGACCACCCAGTTTTGTCTCGTGAAAAGCAAGTATTAAATTTGGTGGTTGGGTCCTGAATGTCACATCAATTTAATGTATTTTTTGTGTTTAGATTCGGAGGAAAGATTCAAGATGAAGAGCTCTCCTATTTTTCTTGCAAACCAGAATTCAAATTCGAGAAGTTTTATGAAAGAGGGAGGGAATTTGAAGGACAAAGAGAGCGTTTCTTTTCTGCCAATGGATTTTGCAACGGTATGATATATAATATTTAATATTGAGTGTATGTTGTTAGATTTTGAGTTTGAATTTTATTTTTTTAGTTCTTGGAAGAAGACAGAGATATTCATTCAATGAACTCAAACTTGCCATCCGAGAATCAAGGAAAAAGTGGTATGAAAAAGAATCGAAAGAGAAAATTTTTATCTTTTTGGAATAAATTTCAGAATAAATTCATCAAGCAAGATAAGAAATTTGAAGATAATTCGCGTATCACATGGAAATTGAAGCATGATTCTTACAGCCCAGTGAGTGGATTTTCATACAAATTGATTCCAAATTGTTTCAAACCTACAAGAGAAGAAGAAATTGAAGTGACTTATATGAAACTAGAGAAATTAGGGTGTATGAGAAGAGATGCTTTTGGGCCTATTTACTTGGTTACGTAACCATTTAATTAATTTTGGTTTCTTTTATTCGTTTTTGTTTAATTAGCTAGTTATGTTTAGTACTATTTTCTTTAGATTTGTAAATGGATCTCTAATAAAATTCATTATTTTTTTAGGCACTGGATTACAAATTTACTTTTTTCTTATAAGAACAAAAAGTACCTTCTCAAAATTTACTTGCAAATAGATCTCACTTAAAAACCAACACAAAATTTAATACAGGCATCAAATTTAAATACATAAACTAAACCTCAAAAATTTTGCTCAACATTAAAAAGTTTCAAATAAACAATATCTCAAACAATAGTACAAAATTATAAATAAAATTACACGGTGTTTTTCCCACCATTCTTTAACAAAGACTTGGGCATAAAATCCTCACCATCGTCCTCATTCCCCTTCTCCTCAATTCTGGCTCTCTTCTTCTCTCTCCTCTCCTCTTTCTCTCTCCTATCCTCGTCCAAAAACCCTTTCTTAACCTTAAAAACCTCTTCCTCCTTTTTCTTCGCCCTCTTACTTGGTTTATTCCTCCCTTTCGTCTTCTTCCTCACCTCGATCTCCTTCGCATCGTCTACTTTCTCTCTCATCACCCTCTCTCTCTCCTCCCTCCCGACTTTCTCTCTCCTCACTCTCTCTCTAACCCTCCCAATCCTATCCGGATCCATCATTATACTCTCGGGCGGCAACTTATTCAACAAACTCTGCACCTCCTTCTGCCTCCTTTGCTTTCCCGTCTCGAACGGATTTGCAACCCAGGAATCGAAATTCGGTTCTCCAGAACCGGGAATCAAAATACTGGAAAATCCATTAGAGTGACCCAGACCCAAACCCAAAACATCTTCATAAGGTCTGAACCTCACGGTACCGACTTTATACCCCTTGACCATAGCATGACTCATATAAACCTCGTTATCCTTCCAAACTTGGACCCGAGACCCGTTAGCGAAACCCAATAAACCCTTTTGGCTAAAATCTAGAGATTGAGCGTGCCCGTTAAAAGAATAAACTGTTTCGAATTTTCTCAAATCCCAAATTTTAATTGTCTTGTCCATGCCAGCTGTGGCTAGTAAATGGCCGTTCGGGTGGTGGGAAATGGCGGTTAAAGGGCCTCGATGGCACAAGAGCGTAATTAACGGCTTGTTTAGGGTGGGTTTCCACATGGTGAGTTTGCCACTAGAATGGCCGAGAGAAATTATCGAATTGTAGGGGTTGGATCGCATAATTGCAGTGGGACCCAAACCCGTTTTGTAATTCGAAACCATTTGGCCCGTGCTTATGTCTTGGTAGTGTAATTGGGAGAAACTATTTGAAGAGGCTAATAAATAATGCTTTTCTAGATACTCCAATTTTAGGGTTCTTCCATGCTCCTAAAATATTAAAATTATTATAAATTTGATTAATAAAAAAAATTAAATGTTTATTTTTTTGTTACCTTCAGACAGTGAATCTCGACACCGTGTTGATTGTAGATATAAGGGTACCTTTAAAAAAAAGAAATATAAGAAAATCGGGAAATTTTAAAAAGGGGTGTATATATATGGGAATAAATACTTTTTTGGGCAACGGCGAAAAATTGCTCGTTTTGTAGGAAACAAACATCTCGTACAGTTTCTCTGACCTATAAAACAAAATGGTTATTAAATAATTAATTAATTACAAGAAAAAATTAAATCTATTCATAAAATCGAACCTGAAATTCTTTAACGAGATTTAAATTGAGAGCATCGATCATGGCCAAATGGCCTTTTCGCCCTCCAAATAGGACGTATCTTCCATTTGGCATGTAATTAATTGTATACGGACCCAAATCTAATTCGAAGAAAAATAACAAAAAATTAGAAAGCAAATTGATTTTTTGGGGAAATAGAGGGGTAAATTTGAAATTTTTTCGTATTGGGTAAAATCATATCAAAAGCTTTTGCAGAACTGCGTAAATCAACCTCTTTAACAATATCTTCTTGTTTGAATTTCCATGTTTTCTCCAATTCATTCTCGGCCTCTATGTATCCTCCTTCACTTGGTTTTAGATACTGAAAAAATAGAATATTAACCATCAAAATAGAATATTACACTCGTTTCATTTTAAGTGGTGTTTGGCAGATTCATACCTCCTCGAACCTAGCAGCAGTTCTTGCGGATTGGGAATAATAATTCTCTCTCTGTTTAAGTTTGTGACCTAACTTTTTATCTCTCAAACCCTGAAAAAACAATTAATTGCAAAAGGGTAGAGACAATTAGTCAAAAAAAATGAATAAAATAAAATAAAATGGAGGAAAATATAATCAAAATTATACCTCTAAGTTTGCTTTGTTGCCTCGTAAATACTTTTGTGCCTTTGCTTCTAGTTTCTCCAATATATCCTGTTTAAATACCGAATTAATAACAAATGTAATATATTTTATAAGATATTTATATACATATTATGAAATAATGAAGTGCTATACCTGCTCAGAAACAGGATTGGGCTGATCAGCTTCAATTATTGCATCTTCTTTTTCCATCTGAACAAAAAAATCAAGAGAATTACAAATACATTACATTTCATTGTTTAAAATCACAAATTAGATCAAATATAGGACCATAAACAATAAGAAATTCACTAAAATCAGCTCACAGAGAGGGAGAGAGACGGAGATTCAGTTTTCAGATATGGAAAAAACAAGGATGGCTTACTTTAACAGAGATGAAAAGAGTTTCGATTGGAACTTTCTTGGAGCAAATAGCAGAATCGTGACCGGAGAGGAAGAGAGAGAAGAGTGCGTCCACGCCGTCAGAAACACTGCCGTAGCCGCCGATGGTAGAAGCTGAGTTTTGGGATCCAAAACCCTAGACTGAGAAGGGTTTAAGTTTAACGCAGAGAATAGAGACGAACCCCCGACTTGCTAAATTTTCGGAAAATCCAGGAGTTGAAATCCTGATGGAGCAAATCCAAATTCCCGGTATTTTGTTTTCCGGGAAAGAAAATGACATTTACTTTAAAGCTTTCTTACCCACTAATTAACCTAACATTCAATCCATTAACACTTTTTAAAATGTAATATTTATTTTTTATTGCATTTAAATCAATAAAAATATAATTGAATATACCATATTTATTTTTTTGTTCCACTTACAATGTCCTAATAAAATTAATTATGCTATAGTTATTATGTTTTTGGTAATCAATAAAAGGCTGAAGATTTTTTTTTTTTATCATTTTATAGTAGATATATTGGTAAAATGTACAATTACTTACAGTAAAAAAATATGTTATCGAATATGTTATGATTGGAATGCAATTCATATTATTTATATCAATTGTTTATTATATGATACACTACGTATTATAAGTTAAATATATAAAATAAAACTACGTTAAAACATACAAAATAACTTATTTAAACTTTAATTATTATTTAATATTTTTTATATTATTAATATTCAAATTATAATGAAAAGATTATTCTTACAAAACTTCAGAATATCACACATATCCATTTGAAATACGAAACATCTTGATTACATTACTCGTTCAAAACACGACAATATCATCGATACATTTCTTGTCCTGTTTTTTCGCAAAACACCTAAAGTACGTATAAAGCGACGAGGGATAAATACATATAAATGATTCCTTGTGTTTTACAAGTTATGTGATTGTGTGTCATAAATTAAAAATATGTATTTTTAAAGCAAAATTATCATTCCTTTAAAAATGGAGATTTTGAAATTAAAAACTCAATCGCTTGTAACAAATTCCTGGGGTGGAGAGGGAAAATGACAGGAGAACTAATTTGCTTTGAACAAAGACTGAGTTTCTTATCTTAATCTTTTCCCCAATGTCCTTGTAATGAGATTAGGTATTTCATTTTGTTTCTTTGATATGATTTTGATTGATATTAACATGTATATCGTCACAATAACCAAAAAATATAAAATCAAAATCTTAGTTGGTACATTGATGTAAAATAACTATTTAGATCAAACTTAAAGTAAACGTAAAATATAATGTTACTTTAAAAGTCGAAATATGTTTATTTGAGATATATTGATGTTTTGTTGGCAATTTTTTGAACGAGTATATATATTAACATACCAGGGGTTTCTATCATATATTTTTTTTCTTGTGATACATTTTTTTCAAAAATATTTTGAGTAATTATCATTTGATAAGTATTCAATGTAATGTTTCAAGTGTATTTATTAATTAATGTTTGGTTAAATACGAAATTTTTATTTTTTATTTAAAAAAAAATCTTCTTAAAATAAATTTTATGATACGTCATTTTAAATACTCAAATTTTTTTTTTTAAAAAATGTATGATAGAACTCTTCGTATATATATGAGGGAGGTCAACCTACTTAATTAAGTATCAAAGATTTGGTATTTAATGTTTTTTAATCATTGAATCTGTATTGAGATTTGTACATATATATATATATATATATATATATATATATATATGAGGGAGGCTAAACTACTTAATTAAGTACCAATATTTTGGTACTTAATGCTTTTTCAACATTGAATTTGCATCGAGATTTGTGCATTTTATGATGTGCACAAACTTTCATGATCATCATGAAAAAACACAAATCTTAAAACAAATTCAATGGTGAAAAAGCATTAAGTACCAAAATGATGGTACTTAATTAAGTAGTTTAGCCTCTCTCATATAAAACAAAAATGATGTGATTTTCATGTCATGCGTGTTGTATTGTATAATATTAAACTTGAAAACACGGCAAAGTGGTGGTGTCTCTTCAAATTAACAACTAACTAATGACCCATATTGCAAGTGAGGTATGAAAGGGGTTCATCTAATAGTATTACTCCTTTTTACAAAATTAAAAGAAAAAGAAAAAGAAAAAAAAGAGCAAGACAAAATTTCATGTGCGGCCCATAACCCTGCAAAAGCTAAAATAACATTTATACCACCAACAATTTATTAGAAAAATATCATGCATAAATCCACAGAAATAAAAATAAAGCACGGAAAATATCATATATCTACATTATTTCTTATTTTCTCCGTACATTATTTTCGTCATTGTTTAAATAAAAAGTGAAGTAACAACGATAGTTTGCAAATATTTATTTTTATTAAATAAAGATTTTTTTTTTGTCTCACGTTCATTATTTGATGCGAATGAGAACTTAACACGAGATATATAATTTATTGTGTTATGCATTCAATTATTCGAGTCGTGGATTCGTCAGCGAGTTTGCAAATTTTTTTGAAGCAGATTTGAATGTAATCATGATATTTGATACGTGTTTGCAGATAAAAAGTGAAGTACGTATTTTCCATATTCGTGATATTTCGTGCTTTAAGCAAGGTACGTGTTAAATTGTACCTAATAAAAAGAAATGTATTGTAGAAGTGTAACTCCTTTATTTTTATTTTCTTTTGAAAAAAAAAACTATTTTTATATTTTGAAAAAAAATATATTATTATTTTTGACGTGATACTCATGTCATGCTGTTTAAAAACTCCAAAGCAATGCAAAGTGGTGGGGTTAACTTCTTCTGCTAATAACTAATAATTAATGACCAATATTACCAACTTACCAAGGAATTATAAACAATTATCTCCAATACTCGTAGAAAATGGAGATAATTCATAATCATGATCATATTGCTATCCACCTTCCAATCATTAAAATCATATCCACCACTTAACAATCTCATCATGTATATTCTTCATATGATATGAAATTTAATAAACAAGAGTTTCTCTAACCGAGTGTTTGCACAATGGTCAATTATATATCGGTGTACCAAACTCCCTAATTTGCCTTGATTATTCCCTTAATCATGTAATTACTTTATTAAAATCAAATTTCTAAAATTTTGAATATGTTCCCGTGTTGACTTCAAATTTATTAAAAAAAAACGGAATTATTCAAACTATGTACCGAAGTTATTGCCAATGCTTTTTTTGGTAAATTAATTAGAATATATTAATGAAAAAATTGTCCCATTTCGTGGGCCCAGCCCAATCTTTTATATATTCAATGCTTTGATGCTTTGTGTAGGTTTTTTACACTTTCCTGTGAATCATGTGATCTCATCTCTAGGTTAGTTTTAGCTTCTTATCTTCTATAATCAATATAGGGAGATTTGCAAAAATACCCTTACCTTATATCTCTTTAAACTTCAAAAAAGATCCCTATATTATCGTAAATTGTTTAAAAGCCCCCTAATTCGTTTGAAACTCAATACATAATTTGCGTTGTTATTGTACTTTTGACGTGTTTGATTTTATTCATAGGCCTAAGGATTTTTTTGCAAAAAAAAAAAAAAAAAAAAAAAAAATCATATAAGTTATGTATTTTTTTTTATTTCAAACCCGTAGGAATTTTTCATTAATTAAAGTCGAAGGAATTACATATGATTGAGATATAAAATCTTAATTACAAATATGAATTCCATTACATAAACTAAAATTTCCCCCAAAATAAACTATCTTCACTAGAAGTTATGTTAAATTGTAAATAGTATCTGTCTTTTTCTTCCAAACACTAATATGCTCGTTCTCTTTTTCTCCATTTCTCTTTTTGTCGATGATTAATGAAATCGTGGACATTCAATGTATAAATGTATAATGCATGAGAACTATTTTTTTGGATTTTGATGATAAAATGCATATAAATTTGCATGTTTTAAATTTAAGTTTAGTTAAAGTGTTCAGTTTTTTTGGTTCAAAAAAATTTGATCAAGTCGAAAGCTAGACAAAATCGCTTTTCTCAAGAAAAATTGGCGGTGCTCTGTGAGAGAAAGAGGATAAAATAGTACTACTTAATTACATTCGTGATTTTTACTTATATATTTTTACGATCCAAATAACATATAAAAATACGCCAAGTTATGAAAAATAAATAATTTAAATAATTACATGGATATTAATTATACTGCTCAAAGTATATTTTAGAAAAAATAAAGATTATATTTTTTTCAAAATTAATTCGAGAATTTTTCTATCCAATAAGCTCAAGCGTGTTCTTTTCTTATTGAAGAGAAATTGTCACATGTCTATGATCTAGTTTTTATTTTAAAAAAAATTTAGATACCTTAACTATTTTGTCTTATATAGAAAATTTGTTTCGTAGTAGTATTTTTATTGAATAAAAAATGTACCATACAAGTTATTCGATGAAATATTGAAATACCCGATTAAAAAATGATATACAAATAAATTAAATGGTGGGGAGGATGCATAAGAGATAATTATAAGTTATGAGAAACGTAGTTGGATCATTATTTGCAGGTAAAACATAGTTTTTATGTGATAATTATATATCTTTTGTTTTTCAATTGCTCGCAAACAGTGACGGATCTATTAAGGGACTAGGAGAGCAGCGGTTTCCCCTAGATTTTTGAGCGATAATATATATATGTGATAATGCCAGTGTATTTTACGATAGAACTGGTAAATTATGTACTATTGTCTTCCCAAAATCTTTTGAAAAGTTCTCACAATAGTCTTCCCTAGATTACCGTCTCCATTGATTTGGGACAAGATCCGCCACTGCTTGCAAACTTCCATTTCATATAATATGATTCTCTTACATTATTATACCATTCAAATTAGACTCACATGCGAGGCGATTGGTTAAATGACTTAATGACACAGTTTCGAGACCAACCTAAATTTGTCAAATTTGTCCATTAACCTGCATATGTCTAGTTTTAAGACTATAATAATTAACATAACAAGCACACAAAAAATAACTGAAACTAAATTAAGGCAAACTATCTAATGTCTAATTTATTCTCACAAAGTTTGTTAAGTTGTCCGTCAGTAAAAAAAAGAAGATCATACGATCAAAGATCTCGAAAAAAATAATCACAAAAAGTGAAGAGATATCTCGCCTCCTCCTAGAATTTATAGTTAGAAAACAACAACAAAAAGATGGAAAAAAAATACTTAATAATTTCAGAAAGATTCTATATAAACCTCATTCTAAGGGTTTGTTTGGATGTCTAGGAAATAAGGAGTTATGTCTAGATTAGAGAAATAATATTACATAAACTTTATTTTATGTTTGGATGAGTTTTTAAGAAAACTATAGTTACTCTTGGTTACATAATTTCTAGGGAATTTTGTATAGAATTGTCGTGAAAAATAAAACTGACCAATTTGTTTATTTTTTTCTAAGAAAGAAAGGAGAAAAGTGTCATGTCTTTATTTTCTCGTTTTCCGCGATTTTATTTCTCTCTCACATTGATATTTATTTTTTCTAAATATTTCTAGAAATGAATTCAAACATATATTTATATTTGTAGGTTAATCTTTTCTTACTCCTTGAAAATGCCATTTTACAGTCCTAATCCCTACAAAGTTAAGTTCTTAAAATACAAATACTTGTGCATCCAAATAAGCCCTAAATAAGGAAGGTAAGAGCCTAAGAGGGCTTAGGAGGAGGAGGCGCCGCCACACGTAAGGGTTCATTCCACCTTCGTCTCCTAAACAGCAAGAATTTTTCAGTTATTTTTCTCTATTTTTCTTGTGTTATAAGATAAAAAAATATCATTAACCACCAATGTCATAATAAACTAACAACACGAACTTGTTTAAATTTCATAAGAACACATAAACTCTCTATACTTTCATCAACATATATATATTTTTTTTCAATTTGGCCACAATACTTGTTTTATTTGCAAATCCCCCATGAATACCTCAAAGAAATCAACACCATAGAGGGTCACATAATTATGTTCACACTAAATCAGCCAATAGAAGCCCCTAGTATTACTGACATTCGTACAATCAACATAAAAAAAATGAGAAATTTTACTGTTTAGACCAAATAAGTTTCGTATTACCAAAAATAGACCAACTAGTTTCAAAATTTGGAAAATAACACTCTCGACCTTTGAAAAGTTGAGAGATTGCTAAACTGCTCGACTTTTCAAAAGTCGAGCACTTTTATTCCTTAATCACCTGATCACAGGGCAGGATTAATTATTTCCCCAAACTGCTCGACCTTTGAAAAGTCGAGCAATTTTGCAATGATTTGGTCCCCCACTCTCTCTCTCACTCTCTCACTCTCTCTAAAGCCCTCGACCTTTCAAAGGTCGAGCACTTTTTGTGCTATTTAAACCCCCTGTTTGGTCCCCACTCACTCAAAATGTACCCGCCGAATTATTCATTATTTAGTTATTACGTTCAATTATGTTGATAATTAAGAAATATAATTAAATATTCAGTAAAATTTATTCAAATTTATGAATTCGAACAATTATTAATTACGTATTAAGTTAACAACTAACATATATTGGTTATTATTTTAATTAAATATACTAATTTAGAACATAGATCATGTTATGATAAAATTTGGTATTTGTTTCCGAATTTTACCATAACATTATCTATGTTCTAAATTGGTATATTTAATAAAAATAATAACTAGTACATGTTGGTTGTTAACTTAATACATATTTAATAATGATTCGAATACTTAAATTTGAATAAATTTTACTGAATATTTAATTATATTTCTTAATTATCAACATAATTGAACGTAATAACTAAATAATGGATAATTCGGCAGGTACATTTTGGAGGAAATTAATTTTTTATTTTTAATATCTGACACACACACGTGTTACATTGAAAAAATATATAAAAAAATTAAACCCCTCCAAAGTGTACACGCCGAATTCTCCATTATTTAGTTATTACGTTCAATTATATTGATAATTAAGATATATAATTAAATATTTAGTAAAATTTATTCAAATTTATGAATTCAAACAATTATTAATTATATATTAAGTTAACAGCTAACATGTACTGGTTATCATTTTAATTAAATATACGAATCGAAATTATCCAAATTTTATCATAACATTTCTATGTTATAATTAATATATTTAATTAAAATGATAACCAGTACAAGTTAGCTGTTAACTTAATACGTAATTAATAATTGTTCGAATTCATAAATTTGAATAAATTTTACTAAATATTTAATTATATATCTTAATTATTAATATAATTGAACGTAATAACTAAATAATGGAGAATTCGGCGTGTACACTTTGGAGGGGTTTAATTTTTTTATATATTTTTTCAAAGTAACACGTGTGTGTCAGATATTAAAAATAAAAAAATTAATTTCCTCCAAAATGTACCTGCCGAATTATCCATTATTTAGTTATTACGTTCAATTATGTTGATAATTAAGAAATATAATTAAATATTCAGTAAAATTTATTCAAATTTAAGTATTCGAATCATTATTAAATATGTATTAAGTTAACAACCAACATGTACTAGTTATTATTTTTATTAAATATACCAATTTAGAACATAGATAATGTTATGGTAAAATTCGGAAACAAATACCAAATTTTATGATAACATGATCTATGTTCTAAATTAGTATATTTAATTAAAATAATAACCAATATATGTTAGTTGTTAACTTAATACGTAATTAATAATTGTTCGAATTCATAAATTTGAATAAATTTTACTGAATATTTAATTATATTTCTTAATTATCAACATAATTGAACGTAATAACTAAATAATGGATAATTCGGCGGGTACATTTTGAGTGAGTGGGGGACCAAACGGGGGTTTAAATAGCACAAAAAGTGCTCGACGAGGACTTTAGAGAGAGAGAGAGAGTGAGAGAGTGAGTGGGGGACCAAATCATTGCAAAATGCTCGACTTTTCAAAGGTCGAGCAGTTTGGGAAAATAATTAATCCTGTCCTGTGATCAGGTGATTAAGGAATAAAAGCGCTCGACTTTTGAAAAGTCGAGCAGTTTAGCAATCTCTCGACTTTTCAAAGGTCGAGAGTGTTATTTTCCAAATTTTGAAACTAGTTGGTTTATTTTTGGTAATACGAAACTTATTTGATCTGAACAGTAAAATTTCTCTAAAAAAATCATGGCCTATCCCTCCCTTACATTTATCCCTTAACTCTACTTCATAAACAATTATACATAACGAGTCATTATTTCTCTCTATATTAACTCGCTACACACATAGAAGTAAAAGTTCAGAAAGATTCTATGTAGTCAAACTGGAGAGGAATGTTATACGTGCAACAGTGCATGTGAATGTGATAATAATAGTATAAAAATACAGTGCTTTGTAATTCCAAGAAGCTCCTTTGGATCTCATAACTTTTTACCTATAAATCTCTAATTAATACTTAATAATTAGCGTTTAACTTTTTCATCTTTTATTTATTTATTAGTTATTAGTTATTATTATTAACTTATTACCATCTCCAGAAAGTTGGATTCTTTCTTAGTTTCTCTCTCTATCTTCTGTCTGTCTCTCTCTCTAGGTTCTGGTGCCAGCTCACCTTCTTCACAGGGAGGGCACGAGACAAGGAAATTGGAAAGGAAAGAGAGAGAGAGGAGAGAATAAGAGAAAAGAGAAATTCAGGCAACCACCGATTTTTTTGAAAAAAAGATTTGGACATAATTAAAGTGGGACAAGGAAAGGTGGTTCCTTTTTTTTTGTTCTTTATAAGGTCGATTGAGAAGAGAGGAGTGAGGAGAGAGAGAGAAGAGAGATGATGAAGGAGAAAAGGAAATTGCTGGTTTTTGCTTGCATTTTGTTGTTGAATCCGTTCTTTGGCAATGCCAATACAGACCAATCTGATGGTGAGCGATTTATTTCTCTGTTTGGTTGATTTTATCGAGATTATACAGTAAAACTCGTGTTTTTCTCACTGTTTTTGGCAACCAATTTTTGGACTGAGCTTCTGTTTGTGATTTCGTGGTGATTTGATTGGAGTCCAGTAACCATTTTTGCTATTTAAGGAAGCAATTTTCCATTTTTGTGTTTGATTTTTTTGGTACCCAGTGTCAGTGGCTTGAATTTTGACTAAATTTCTGGCATTTAATTTTGCGCTACTAAACTAGTAGAAGTGTTCGCAAGTCCACTAAGTTTGATTTGCATGAAGATCCAGTCTTCAGAACAATTTTTTTTTCCATTAATTAGTAAATAATTTTCGCTGAAATAGATCTGTTTGACTATTTCTTAGCAAAAAGTTCTATTCACTCCCTCAATTAAATAAACTAAACTATCTTTCCATAGCACCAATTTGATTCACTCAAATAATTATTTCTATCAAATTCTCTAATTTTCTTTTATTTATCTTCAATTAAATGCAGTATCTGCACTGAACGTGTTATTTCAAAGCTTGAATTCACCGTCTCAATTACAAGGCTGGAATTCCAACGGTGGAGATCCTTGCGGACAATCATGGCGCGGCATTACATGCTCAGGCTCTAAAGTCACTTCCATGTTAGGACAAAAAAAGAAAATTATAATTTCTAAATTTCCATTCAATTAGTGGTATCATTTGCAAAATTAAATCCTCAATTTGAGTCTCTTTTTTTAGAAAATTGAATGGATTGGGACTCTCTGGAACTTTGGGCTACAATATGAATAGCATGTCTTCCTTAACCGAGCTGTGGGTTTTTGTTTTTATTTTTAAATTTAACATCATTTTTCTTTCTTGCACGAAATTATATATTTGATATGGGTATATTTGCAATTTTTTCATTGCAGTGATTTAAGCAATAATAACCTTGGTGGGAGCGCAATACCTTATAATCTCCCTCCTAATCTCCAAACATTGTAATTATTAATTAATTCTATAGTTTGCAAATCATTCTATTTTCTTTTTTTATAATAATGATAATGTTTATTATATATTGTTTATTTTTTTTTTCCAGAAATTTAGCTCAAAATCAATTCAACGGTCAAATGCCTTACTCCATATCTCTCATGACCTCACTCAAAACTCTGTAAACTTCTTCTTAATTATTTATTGTTATTCTTGTCCTATATACGCAATTAACTTTTTGTCTTTTTGGACTAATATGTAAATGCGGTAAATGTAGAAATATGGCGCATAATTCCTTACAAGGAAATCTCACCGACATGTTTTCTCAACTCAGCAGTTTAACTACAATGTTAGTTCCTTTAATTATCATATCATATTATTTAAACATAAAACCTATTTAACTTTTTTCATTCATATAATAATAATACCCTAATTTGCATAATATATAATTTTTCAGGGACCTTTCATTTAATTCTATTACTGGAGATCTACCAGAAAGCTTCAGCTCTTTATCCAGCTTAAATTCACTGTAATTAATATCATTCTTAAGTTTAATTTATTAATACTTAATAATAAATATATCCAATTATATAATTTTATTTTCAGAAACTTGCAAAATAATCAATTCACCGGAAACATAAACTCAATCGCCACTCTCCCTCTTAAAACTCTGTAAGCAAATAAAAATCATATAATCTTTAATTAATATTTGATATAATATTTAATTGTATTAATTCTAAATTATGAATAATTATAGAAATATTGCAAATAATCGGTTCACAGGCTGGATACCCGACTCCGTAAAAAAGATAAACAGCCTTTCGTAAGTCCTCAAAATTTCACAAAATACCCCTCCAAAATGTGATTTATCATAAATACCCCTTAACAGGACTGACGGGAACTCCTGGAATTCGGGGCCCGCGCCACCACCACCGCCATTCACGCCGCCGCCATCTGGCAGGAAGAGTAATCCCGGCAAATCAGGAGGGAATAACAACAGCCAGGCTGGCGGTAGCAGCGGAGGAGGAGGCAGCGGAATTGGTGGCGGTGGAATCGCCGGAATTATCGTCGCGTTTTTGGTTATCGGTGCAATTATCGCCTTTTTCGTCGTTAAAAGAAAAAGAAAGTCTTCCAAAGAAGGACTTTTCGAACAAAACCAACCTTTCAGATCTAATGACATCAAAGGTTTGCTTTTTATTTCGTATATACCCTTCAAAAATCCAGAATATCGGGATTACCCTTCTGGAACTGCGAACATATCATATTTACTTGCCCTCTCAAAATTTATTAAATTTCAAACTAACAGAAAGAAATATGAATTTTGGGAGGGTAAATATGATGTTTTTGAAGTTTTAGAAGGGTAGTTTTGGTATTTTGGGGTTTTCATGTTTTTGGGAGGGTAACTAATACTATGATATTTAAACTTTTAGAAGGGTAATTTTGATATTTTGGGTTTTGGGGAGGTAAATATAATATTTTGAAGATTGAGAAGGGTAATTTTGACAATTTGGGGTTTTAGGAAGGTATATATGAAAATTAATCGTATATAAAATTAATTGTACAGAGCCGAAGCCGAGCCCGCCACCAATGATGCCGTTCCAAGCATCGTCACCGCACAGAATCGAAGTAACCGAATTGGTACCGCCAATGATGATGAATCTCAAACCGCCGCTTAAAATCGAGAAAACCGAGGACAATTTTGCAAACAAACCCGTAATTTCCAAGAAATCGAGCTTGCCTTCCATCAAAGCCACGGTTTATTCCGTCGCGGATCTTCAAATGGCCACGGATAGTTTTAACATCGATAATCTTATCGGCGAAGGATCTTTCGGCCGCGTTTATCGCGCCCAATTTAAGGATGGAAAGGTACTTTATGTAACATTTAATATTATATTCCCCTTTTTTGTATACCCCTCCAAAATATGAAATATCATGAATACCCCTACAAAACTTCAAAAGTATACATGTTATTATTTTGTTTTAATCCATAATATCATTCATTTTTCTGAAGGTTTTGGCGGTGAAGAAATTGAGTTCCGCGATATTACCGCACAGTGCGTCAGACGAATTTGCTGAGCTGGTGGCGCGGATCTCGAAGCTGCACCACGCGAATCTGACGGAGCTGGTAGGATACTGCATGGAGCACGGACAGCACCTCTTGGTGTACGAGTTCCACAAGAACGGGTCTTTGCACGATTTGTTGCACCTCTCTGACGAGCACTCGAAACCTCTCTCTTGGAATTCCAGAGTCAAGATCGCTCTCGGCTCTGCCCGTGCTTTGGAGTATGTACCAATTTTTTAATTATTTGAAAAATGCAATGGAAATGACGAAATTGCCCTTTTTCTAGATATTTGCACGAGGTGTGTTCGCCTTCTATTGTGCATAAGAATTTCAAGTCGTCGAATATTTTGTTGGATGGGGAAATTAATCCGCATGTTTCTGATGCGGGTCTTTCCAGCCTCGTTTCTGACGATCAATTCCAAGTAAGCCCTTTATTTTTTACTCTGTCGCAATTAAGTCCCTACTTTTTATTCATCTTATAATAAAATAAATGAATAAATAAATAAATACAGGCATCAGAGCAAGGGACGGGATATAACGCGCCGGAAGTAGCCATGTCAGGCCAGTACAACTTAAAGAGCGACGTGTACACATTTGGAGTCGTCATGCTCGAGCTTTTAACTGGTCGAAAACCATTCGATAGGTATTACTACCTTATTAATTTATTTATCATTTTTGTATAAAATATTAAAAAAAATGATGAATGCAGTTCGAGAGCGAGATCTGAGCAGTCATTGGTCAGGTGGGCGGCCCCGCAACTACACGATATCGATGCATTGGACCGCATGGTGGACCCCACTTTGAAGGGTTTATATCCTGCTAAATCTCTCTCCCGTTTCGCTGATGTCATCGCTTTATGTGTTCAGGTATTTAATTATTTTTTTTTTTTGGAAATTTTTGTATGTGTTAAAAATGGATGTGTTTGTTATTTGTTGTAACAGCCTGAGCCAGAGTTTAGGCCGCCCATGTCGGAGGTGGTGCAAGCGTTGGTACGATTGGTACAGAGAGCGAACATGACTAAGAGAATGCTTGATGGAGAAGGACAAGAAAAGGACGAAAATGATGAATTTATGTAAATTTAGTCGAACAAAGATATGCTTGTTGATGATTACTTTGTTCGAGTTGGAAATTTCGAGGTGTTATTGTACTTTGTTTTATTTTGTGGGTATATAAAGTTATATTTGTTTTGCGTTAGGGTTATTGTTATATTGGGAGGGATTAAAGAGTTCGATATTTTAATTTACTTCGGCAACAGCTTATATAAGTAATGCTCGTGAGTGTTATTAACTTATTTGAGTGAATTCTTTGGCTTATTTTGCCCATTATTGGTTTAATTTACTATATCATTTCTTCTTCAACTCCTATGATAAATTAAATTTAAATTATTCAGATAAATGGTATCCTAACTAATCGATTTTTCTTTTCTTAATTGATGGATTAGAAAATGAAAACAAAGTACAATGAGAAATTAAGTACCGCATCTCCAGTATCTTTTATTATCAAGTTCTCAGCAAAACAAATTGAACAAATTATGAAAACCTCAAACCGAATTATAACCGCATTGAATTGTATTAGAATCAATACTTTTCAGCCTCGCAACCGATTCAACGTGTCCTCTCAGTGTATGTGTCTCCCCCAACCTAAAATCGCCCAAAAAAAGTTAGTTTTGTAAAATTCGATCCATTTGAAATGTTGATTTCACCATTATAGAAAAAAAATTATAATTTTTACCTGGCTATTTCGGCACGTCTCAGAGCTTGTTCTGCCAATAAAAAAGATTTTGAGCGATTTAAACCCAAATCCGAAGTTGAACCATGCAAGTTTATTTGAGAGAGAACCCATTGTGCTTCTCTATCTTCTTTCCCATAATCTTTCTTTGTAGTAAATGCAGTCTATTAATTTTGAAAAATTAGGACCAAAGTCAAATCTATACTAGAAAAAGAAAATATAATAATAGTTAATGAGATTAACCTTTCTATCGAATAAAAGGTTCCATGCATCGCCACTCAAAGCGTACCGAATAAAAAATTTGATTATGTCGAGAGGTATGTAAAATATTAAACTATATAACCATATAATTCCAGCCCATCCCCAACCTATACCACGTATCGAAGCGAACTCGATATGTGCATATACAGAAATTAGAGTTGCCACCTATGCAAAATAAAATAAAATAATCCAGTAAAAAAAAGTTATCTAAAACCTATAAATTTGTTAATTAAATAACTTGAGATAAAATTACCAATTGGGCGACAAGAAATGCGCAGATTAATAAAGTACCGGGTCTTTCTATAAAAGACCAACTTTGGCTTCTCGTAACGAATATGAGAGCTTGACTTATTATGCTAACTTGCAAATATATCGCAGACGATACTTTTTCTTCGTCAGTACTTAGAGATTTCAATTTGAAATAAGTCTACAAATGAAAAAAAATAAAATCCATAGTTACTTAAATAGTAAATATAATATATTCAAAAAAAGAAATGAAATAATTTGTAGGTACCTCGAAGAAAGTGGTTCGAGTAACTGCCCAATAAAATAAAACGGTGACTAATGCGAGATAAGTGCCAATAACAATGCCTGTAGCGAATATTTCATTTAATTTCCAAGTATCTGGTTTTGGTGATGGTCTCACTCGATCTTTCGATATAGTCATGATTGTACCTTGACAAAAAAATATAATTGTTAAAAATTTTAGGTTTTGTTTTGAAATATTCTTTTGAGCGAAAAAATTACCATCATTAAGTATTGCAATTATCAGAACCATAAATGGCGGGAAATCATACTCCCAAATTAACGCAAGAAGCACAAAACCCAACTGAGAAAAATATTAAAAAAAAATAAGAGTCCAATTACAAAATATAAATTTTCTTTTTGAAAAAATTAAATTAAAAAAATAATTTACCACGATCCTAATTGTAATAGATACAGCATATATCTGCAAAAGAAATGACAAAATACAATTAACATACATTTTTTTTGGAATTTTGGCATAAACTAGTAAGAAAAGAAATACAAAAACTCAGCTGTGTAATTTTTCATTCTCTGAAAAATGGCGCGACTAGTCAAGACAGCGCTGACAATAACGCTCAATCCCGATTCGGTGAGCACGATATCTGCGGCGTTTCGCGCAGCATCCGTCGCATCGGAAACCGCGATTCCGATATCGGCTTTTTTCAAAGCGGGCGCGTCGTTCACTCCGTCACCCGTCATGCCGCATATGTGCTTCTTCTCTTGCAATATCTTCACTATTTCGTACTTGTGCTCTGAAACGTATTTTTACAAAACGGTATTTTCGTAATTTGACCTAATATGAAATCTCCAGTAACATTATATTTATTTATTTGTTCAGATTTTATCAAAGGGTATTTTTGTAATTTCACATTAATGTGGCAAATACAAATATCATGTGAAATTACCAAAATACCCTTTTCTGCAAACTTACAATTTCAGGTCGTAACGATAATAAATAATAATAGAATACTTTTTAAAAAAAAAAAAATGAAATTACCAAAATACCCTTTTATAATATCTGAGATTTTAGGTGTTATAAGAATAATTAATTAATTAATTAATTATACCGGGGAAAACGCCGGCGAAACCATCGGCTTTTTCGATGAGTTCGTCAACAGGGAGAGCTTCGTTTTCGTCCTTATGTCGGCCTAATAAGGACGAAGAAGGGTACATATTTGTCCCCATTCCTAACCGCCTCCCCGTCTCCTTCGCAATCGCCAATTGATCCCCTATCATAAAAATAAAATTATATATTATTTTATTTTTATAAAAAATATTTCATCAAAATACGTACCAGTAATCATTTTGACACAAACACCGAGATTCAAAGCTCTACGAATCGTTTCTGCACTGTCGTGTCGCGGAGGATCGAATAATGGCAATAAACCGCAGAAAATCCACGGACCACCTTCCCTCTCTTTCTTCTTCTCTGGAATAGCCTAATAATAATAAAAAAAATTGTTAGTTTAATTTTTATTGAAAATAAAATATATTATATTATTTAATTATTTGTTATACCTGATATGCAACTGCAAGAGAACGTAACCCTCGTTCTGCAAACTTATCGATTATTGCGTGAACTCTTTCGCTTATTTCGTTCTTGTTGTAGCACAAATTTAGAATCTGAAATAAAATAAAATAAGATACAAGATTAATTACATTTTATTGGATAGTACTTTCAAAAATAAAATAAATAAATATTACTTGTTCAGGAGCTCCTTTGCTAGCACGAAACCAATTTCCATCAGAATCAATATAAGTTATTGCGGTTCGCTTATCAACAGGATTAAATGGAAAAAAATGCACTTCTATTATATTATCCCGTGCCTAAAATAACAAAATAAATAAAAAAATCATTAATTAATAAAAAAAAATCATTATTTTGAAGAAGAAGAACCTCTTTGGGGTCAACGAGCATGTTAACAATGGCGGTATCAATGGCATCTTGATTCTCGAGTCGTGCTGCTCGAGCCGCCAGAAGAATAATCATATCTTTATCCATTCCTCTATCAAAAACCTAAATTAAAAAAATGCATAAGTAATTAATGCAATATAATATAAACGAAAAAAATTAAATTAATTAACAAACAATACCTCAATTAATGTCTTGTCAACTGTGAGGCGATTTAGAGTGAGGGTACCGGTTTTATCGCTACACAACACATCCATACCCGCTAATTCTTCTATTGCCGTCATTCTCTTCGTTATCGCCCCCTTCAAATCACAAAAATATCAAAAATCTCCCCATTTAAAAAAAATAAAAATTAATTAATTAATAATTATATTTTTTTACTTGTTGAGATAAGCGATGAGAACCAATGGCGAGAGTGACGGATAAAACTGTAGGCATGGCTATAGGAATTCCTCCAATTAATAAAACTAATAAATTATTTATACCATCTCTATAAGATCTGTGTTGAATTGGAAACATTACGATTATTTCGATAATCATTCCAATTCCTATCGAGCAAATGCAAAAGTTTCCTATTGCAGTAAGCACCTAAAACCAACAAAAATATTAAGGACGATTTACATATTTACCCTTCAAAATATCACAAAAATATCAAAATTAACTCGGCGTTAAATTTGTCAATTTTATCACGGTTTAATTTTAGAAATCTAGTTAAATTATTGCGATGTTTTAAGATTATTGAGAGGCTGAATATGATATTTTAATATTTGGAAAATTGGAAGGGTAAATATGATATTTTGGGTTTTTTAATTTTTTAATTTTACCTTTTGGAAATGACCAATGGATTCGGTCGTGTTGACTAAATAGGCGGCTTTGCCTAAGAAAGAATTTATGCCTGTTGCAATTACTATAGCTTCGATTTCGCCGTGTTTGCATGTAGAACCAGAGAACAGGATGTCTCCAGTTCTTTTTGTAACTGGAAGGGACTCTCCAGTAAGTGCTGACTGTACATGTTGATGTAATACTAACTTTTAAGGATTTTTTTTGGTAATTTTGATAAAAAAAAGTGGATAAACAAGATTAATTAATTGCCTGATCGACTTTTATAGGATCTCCTTCGAGTAATCGAGAATCTGCGGGAATAATGTCTCCGAGTTTTATGCTTATTATATCTCCAGGTACCAAAATGGAGGCGTCCAGTTCTTGCCATTTATTATCTCGCAAAACCTTCAATGAGATTTATTTTTATTTTTTGTGTTGATTTGAAGGAATATAAGTTTTAATTTTTAAACCTTGGTTTTGGGAGCGAGACGAGCCATTAAGGATTGAGCGGCATTTCCTGCATTATTTTCTTCGATGAAACTAATTGTCGAATTTATAATTAGAAGACAAATTATCCCTACAAAATCTTCCCAATCTGGTCCTTGATTCTGTTTAAAAATTAATAACAATATAAATAATCAAAATTAAAAAAAAAGTCAAAATAAAGTAATAAATTAAAATTACTCCTCCATTGGCCAAAACGAGTGCCATAACGGCTGCGGCTTCCATGACCCACGATAATGGATTCCACATAAAACCCAAAAACTTCAAAAATTTGTTTTCCTAAATTTAACAAAAAATCAAGCATTACTAAATGGGATACTAAATATATGTAAAATAAAGATTAACATGAGAAGATGAGTAGATTTACTCGCTTCTCTTCTAATTTGTTGAAACCAAAAAGTTGCAATCGAGCCGAAGCCTCATCTGAAGTAAGGCCTCTCGAGGATGTTTTTAGTAGCTCGAATAACTCTTGTAAAGGTACATTTTCCTTTTCAAATCGAAACAAATAACCAATTTATTCACATTATTGAGAAAAAAATACAAGTTATGGTACTTTATAAAAACTCACCAAATCGATAGAATCTCTACTGAAGTTCTCGGGACCGATCAAAGGCGCCTCTAATTCATGCATGACTTAAAATTGTCTCTAAAAGAATTTTAATTTCCAATTATCAAATAATGGCACGTAAACTACTGAAAGTAATGCAAACAGACAAGATTAATCAATATTTTTAATTAATGAATAATAACGACTAACCCAACAGAAATGAAGCGATCAATGGAAGAGAAGAGGGGTAGTAGAAGAGACCAAAGAGGGCAATAATCTCGTGCTTTAAAAGGAAAGACAGTATGAGCAAGACTGTGAAGTAGTGTTCTGGTAGCCATGAGAATGATTGACGGTTGACCGTTGGGTGGTGGGTTTAGTATCTTTCGCGCCATCCTCTCCTCTCGTTCTCGGCTCCTATTGGTCGATCTCTCCTCCTCTCAACGGCTATTCAATTCAACCCTTTCTCCAAACCTAACAGTCGTTGTTTTGTTCTTTCTATATAATTGGGTTCGGGGGCTCAATTCTTTTCGACCCCAACCCGCTTGATAAGGTTAATTTTATTTTTATGATCGGATACGATCCGATCCGAAATGATGGTTCGAATATTAAACATACATGGTTCGAATATTAAACATATAATGAGTGCTACAGTATATTTTATCATTACGATAACGTTGTTTGGCCATTCAAATTTTTTTTGCATTGTAATTGCAATAGTTTTTTTTTATCTACTCCCTCTCCCCTCTCAAAAAAAAGAAAAAAAAACCCGTCAATATTCGCTATTGGATACAAATATGGTTCGGATATTGTCAAATATAAAGACAATACAAATATTTATTTTTTATACTAAAGAAATGGAGAGGCTTCTAGATATCAAATGGAGAGATTAAGATACTTAATTAATAAGGTAACTTCATGGTGAAGATTCATCATATCTACATTTGACCAGATGCATCCACACAGTAAAATTGACTCATGCCAAGTGGTCTACAATATTCTATAATATTTTAGCCATCTCCAACGTCGGTTCAAGACTAACATAAATAGGGCCTAGTTCATTTGTATCATATATGAAATCAATAGCAAGTAAAATAGATAGAGAGTAAGTATAACAAAGAAAGAAATTACAAGAGAGAGAGAGAGCTAGGGATAGTTAGAGAGAGAAAACTTATTTAGAAAGAGAAACTGAAAGAGTGTGTTAGTTTTGTACTTATAATCTTTGTTTAATAAAATTAATATTTTGAGTGTTAAATCGCTGCGCAAATTTCAACAAGTGGTATCAGAGCTCGAGTTCAACTCCGGAGTATAGTCCAAGTCCAAACGGGGAAAGAAAAGAAGAAGAGATGACGCCAGACACCCATGCGTGTGAGAAGTTTGCGAGATATTTATGAATCTTGCAATTTCTCTGTCGTCGAGCCACGGAGTTTTGTGAAAGCGGAGAAACATAAAAACTAGATTAAGGCGATGAATTATGGAATTCATAGGATCAAGAAGAATAACACGTGGAAGTTGAAAGACAAACTAAAAGAGTGCGTTAGTTTTGTACTTATAATCTTTGTTTAATAAAATTAGTATTTTGAGTGTTAAATTGCTGCGCAAATTTCAACAAGTGGTATCAGAGCTCGAGTTCAACTCCGGAGTATAGTCCAAGTCCAAACGGGGAAAGAAAAGAAGAAGAGATGGCGCCAGACACCCATGCGTGTGAGAAGTTTGCGAGATATTTATGAATCTTGCAATTTCTCTGTCGTCGAGCCACAGAGTTTTGTGAAAGCGGAGAAACATAAAAAACTAGATTAAGGCGATGAATTATGGAATTCATAGGATCAAGAAGAATAACACGTGGAAGTTGAAAGACAAACTGAAAGACAAAGAAATTATCTAAAGACAAGTTTGTACGCAATCGTGAGATGATAGGCTTATCAAAGAAAATAAATTAAGGGGGAGTGTTGAAATATTAATTTAGTTTCTATACTAGAGAAATGGAGAGGCTTCTAGATATCAAATTGAGAGATTAAGATACTTAATTAATAAGGTAACTTCATGGTGAAAATTCATCATATCTACATTTTACTAGATGCATCCACAATAAAACCGATTCATGCCAAGTGGTATACAATATTCTATAATATTCTAGCCATCTCCAAAGTTGGTTCAAGACTAGTATAAATAGGGCCTAGTTCATTTGTATCATGTATGAAATCAATAGTAAGTAAAATAAATGAAGTATTATAAAGAAATAAATTACAATAGAATGAGAGAGACCGTGAGTAAGAGAGATAGAGAGAGCTAGGGATAGTTAGAGAGAGAAAGTGAGAGTGTTAGTTTTGTAATACTAATCTTTATTTAATAAAATTAGTATTTTGAGTGTTAAATCGCTGCGCAAATTCCAACAAGTTTTTTTTTCTTCAAAAGATAATTTTATTACACAAAATATTGATATTACAAAATGTATCTTTTCAAATATTGGAATATTTTTCAACAATATCAAATAAGATGCTTTTTTATTTGTTTTATCGTTTAACTCGTATATATAAGCATCCCAACTTCTCTATTTCGGTCTGTTTTGGACCAGTTTTTAGTTTCAGTATGGAATAACCTATGTTAAATGTGTGACGTATTTTACAATTTTACAATTCGTGAATATCTTCGAGATCTTGTTACAAGTCTTCGTGTTCTATTTTTCATGAATTTTCACATTGTAATAGCTTGTCTTCATGCGTCATCCTAGTCCATCTTTAGCTTATAATCTATTAAAAATCATTAAAAAAATCAATATCGTTTTGAAACAATCGAATATAATTTGAATCAACAAAATTAACTAGGACTTTTTGACACTATCTGAGAGGGCTTCGTTCACGGTGGATACATGTAGAATAATTTATTTTGGATTTCAAAGTGATAAATACAGAGTTTTGAAGAACATCCAATCATCGAGGCGAGCAAAACAAAAGTAACGCTTCAACTCTACAAGAAATTCTTGTTTCGTGCAAACCGAGGTAAAATATTTTTTACTCATTCTTCCATACTTTTATACATTACAACTAGATCCTAGGTTTGGGGGCACGATATGTTTTGTTGTCCATGCATGACGCATGAATACCTCCAAAACTTAACAACACCAGCATCTTCATGATTAGAGAACCATCATCACCTCACACGCGAATATACTAACGTATACATATAACCCATAAATTAATTACCTATGAACATACCTATTTCTATAAGTATCGCCATATATAACTAGGAACATTTATAATTGTACTTCCTTTTGTTTGACGGTTTAAGTTGAAAGAAATACATTTTCGGATCAACCGTAAAAGTGTACACAAGGATAAACGAACGTACGCGTTCGTGGCCATAACTTTCAGTAGGAAACTCCAATTTGAATGGTTCAAATTGGGTCAGATAGATAATGAGATTATATAGAACTTTCATGTAGAAATATATTTCATGTGAACGAAGTATCAGTGTCGTTTCAATGAAATACCGAAAGGGTGCAACAATATGACATACAGTTAGTAAAACTGTCATAACTTTTGCATACGAACTCCAATTGGGCTGGGACAAATTGGGTTGGAAAGATAATACGATTATCTATAACTTTCGTGAAGGTTGATTTTCTATTAAAGGAATTTAACAATTTCGTTTTTACAGAATATTGAAAAGGTTCATGCAGTTTTCTGTGTGAAATGGTGTATATGGTATATACATGCCTTTTGGCCATCCTAATCCTATGTGATATAAATAAGATATTTCTCTCTCCTCTATTAAGTCTATTCCGTCCAATTCATTATATCTAGAGAATTGATCCAGATATAGAGAGTCATCTTTCTAAGAGCGAAATAGTGCGAAGAGAGAAAATCGAGAAAAAGAGTTTTTCTCGGTGTAGAGAATCGATCTAATCAAGCAAGTTCGCCGGTGCTTCGTCCAGGCAGTTGCATCCGCGACCGACGTCTTCCGACTCAAGGTGGATACACGTAGATGAGCGACACGTGTGGTTCTCCGATTGTGATCGAACCGGAGGAACAAAGAACGCCAACGAGAGTGAAAGGCTGTGGAAGCGTGTGGACGTGGGACGCACGAAGACAACCGGAGGCGTGTCAAGACGGTGGGAGACGTGTGGTATGGGACGCACGGGCTAGTCACCAACGTGACACCGGAGAAGGAAAGGATGCGAGCGATCAACCCGTCGTGCGTGATCAATTTCACGCTAGTAATCGTCTATCCTACTTTGCATCGTACCCTCGAAGTCATGGCGTGATCTTGGATTTTGGGAACCGGACCGGGCCTTCATATCCGCTGCGCGGGCCCGGAGTCGGGTGAATTCCCTACATAACTATCATAGACACACTATATGGCGACATCAAACAATTGTACAACTAATGGACTATTTAATACAAAACACTCTTTCATATTAGATATCCTATTCTTTTATATAAACAATTTATATATAATAGGTAATATCAATATAACAATAATTAACAATATTTTATACACAAATGCGTTTATGCTAAGTTGAACGTGTAGTCTAGGGAGTATTATATCTTTCAATTTTATCCCGGTTACTCCATAAATGTACATTTTTTTTCTCAATTCAAGGTGTTTTTCTTTCCAATATCGTTTTCTTTTGTCTAATTTCAATTTTCTTTAGTTTGTTATAAATTGAATATTGTAGTTAACTATGCTGCTTAATGAAATTATTTGTTGAAATATGAAAAGAAGAAGGAAAAAAATCGGAAAACTCGACTATTTGTTATTCGAATTTATGAATTGCTTATAGAATATTATTGACAATTTTGGTTACAGTTGCATCGGGAGAAATAAATTTTTCGAAGTTAAAATTAATAATTTTATTATCTTTGATTAACTATGTCACAAGAAATACTAAATATTAGCATTACTATTCATCGAAAATGATTTTCCACAAGATTTGACTTGTTCGAATTTAATCGATGTGCTACTTCTAAAAATGCGAGAAAATCAATTATTATGTTATATTTATTATGATTATGGTACAATATAATTTTTGTAAACTTATTTTGATTTGATAAAAAAAAATGTTCTATATTTCAAAAATCTCGTCTTCAAGTTCGTCTAAAGCCATCCAAATTCTAGGATCGGGTTTTGAGCATGCGATTGTCACAATCGTTAGCCTCTACGTTTGGTCGGATTCGAGTCTCCTGGCTGATACGAGATGTTTGCTACCTCTTGAAGAAAATATACAATGAGATCGTTCGATGCTCGCTGCGTCGATATTGCGGAAAATCGATAAAATATAATATTATTTATAATAAATTATATAACTAGGACAACCGGTAAAATACCTAAACCAAGTTAACCAACTCACAAAATCGGTAACAACCTCTATATACACAGGTTCTATAATCTGGTTTTGTAATAACACGGAATTAAGTTCCCGGTTTATAAAGTCTCTTTCTCCAGTCTCCAGCCGCACCTTTCTCACCCTTTTTTCGTACTGAATAAAAATAATACAAAAATAGGAATTAAAATCCTGTACCGTCCAATCTTTGTATGAACGGCACGTGGCCACATCTCCACTCAACTAAATCCTTCTCCAGTTTTTCTATCTACAGTTCATTTGTTGCGAGTACTGAAGTCGGAAAGGTAAGCAATAATCACGCTCTCAGTTTATTTTAGTTACTTGAATTTATTTGTAGTTTTCAGTTCAAAATAACTTTTTTTTGATTAATTTTGATATATTTGTTTGATTAATTGCTTTTGATTGAATTGAAGTACGAATAAATTGATGATTTGAGTTTTTACGGCAGGATTTTATGTGTTTGTGCTAATTTAAGGAAGTTTATGATACTGTTGAGTTAGTAAGATTTTTGTTTACGTAATTCAAAATGGATATTGGGTGTATTTCTGCCATGAATATAAACGCATCCATCCAGAGAAGATATTTGTGCCCAAATCCAGCTCAAAGATGTCCTTGTAGTTTAAATTCATCTCTTCAAAGTTTGAAAATCAGTGATTCTGTGAATTACGGCATGAAATCTTCAGTTTTGAGGTTGAAAAGAAATAATTCGAGTCGCAGATCAAGCCGTATCAAGGTTATTGATCTATTCATACACAAATATAATTCTATTTTTGAAGAAAATCATGTAAATTTGGAAGTAATATTTCATGGATATTTTATCACAGGTTGTTTGTAGAGATCTTCCAAGACCAGAACTCGACAACACGGTGAACTTTCTAGAAGCTTCTAAATTTTCCTCATTTTTCCGCAGCTCTGCTCGTCCAACCAAACCGTTAGAAATTGTAATCGCCGGTGCAGGTTAATGTGATTCAAAATTCATTTTTTCACTATTCTCTCATTAATAATGATTATTTCATGATTATAAATTTATATATAATGCTTAATGGAGGATTAATTAATCGTAGGTTTGGCTGGTTTAACAACGGCGAAATATCTCGCCGATGCAGGCCACAAACCAATCTTATTAGAAGCAAGAGATGTATTGGGTGGAAAGGTCCATTTTATTTTGTTTTATATTATTTTTACATAATTAATTGCAAAATAGTATATTTGTAATTAATATTATATAACGGTATGAAAATAGATCGCGGCTTGGAAAGATGAAGACGGGGACTGGTACGAAACTGGTCTTCATATTTTCTGTAAGCCATCACCAATTATTTCAAAAAATTCAAATGAAGTGGTCCTTAACAATAATTTATGTTTTTTTTTAAAAGTTGGGGCATATCCAAATATTCAGAATTTATTTGGGGAATTAGGAATAAATGACCGATTACAATGGAAAGAGCATTCTATGATTTTCGCAATGCCAAATAAACCTGGCGAATTTAGTCGTTTCGATTTTCCCGAATCTCTCCCTGCTCCTCTCAACGGTAAATTACTTTCTACACAAATTCGTTAAATAACCCCTGAATTATCACAAATTGCAAAAAAACCCTCCATTCATGAAAATTAAAAAATTAGTCCCTTTCATTTATGAGAAGCTATTTATTTAAAAAATTTCAATAATGCAGGGTTCTTTTTGTAAATTTACCTAGTTTATATTGTTCATTTACAGGGATATGGGCGATATTGAGAAATAACGAAATGCTGACGTGGCCTGAAAAAATCAAATTTGCAATTGGATTATTGCCAGCAATGCTCGGTGGTCAACCATACGTCGAAGCTCAGGATGGTTTCACCGTTTCTGAATGGATGAAAAAACAGGTTTTTATATTATTTCTTTTTTGAATTTTTATAATTAATTAAAATATTTTTTTTGATTGGCACAGGGCATACCAGATAGAGTGAGTGACGAAGTATTTATTGCAATGTCCAAAGCTCTTAATTTCATTAATCCTGACGAGCTCTCCATGCAATGCATTCTTATTGCTCTCAATCGATTCCTTCAGGTACGGACAAAATTTGCAAAAAAGCCCCTGAATTATGAATTAATTTTTGTGTAATTTTGGACGAATAGGAGAAGCACGGGTCAAAAATGGCGTTTTTGGATGGGAATCCACCAGAGAGATTATGTATGCCAATTGTTAATCATATACAATCTTTAGGGGGCGAAGTGAAATTAAATTCGCGAATTCAGAAAATCGAATTGAATTCAGATGGAACTGTGAAAAATTTTCTTCTCACTAATGGTAGTGTCATAACTGGAGACGCGTATGTTTTTGCTACTCCTGGTATTTATACCTTTTTTACTGATTTAAAACTTAGTAATTTATTTTCGATTTTGTGTGTTTTTTAAATTTTTGTGTATTTTTTGGATTGGATTTTAGTTGATATATTGAAGCTTCTATTGCCGCAAGAATGGAGAGAAATTTCATATTTCAAAAAACTGGAGATATTGGTTGGAGTTCCAGTTATTAATGTTCATATATGGTTCGTTAGCCTTAAATTATGTTTTCTTATTATTTTGATAATTTATTTATTTTATATTGTTGACTTGTTTTGAAATTGATTTTTTGGAACTTCGCAGGTTTGATAGGAAATTAAAGAACACTTATGATCATCTTCTTTTTAGCAGGTACTTCCATACATTTTTCATATATTTTTAATTTTTATATTTATTTTCGTTTATAAATTTTGGTATTCTTTTCAGGAGCCCTCTCTTGAGTGTTTATGCAGACATGTCTCTTACATGTAAGGTATGGATATTTCAACCTAAAAATAATAATAATTATTATTATAATTATTTCAGATTATTTGGAATAATGAAAATAGGAATATTATGATCCGAACAAATCGATGCTAGAACTAGTTTTTGCGCCAGCAGAAGAATGGATTTCAAAGAGCGATACCGAAATAATAAACGCAACGATGCAAGAATTGGCGAATTTATTTCCTGACGAAATTGCTGCAGATCAGAGCAAAGCCAAAATATTAAAATACAAAATCATCAAAACACCTAGGTATATAAAATAAGAAAATCTCTCCTTTTCAAAATTGTTTATGAAAATCATAATTTATTAATTTATTTCAGATCGGTGTATAAAACTGTACCGAATTGCGAGCCGTGTAGACCATTGCAAAGGTCGCCAATAGAAGGGTTTTATTTGGCTGGTGATTATACGAAGCAAAAGTATTTGGCTTCAATGGAGGGTGCGGTTTTATCTGGCAAACTTTGCGCTCAATCTATAGTGCAAGTAAGTTTCTCATATTTTTGTGAATATATTTTGAAACCAATTTGGATAATTTCGAGTTTGTGTAATTTAAATTGCAGGATTCTAATTTGTTGGCTATTCGAAGCGAGAATATTGTAAAAACGGAGGTGAGTATTGCTTCGTAGGATTTTGTAATGATAAAATGCCCTCTCTGCTATTTGTATTTAATTTGATTTTGGAGGTTATGAACTAACTATATTATTCTTCAAATGAAAATTATTGGCGCATACATGATATTCTCACTTTTGCAAGGGTATATATGATATTTTAATGTTTGTAGGAGTAAAAAGAAATCAGGCAAATTAATAAACAAAGCATCTTTTTATCTTTAAAAAGATAAATCCACTCTACAACAACAACAACAAAAAAGGGGCATAGATCCAAAAAAGGACTCGAGCTTTGCTACAAAGCTACAGATCATCATGCCCCTCTTTACATGGTACAACAAATCAGTACTTCTAAGACCAATGATATATAAAAATATATATCGAGCCTTAAAAATACTTCGTTTCTTAAGCGAATTTTACATTTTTATCTGCATGTTGGCTTCTAAGTAATTGTGATAGCTTCGATAATTATCCGAGAAAAAAGCCATTTGCCGATACATACACATACCCAATTTACTATCCATCACCTAAGAAAAGGACAAAAATGCTTAGTTTATAGGAAATTATTTATGAATATTCCATTATATTTTAAAATGCTTACTTGTTGTAGGGTCAACATGTACAAAGAAACTCGCAGACACGATGAGATAACACAGAATAAGCATCAATCCTTTGAAATAATTCGCAGTTCCTTCCTGAAAAATCCACCAAAAAATAGAGGAAATTAAAAAATTATATATTTCAACAAACTTGTATATATATTTTTAATAAATAACCTGGAGCATAAAGGCCACGACCAAGACGGTAATGAATAGAGTAGCGGTTTCGAAAAGTTGGAAGTTCAAATCCATTGGTGCTCCTATGATCCAACCAACCACGACGCAGAATGGAATCTATAAATTAAATCAATTATCATTTCATATGTTAATCATTTACCATTATATCACACATTAAAAAAACTCGATAATACATCAAATAAGGTTAAAATATTACCACAAACATAGATATTTGAGTCGAAGAACCAATCGCAACACCCAAAGTGATGTCCTAAATCGGTAAAAATAATTAACGATTCAATAAAATTTATTCGAAAATTAAAATTATGGAGAACTTACGAGTTTATTCTTCATGGCAAACATAATCGCGCTGGCATGCTCAGCGGCATTACCAACAATCGGAAGCAAAATAACGCTAATAAATGAAATTGGCATATTAACCGATTCAGACGCCCCCTAATTAACAATTATCATCAAAACGATATAAAACTTAGCATAAACATTTGAAAAAAAACAATATTTTATCTCTAATATAATTAATTTAATACCTGAATCGCATCAACCAGAAATCCAGATAAAACAGAGATCCAAATTGTCAAAACCGAAAGCCATGTAATTGCCTCCCATAACGTTATTTCCGGCACCTCTTCTTCCTCACCTTCCTCCTCATTTCCTCCCTCTTCCTACAAAACGAACTTTTTCGTAATTAACGAAAATGGAGGGGCTTTATCGCAAATTTCCCTATAAAAAATAGATACGTACAGATTCAATAGGGTTGTAGAGACTACGATGGCTTTTCAACTGGAAGAACAAGTAACTCGCATAGGCGAGAAGCATGATGCAACTACTGAATCGCGATAAAGTCACCTCCGATTTTCCATAATGTACTTCCGAGTGCGTAAAATGCAGCACTGCTGGAAAAAGCAAACCCATCACCGCCATCAACAAAAGCCCCGAATTCACCACTGCAGAAGCCTGCAAAACAAAATAAAATAAAATGACGATTTTGCCCTTGCATGGTATGTAATGTAAAATGGCGAGCGAGAAATTGCCTTGTTGAAGACTTGGTCTTTGTGGGGATGCGTGAGGCCTCCGGCGAAAAAGGCGCAGCCTAGAACGAGGAGCATATTTGATAAAATAGAGCCGAGCAAAGATTGTTGCACGACTCGAATCATCCCGTTTTGCAACGCGTATAGTGATATTATCATTTCGGTCGCGTTTCCAAATGTCGCGTTTAATAATCCCCCAACTGAACAAAATATTATATGCATTCAATAAATATAGGAAATATCATGTATACCCTTACAGAATATAAGAAAATGTACCTGTTGAACCAGTGTAACAAGCAAGTTGTCTGAAAATATAATAGAAATAATTAGATTGTAATGTGAAAATGATTCATTTTTGTTTTCAAATTGAAATTGATGAGAAGAATTACTCAGTTGTGTATCCTAATCGCTCAGCCAGAGGAGTGATACCGATCAAACTGAAAAAGAAGACCCATCCCTACAAATTTTGAATTTCTCGTAATTATGCTAATAAATCAAAAATGTTATCCGATATTTCTGCTAAATATTTTAATGCTTACATGTTTCCCAGTAGAATAGTGAAGAATAACCGCTAAAGGGCCAAAAGGTAATAAAACATTGATCTTGGCCTTAATCAGAACAATGTAAATACTCATTAGAATTCGATTTTTTGCATTTCTAGGTCCAAAACTTTGAGCAACTGCAGCCAGAGACCCGATATGCTCGAAAGTTTGAATCTTTCCGGCAGCAAGGGGTGAGTTTGCAACATCAATAACCTCGTCTTGTAATCCAATTTTTTCATCTTCTACTGACCCCATCTGTTTCCGTTCAAAAGAACATGCAAATTGTTAGATTGAATAAATTTCAATCTAAAAGGTTTCAATTTAAAATGAAAACTTGGTATTTGATCTAAATGAATCGCTTTCCCGTCTCAATTTCTTCCGATCAATCCGGTTCCAAACCAATTTACGATCCACGGACTTGATTTCGCCAAAATTGAATACCAATTTTTGTTTTTCTCAACAAATTAAACTTCCATCAAAGTCTTACAAAAATCCCAAACCAATCAATTCAACACCCCAATGCGATTCCCAATTTGAGAAATTCAAATCATAAAATAAATCAGTTATGCATACAAAATTACCATGTTTTACAGCGATTCTTCAAATGAATCTGGATAGAATAAGGAATTTGAATACAGAGAATCGGATCAATCAACATCCACGACGTTTTTGCAAGAGAGAAAAGAAAAGGAACGAAACGAAACGGTGGACGAGGATTTGGATTTCAATCAGTCATAAATTAAGACTTTTAGAGGGACTTCGCCGTAAAATTAGCAGGGCTTCAAGTCGGTATTTCGTCGTAATTAGAGTATTATTTGAGGGCCAGATACATACTACACTTCCTTTCTACATCTACTGATTTTTTCTACGACCTTCTACGGGTGGCATGGTGGGAGTGGGACTAAGTTTGTTCATGTGGCTTTTCAAAAAAAACAAATAAATGATATAATATATATAGTTAAAATATAAACTCTAATGATGTGAAATTCATGTTAAAATTAAATAGGTTTAATTGTTTAAAAACTAAGGATTTTTTTTGTTAATTTGAATTAGATTTGAGAGCAGTCAGTTTATCTATCTATCTATTTGGTTGCATGTAAAATATATATTCTAACAATATAAAATATATAAAATGAAAATTCATATTATAGAAAATTTGTTTATGTATATGATATATTTATTTAATTAAAAATATTGTCGGAGTTGTGAGTATGTGTGTTTTTCTTTTTCTTGAATTTTTTTTACGAATTTAGACTTCTTAACTGTTCTTTTTTTTAGAGGAGATGTCTGTGAGTTTTTTTTTAACTATAGTATACATTTTTGAAGTATAAGACATTTATTGAATATACTTCATAAACTAAATATATCTCCTTAGTTGTGTGTTATGATTATATATATATGACATACTTGTTTGATTTATACATTTTTTAATATATATTTTTAGATGCATGGTATAGTTTTTTTTATAGATGTGTAGGATATCTTTTAAAATGTATAATATACTTTTTTTTTAATTGTAGTGTACATTCTTGAAAAAAAAATCATGTGTGATCCAAGGTCGGCCCGGCATTTTCGGGGACCTTGCATAAAAAAATAATGAGACTAACTGAATATTAATATTATATTAATTTAATCACAAAAATAATACTTGTTTGATTTATATCTTATGAAAAGAACTCTTTTGATATACAATATAATTTTGAGAAATATGCTATATCTTTTTTAGATGTGTCAGATACTTTTTAAAATGTGTGAAATACAATTTTAGCTGCAATATATATATTTTAGGAAAAGAAAATTAGATATACGATATACCATTTTAAATAACATAACATTTATTTAAATTATATATTTATGAAAATATCTATTGTATATTATTTCAATAAAAATTCATATCTTTTTAATAGATTTTTATTCATAATCATTTTATTTTTAGTAATTATTTATATATTTACTTAAATATCATTTTTTTGTGATAATACAACACCTCCATGTAAAAAACACTACGTATTTCTTCCTTGTTGATGACAAATGACAAAATACCAAATAATCTCAATTAGTGATTGTCATTTGACTTATAATATGTCTATTTATATTATGGGTGATTATACGGTAGATTTTTTTTAAAAAGGTAATTTGAATATTCTCAATTAATTAATTTTTGTTTGTATTTATGATAAATCTTTATTATTTTGTTTAGCATTAATTGATACAAAAACATTTTAATATTATCATTAAATTGAAAAATTATCAAATTATCCTTTTTAAAAGATCTTACCATAAAGAAAAGGTCCTATCACAAAATCACTCATATATTCTAATATATTTTTATGATTGTAGAAAGTAGTAGATTACTAGGTGAGATTTATTTCCATTAGATTGTAACTATGATAATCAATATTTAATTTTGGTTGGCAATCATGTGAGGACGAAAGTGATATGCATTTTCATAATCCTAATAAAAAATTATTGTCGGATATAAAATTAGTACTTAAAAGCAGATTTTATTATCGTGACCGTGACTCAATATTTTGACCAATTTGAAGTTTAGGTTTAAATATTAATATTAATTCTGATAATAAATAATAATTTTTTTTTTTTTTTGAAAAGAAAGACAAGCGCGATACGCGCTCGATCCATTCTATTTTTTATAAATGAAAAAAAAAATTACATAAACGTCTAATTACAAATTTATGATAAATAAAACCGCCAATTCCTAGATTGAATGGACATTTGTAGAAAACTATCCTACGAACTAGCCTCACTATGTAAGCTTTTCAACAATGCAATCGTCAATTTCTCACTAGATCTTGAATCACCGTAATAATTAGTGCGTGCATTCTTCCTTTTCGTTGAAATTTTTTATTATTACGCTCCCTCCAAATCGTCCAAACCATAGCAATCCATTTGCAATCCCACACAATTGCTTCCTCCTTGTGTCTAGAGATAATAAATAATAAATTATAACATTACCTCCCATAAACTTTGATTTATGTGATCTAAAATCTAAAACATCATGCATTTCTCAACATATACGAGTTAAAAAATACCATGTATAGCCACATAATATGCCCTCTATTTATTATGTTTTGAATATTCACAAATAATGCTTTTGTAAAATATAGGTGCTTTTCTGAAATGTTGTTAAGATAAACACCACATTGCTATTTTTTAAAGTGTTTGTGGAATCCTTTTCTTCTAAACCTAACTCTCCCACCTATGCAAATATATTTTTCCTTTATTTATATAACATGTATCAACTTCATCATATTATTAATTTAATAATTAACAAGAATCGATTATGTCTTTAGCATCAATTGGTAACAATATACATGTTGTTATTAATATTATAATTATAATGAAAATTTAAGATCATGCACTACATATCTTCTAAAATGTTTGTCATTATGCAAGACTTTAAATCAGTTTACTTGTATTATAATCATGACCTATTTTTGATTCTTCATCCTCTTGTAAGTTATCTATCTTCTCAGTCAACAACCATTTCTTAGCAACTTCTATTACCATTATTTTTTAAAAACATATTTGGACCCTAAATTAATTAAACAAATATAATATGAATATTTTGACCCTAAATTAATTAATAAAAAATCATTAATATGAATATTTTAATTACGTTATGAATCAACTTCAGTGACTCGAGAGATGCAGAATCTTGAATCCAGGCAATCAAGTCTTTACTGTTTTTTTTTTCTCCAAAAACAAATTCCTCAATATTTTTCTCATGAGAACAACAATTGAGATCCAAGAAATTGATATTTAGAAATTTATGGAGGTTCTTTACCCGGATCCAATAAGGTTCATGTTAATGTCATTTTTTTTTTTTAAAAGCATCATTCCAGCCATATATATAAGGCCCAATTAAACATAAGAAATTAGAGTTCTTTCCTCTTCAACATCAACAATAGAAGCAAGTTATCGAAATACGCCTACTCTCTCTCTCTCTCTCTCTCTCTCTCTCTCTCTCTCTCTCCCTCCCTCCCTCCCTCCCTCCCTCCCTCCCTCCCTCCCTACGGTCGTGCTCGTATGTACGACATATTTTGAGTATTTTTTCCAAAAAAAACAAAAGTTTGTGACGAACTTTCGAGGGGTCAAAAAACCCATCGTCATTCACGAAATTCTTCGTTTCACAAATCGATCTAATGCGAATCAACAAAAAAGGTATGCATGCCATCTGCGAAACATGAATCGAAGCGATGCTCTTGTATCTTCACCCCCTTGGAATTAATTGACTTCACTCTCAGGATCAGCAATTTAATGAGTTCTTTGCTCTTCTCCTCGATATGAAGCTCTGCAGAACATGCATGTTCACGATTGCCTTCGGCATTACGAGGAAGCCTTGGTTTCCAAAACCTCTGCTTCTCTTTAAATTTTCCGTTCATAAACTGAAAAGTAAAATATTGTCAAATAGCAAAAATAATAAATAAGGATTTACAGTTGCATCGTGCATACCTTATGAACCAACTTTAGCGACTCGATAGTAATCAAGTCTTCCATGTTCACCCTTGTGAAAACAGCATGTAAGATCCAAGGATTTGGAATTAGGAAATTTAGGAGATTCTTTCCCTGATTCTACTAAAACGGGAAACGGATCTAGCACGTTCTACGAAATAACGCGCATAATTATGATTAGTATTTGGTGGATCTTATAACTACAAAAATATTAGGACCAAATTGCTACCGAAATGGTGGAAGCGACTTACCCGACGCTCAATGAGATCAATCGAGAGGTGTTCCGCATTAATCATATTTTTCATAAAATTATGAAAGGAGGGAACATCTTTCTTACGAACCGACTCGTGAAAAATAAAACTTTTTTCAGGTGCCGCAATTCGGCATTTCGTTCTCATCACTGGAGATTTTGAATACGAGACATTCCAAATTGGGGAACGAGATCCTCATCACATCCGAGCAATATCCCGATATGGTCAAGTTCAATTTCTTGACTGTGTGAGAGGATCTTTCAATTTCGCTGGGATCCAGAAATAAATCTCCCAAATAACATAATTTTGAGGTAAACTCGCCCAATAGGTGAGAGTTAAGGCCTCTCACACGAAAGGAGAGATTTTTCAGACGGGTTAAAGATGTGTTAATATTATTAGAAGGAAGGAATAGAATGTAATTGTAGTTCAAACTGCAGAGAGAGAGAGAGAGAGAGAGAGAGAGAGAGAGAGAGAAGAGAGAGAGAGAGAGAGAGAGAGAGAGAGAGAGAGAGAGAGAGAGAGGAGATCGTCTAATGGAAAGTAATTGTATTATTGATTTTATTTTTCAAGATGAATATTTCTTTACTTGAGAGTCCAGTTACAGTTCGTTAATACTGTTCGTTAATACAGTTCGTTAATACTGTTAATACTGTTGGACTAATCACTGACAAGCTCCACTGCTCTCTCATCGATCAACAACACGTGTAAGGTTTAAATACATTGAGGATACGGCTCTTGGAAAGATTAAAAATGTTGTGAATTTCATCATTAGGATGATATGATTTTTTGTGCACTTGTTTACAACAATCCATGTTATTTTGTTTCATGTAATATGAAAAAGGTAAATATATATACAAATATCGTAATGTTGAAGTTCACAAAATATCCCAATAATATTGTTCCAGAGTATTCTTTCTTTTTCCTTTTTTTTTTTGGAGAGAAGTCCAGAGTTTCCTCTTAATTAAAGTGAATGCCATGAGGAATCAAGGCGAGAACACAGTATCTCTCTCTCTCTCTCTCTCTCTCTCTCTCTCTCTTTCTCTGGATTACTGGGAGATGAAATTGATAAATTCTTACACTTAAATTTGTGCGATTTGAGTTTATAGTTCGTCTTTTCTCTCTTGAATGATCCAATTTTGTTGGTTTTTTTTTAATTTCTATACTTGATTGCCGTTGTTGGTACTTCAATTCAATCTCAAATAATCTTTGGTACTTACTCATTAGTTTTTCTATCTCTTGCTTATTTTTGTGGGTACATTTTCAATCTCTTGTTAGTAATTTGGTTTCCTTGACGTTACTGCAGAGTTAAGACGAGCATGGAAACACTTAAAACAGGAGCCAGCCTAAAGCAAGAAGTGGTATTGTTTCTTAGTCTCAGTCTCGATCAGGTAATTTCTTCTTAGCATCCATTTCACATGTTACAACTTACAAATTAGTCCCTTCTCACAAACTTTGGTTTAAATATATTGACACCAAACAGATTTTACATGCGAAAAAGAGAAATGGCTTGCGCCCGAAAGAAATCCAACCTGTGGTTAGACAATTTGAGGATAACTCTGAAAAACTTGCAAATCAAACCCTAGAAACTGACTTGGTTGCTAATAAGAACCAAATGTTGCACGATGATAAAGAACACGAGTCAGAAGTTAATAATGAAGAAAACCAGGGATCAAATCATAAATATCCAAAGAGAAGAAAATTCAAGCCCAAGGTAATACAACATCGGGGAACAAAGAGCAATAAAACCCCGATTTCGAATTCACAACGTTCAAAATCCCAGTTTCTCTCCCGAAACTCCAAAATCCACTATGTTCGAAGTCCCCATCACATCAGATCCGAAACCCGGTAACTTAAAAGGCTTCCGTAATTCAGATCCAAAATCCAATAACTCAGAAAAGTCAAAAGATACCGTTATATTGGATCTAGTGACTCCAACAAAAACTGATATTGTCTACGTGAGGAGAAACAAGATGACTCTTAATATAACAAATAAAGAAAAAGGGTAAAAATGATATTATTTATGTAAGGAGAAAAAAGAGGGGCGATGAAGTCGAAAGCAAAGAAAAAATTGGTATTTTTACTAATATCGATGTGGAGGGAACCGGTACCAAAAACATGTGCGAAGAAAACTTAACTTTGGAGAAGAAACGAGTATAAACAAATCTTCGGTTTGTACCAATCAAAATTGTGAAAATATGGTCGAAGAAAATGAATCGTTTGAGTTTGTGAGTGAAGATTTTGAAAAACTAACCCTAAAGGAGATTTTAAGGCTTCTCATAGCCGAGAAAAAGATGAAAGAAATCATATTGAAAATGGAAAACTTAAATTTCAATTCGGACAATTTAGCAATTATGCCCCATGAGGAAAAAAAATCTCCCTCTAAAGAAAAGGAGAAGAAACACAAGGCAAAAGTGTTATTTGATGAGAAAACCAATGAAGAATGGGATATGATAGTTGGAAAAAAAGAACGGGTTGCCAGCTCATCATCAGGGGAGAATTCAAAAAATGAGAAATTTTGGAGGACTGAAAGAGAAAAATTCAGGGAACTCGCAGATGGCTTCGTTACGATAATGAAACTCATTCAAGGTTACATCTATAGAACACCCTACGAAACCTAAATATATCTCTTTTACCCCTATCAGCTAAGAAATTTATTTTTATTTTAGGTGATAGAAGATTTTCTGACTGGAACGGGTCAGTGATGGACTCGACTGTGGGAGCTTTTTTGACTCAAAATGTTTCAGATCATTTATCAAGGTTAAAATTAAATAATAAGTTTCTATTTATTTTATCATTTTATTGTTATCATGTATTTATATATTTATGTAGCAATTTATTTCGTTTATTTGATTGTAGTTCTGCATTCATATCTCTTACATCCGCGTTTCCTTCAAAGAGTAGAAGTCCTTGCCCAGACAAGGAAAATGCCGGTTGAGTGTATCTTCATAAAAAAACTTTCTCAACCATTTTTTTTTTTTTGAAAATTTAATTTGTCGCTTTCATGTAGGTGATAAATGGGACAAGAAAAAAAAAACCCCAAAAAAATTCAATAATAAAGTTTTCCGAAAAGGCAAACGCTTGCCAGAAGTAGCGAAAAGGGGGTACCATAACGGCACAAAGAACATTGATTGGGATGAGCTGAGGCGGTACGCTAGCCAAAACCATCATGAGAAAGAGAGAAAAAAATAATGTCAATGTGAAAAGAGATGATTCGGTGAATTGGGAAGATGTGAAAAAAGCTCATGTGAATGAAGTCGCGGAGGCTATTCATGGTCGTGGACAGGGTACTGTATTAGCCGAAAGAATTCAGGTATTTAATGCTTTTGTAGAGCTAATTCAACCATTATTAATTAATACTATTATGCCCAAATTATGGCTCAACTTCAGGCTTTCTTGAAACGAGTGACTAAAAGACCACGGGAGCTTAGATCTCGAATGGCTTAGAGATGTCCCGCCAGCGCAAGCAAAGTAAACATGATATTTGTTTTTGACCATTCCATTCCTTTTATTTTGTATTATTTTGCAGTTATACATATAAAAAAAATGCGTTGTTGCTACTTCTTTCAGGGAATTTTTGTTGAGTATATATGGATTGGTAGAGCTGGCAAAATCTGACCCGACCCGAAAAAATGATCCGACCCGTCCGAATCCGAACCCGACTCGAACCGAAAATGTTGAAAAATCATGACCTGAATCCGAAACAGAATGACCCGGATCCGAAATCGACCCGAAACCGAATGACCCGAAACCCGAACGACCCGAAACCCGAACTAACCCGAAACCCGAACTAACTCGAAACTCACGACCCGAATGACCCGAAAATTAAAATATTATTGTTAAAATCAATACAATATTGCTAAAATATCTTGGAATCAATAAAATAAATCCCAAATTACCCGAAAACTAATTTTTTGGAAAATCGAATGATTCGAAATCAAATTTTGCAAAATCCGAATTACCCGGAAATCAATATAGCCAAGACCCGAATGATCCGAAAATCGAAACGACCCTGAGCCGAATGACCCGAAAACTGAAATGACCCGGAACCGAATGACCCGAAAACTGAAACGACCCGAATCCGAATGACCCGAAAACCGAAACGATCCGGAACCGAATGACCCAAAAACCCCTTCCTGAAGAGCTTCAGATCCATCTTCTCGAGCTGTAAACATTTCTTTAACAAATATGTATAGTATACAATTACAATGATTTTGATTTATTTATTTCATATTTGTAGATATCTGTGGCCAAGACTTTGCAAGCTTGACCAAAAGACATTGTGAGTTGTAAAATTTTCACACTAAATTGCCTTATATGCCCCTCTAAATTAACCTCTTTTTGATATTCCTTGTACTATCTTTTCCTATGTAAACAGTCGAGAGGAAAATTAAGTTCTTAAAGAGCGGTTTATAACTTATTTCCATGTTTTCTTCTCAAACTTACAAAATAAAATTGACAGGTATGAGCTTCATTATAGATGGTAACTTGTGGCAAGGTACATTTTATTCGTACTTTCATATTGAATTTTCTAAAGCTCAACGAAGCGTTTGAACCGAACAATTTGATTATTTCATTACTAGTTTTCTGCACCAAAAGCAAACCAAATTGTAATGCTTGTCCTTTGAGGACTGCAGGCATTATGCTAGTGCAGTAGTGCTTTTGCCAGGTCTCCCTCTCTCTTGATCGAATATTTATATTGATGCAAGCTATATATTTGTAGTGCCAAACTAATGCTCCCTGGAATCGAAGAAGGCACTATTGAATTGTCCGAGTCCTCAAAGACCAACACAGAACCGATAATAGAAAACCCGCAAGCCCGGATCGAGATTCATAATAGATATGACATGTCATCCAAGTTCATGTCATGTCATGAAGAATACATGTAATGTGAACTAATTTAATAGTTGGTCTTTCAAGATTCATAATTGAATGTTTGGATGGTTTTCTCTAGATGTATGAATAGTTTTAGGGATTGAATTATTGAGAGGAGAGTGTTAGCTTTTATTGTTTCTTTTAATTTGTTTGAAATATGTGAGTTAGAGGGAATGTATTAGATTTTATAAGATAGATCACCATTTTGTATTGTAAAAACATCATATTTTGAATTAAGAAACAATATTTGAGTTTATTTTTGCTAGAAAGAGAATTCCTTGTCTGCACTTTTATCATTTCTCTAATCTCATATAATCTGGCGTCAGTTGGCATGTTCACAATGGTTACAATGGTTGGTCGTCGACGTGCGGCACGTACCAACACCGAGCAACAAGAGTCTAACTAGCGAGACTTGCGGGATATCGAGATGGACGGGTTGAGGATTCAAGTACAACAACTTCAAGGGCACATTGCTCTCTTGGAGGTAGGGATGTAAATGGTTCGGATCTGGAATGGATAGTGGTCATACCAGATCCGTATCCATATTTTTTCGGATACGGATATTCAGATACGGAACAACCCGGATCTGGATACGGTTCGGATATTAAACGGATACGGATACAGTTCGGATATTGTCGGATACGAGTACGGATACGAATTTTTTTTCGAATATTAATATCGATACTATTATATCATAATATAATATATTTTTTTTAATTATATATATACACAATTTACGACATCAACAATCTAAGTTATTGTATTTAAACTTAATTTTTTGATTGTGATTTTAAATCATCAAAAAATCATTAATTATCTATATTTTTTCCAAATGATATGGAATAAGACACGTAAAAAATCAAAAAGTATACACAGCACGAACTAACTTACCGAAATGTTACCGAAGAACGATGTGGAGGTGAATGGGCACCTTCTCCCTTCCACGCTAGCAAGCCCAGTTTATGCAAGAAAACAAAGGTCTCCCCCAAATCCTCAACTCTTGCTTCGCCAGATTTTCACGCTCCCTACTTCACATGCCTTCTCTTTTCCCAGCTCCACCTCAAAATTTCACCTGCTAGCTCTGCTCCACGACTCCACCTCCTTCCTTCATAATATCCCGTCGCCATCCACCTTCCTCCACAGCTCCACCCTCCTCCACAGCTCCACCTTCATCATATCCCGCCGTTCTCCAGATCGCCGCCCAACTTCACAGCTTACTGCCTATCAAAACTCAGAGCTTTGAGCGAGATCTTGTTACGGCGCCCAACTTCACAACTCCGCGAGACTTCACAGGGGATAATTTAGCAACAATTTTTCAGTCGGGACTTCAATTTTGACTTGTATGTATTCAATCGTTCATGACAATTTATTCTTTTTAGGGTTTCAGTTCACTCCACTCAATAGAAATTCATTGATTGCATAAAATTATTTGTTTTTAGGGTTTTAGTTCAAAATTCCAAATCTATTTAAATTTTTGTTAGGTTTAATAGAATTAATTAGTTTCCATCTCGATTTTTTTCAATATATTATACAAATTTTACATAATACTCATAAATAATCAATATACCATTTTCTTCGTATATTCCAGTCACGATGCATCGTGTGGCATGGTAGTAGCAAAGGATTGCAAGGAGAAATTCTTCGAACATCAGAGGAAGAAGACTTTCCGCTACGTGATATTCAAGATCGACGACATGAAGGGCAAATAAATATTTTTTGAGAAAACCGTGGGAGGTACTGAAAGTTACAAGGATTTCTTGTCCTCCGTGCATGAGAATGACTGCAAATATGCTGTTTGCAATTTTGATTTCGTCACCGAGGAAAATTATCAAAAGAGCAAAATCTTCTTCTTTGCTCGGTTCGTATTTTTTCTCTTATTTTTTTATCTATTTTAAAGAGGAGGGGTATTTATGATATGGGAGAATTACTCACGTATCCCTCCGTAACACCTAAATAACATATTTATCCCTCTAAAATTAGTAATATCATATATATCCTTCATAAACTTAACTTGTATCAAATTTGTACATATCTAACTTTCTTTTGAATGCTTTTGCATGCTTTGACGAACAAACATAGACCGTGAATATATTTTTCAGCAAGATAATACGATGCTTAAACAACGAGAAAAGACGTTACTCTAGTCGAGATACCGATGAACGTGCTAAACATATCAAGGGATTACTTGAACAAGTAAAATTAAAAATACACGAGCAAAATAATAAACTTGAGAAAAACGTGAATAAACAGCCCAAACATCTGATATTTGAAGGTCATTTTATATGGGTGTACTTGAGCAAAGCAATTTTTTGTGCTTCATTTGTGTCTAACATATTGTTTTATGGAAACATCATTCTACTAATTATACCAGGACTCAAGCTACTGCCCGTTAAACACACATACAAGATGTGTCTTAGACAAAGCAAAACCAAAAGACAACGAAAGAGATATAAGACTTCAAAACAAAAAAGATAACATGAAATTACGAAAGATTTTCTTTTGACCATCTCGGAAGTTGTTCGCTTCTTAGCGAGCAGTTCCATAAGTTGTTTCCTGTTTTCTTCAATATGAAGATCCTCAAAATATGCAATTTGAAAATTGCCATCAACATTTCGAGGAAGCCTCGATCTAAATCCCGGCTTTCTATCTCTTTTCCGTTTAAGATTTGGACCCTAAGCGAAGCATAGAAAACAAGTTTAAATCAGAATCAATATGAATATAGCTCACTGGATTTTATCTTTTTAATAAATAAAACATTATGCACTTTAACATTTCCTCCTTAATCTTCTACTGAGTTTTCGACTTTTTGTATACGCTTATCACCAATTTCCTTTGCATTATTGCATACCTGATGAATCAACATCAATGACTCGAGAACAGGAGAATTTTGTAACAATGTATCCAAGTCTTCCATGCTTTCCTCATGAAAACAGCACCTTAGGTCCAAGAATTTGAGAACAGGAAATATTGGCGGTTCTTTGCCCGGCTCCAATAACATGTGAAATGGATGCAACTCGTCCTGCATATTCATGATCAAAGTCATACTACTGCTATCCAAGAATGAATAAAATTACTGTAAAAAATGGTTGAGGTGGCTTAGTTAATAATACCATATCCTCTCTGAGATCAAGCTTTAGATTTTCCACATTCTTCATATTTTTCAGAAGTTCACAAATTGCAGGAACACTTCCCTGATGAACTGCACGAATACAAATATAAGCTTTCGTCAACTGCGGCATCTCACCCGAAAAGTGAAGAAGCCCAAATGAGGTCTTGAGGTCAAGTGATTCCAAATTAGGCATGGAGAGCCTCAGCTTCCGGAAGCTTGGACTCCGTCCAGTGAGCTCCAAATTCTTGACTGACTGAGAGGCTAGGTTTAATTTCCGCGCTACGTAAATATCTAGAAATAATTCCTCCAGAGAATACAAGTTTGATATGAACTTTTTCAATTGTACGCAATCCATCTCGTACAAAGTGAGGGAAAGCCTTTTGAGATGGGTCGAAGACATATGGAAGGGAAAAAGAAAATCGCCCATAGAGAGGCCAAGACAAAGAGACAGGAGATTGTTAAAGGAAAATATTAACGGAAAGATGGATGCATGATCGTGCCAATATCGTTCAATCCTCAAGTGGCGGAGACCGAGGGATTGAGCCTTGAGAAGCAAGGATGAGAGTTGACCAGTAGTCGTGTGATAATGAGGACGAAGGCTAAGGTGGTGAAGGGGGTAGGAAGTGCTGCGGTGGAGGAGGAGGCAATCGTCCAAGTCGTTGACGTGTCGACTACAATCTTCTTTGAAATGGGTAGCCTCCCAAAGGTGGTGGAAGAGGCGGGAGATAACGGAGCATCGAGCTGCCCAACAAGTTGGAAGGAAGGACATAATTCGAAGGAGTAGTTCCTCCGGCAAAACCGAGATTCGGTCAATTCCTTCCATCTCGGACGCCCGATCCTGAACAAGCGGAGTTGACTTTGTCATTGTTGCGACTTATTAAGAATCTTACTACCTGGATAAGATGAATCAAGAGATTATTATATAATAAAAACACAGAACAATAGAAACTGGTCTATAATCCCAAATTAAATTCTAGTAGAATCTTAATTTGGGTAAGTGCACATACTAGTGTGAATGTGAATCAGTCCATCTGATAGCATGCAAACTTATAGCTCCACTATTAGTTATTACCCAATTTTGTCTATAACTATTCAACAATAACCTGAAATAAACAAGAAGAACAAAAACAAATATCAAGTGGTTAACGACCAAAGAGTGATTAAAATAAACAGAAATTAAACTCAAATACATTCAAAAGTGAGTTGATTTCAACTGACATTGCTGTGACCTCACATCTCCCTTTTTTAACCTTAGCACGCGTCTCACAATTCAAGCTGGAAGGGCGATGCGAGATCAAGTCGAGGAAGCGGAACTCGTTTGAGAGCACAACACTAAAACAAAGCCAGTAAATCGACAGATGAGACGGAGACGGAGACGGAGGAGACCAAGGAGCGGACTTGGAGCAGCGAGAATGGGGATGGAAACGGCGGGACTCTTCATATACCTTGAATCCCTTAATGCAATTTCATTTTGTCTGATTCGTGTAACGAGTCAGTGGCATATGGATAAACGTTCATAGTGAACCGTTACCCAAACTTTGACTTGACATATTGATTGTCCTTTGTGCCGAGCAATAATGTATGAGAGCAATGATATGGTTAATAAATCAAACACAAATATAACATCAATGTCTAATTTTATAACCTTAATTATTCATGTATGCGCAAATCAAATACAACGAATGTCTAATTTTATAACCTTAATTATTCATGTATGCGCAAATCAAATACAAATTTAGATATTTGTGTCACATTGATAATTGATATATCATATATGTGATCATATTTCTACTAAATTAAGGATACCGTTAATTCAATCCGAACATGTATCTATTAATTGACGTACTTACATTTTCTGTTGCATTTTTTACATTTTTTTTGAAATATCTTGTATTTTGTATATGTAAGTCTTATATTATTGTATTTACTGAGAAAACTTAAAACTTAAATATTTTAGGTGTGTTGGACTTTAATTTGGACATTATTGAGGAAAAAAATGAGAGTAATTATACAGAACATGTTTTCGCAACATATTCTCGCAGCATGCTCTCCCAGCAGGATATTGATCCTACGTTGGATATTGTATTCACACTATAAAATTAATTTTAGTTAATTCGATCCACATCTTACAAGTCACACCTCATCATCCTGCTACCAATCATGTTGCGAGAGCATGCTGTGTATAATTACTCAACTACCAATCATGTAGAGAGAGCATGTTGTGTAGAATTACTCTAAAAATAATTATTAAATATTATGTAGGTGTTAGACTCCGGTTATTTCAATTTCTAAAATAAAATAAAAATAATATATTCATTTTGCATGAGTTAGTTTTCAATTATGGTGCTTTTATAAAAAAATATGTTAATTGAATATTTTGAATGCGTTATACTTCAAATTTGGTAATTTGAAGAAAAATGATAATTGGTTATTTTGCATATGTTAGACTTACAAATATATACTTTTTTGCGAAAAAAATGAAAATAAATAAATAAATATAACTATATGTGGGAGGAGGTTAAAGAGGAAGCTTCCGATCAGGTCACGGCATTGTTGTGTGTTTGTCAGAGCGAGAGAGTGAGGGCGTTGGGGGTTGGACAACACGAGAGAGGGAGAGAGAGAGAGAGAGAGAGAGAGAGAGAGAGAGAGAGAGAGAGAGAGAGAGAGAGAGAGAGAGAGAGAGAGAGGGTAAAAGTGTTAGGATCGCTGCCTCAAACAAACACACAATAACAACACACAGACACAAATTTTTTTACGTGGAAACCCTGAAAGAAAAAAACCACGACCGCCGACGCTCAAACTATTTTACTATATTGGAGAAAAAGATAATACAATTGGTGGTTTTTGTTGGAATGAATAAAACTCTAGCATATCCCTCTATTTATAGCTAAACTTCTACCCAATACAAGAAAATAATACAAGAAAATAATCATTGCCTTAATTACCATTCAATCATGACAATAAAAATATATAGAGAACTTTCCTATTTCCTCAAGGTTTCATTTTTCCTATTTTCTAATCTTCGGGTTTCCAAAAAGTCTTCATATCGTAACAAAACGATGATGGTAAAAGATTACGTTTTGGCCCTTGAAATGGGATTGATGTACCGTAGAAAATGTATGTTCAAATGGGTAATCATGGCAAAAGGCCCTTGAATTCATAATATAATGATGTTTACTCTTTAACCATTCATTCAATAGTAAAAGAGGGTATGTTTGATTTGAGGGATTTTGATATACATCTACATGTATAAGTCAAATACATGTATTTCGCTGTCCATGTATTTTGCAATTCATGCAAATTGTTTGATAAGTTGTACTTTAAAATCATGGATAAAATAATCTTTGTTTGATTCTTGTTCAAAAATACACGACTTTCATTTTTTATTATAATTAATGAATTTAATTGATAGATTAAATATCTCACAAATATATGAATTTTGCATGAGTTATTTTTCAATTATGGTGTTTTTTTTAAAAAAAAAAACAAGTAAATTGAATATTTTGAATGTGTACTTCAAATTTGGTAATTGAAGAAAAATGATAATTGATTATTTTGCATGTGTGAGGCTTACAAATTTACATTTTTATTGCGAAAAAATGAAAAAAATAAGAATATCGCATGTGTTAGTTTCCATTTAAAAAAATTGAGAAACAATGAGCATTTGATTCTGATAGACTTTAATTTTTGAATTTTATAAAATAAATATGATAATTGATCACTTTGAATATGTAGACTTCATTCTTGTACTTTTTCGATTTTTAGCAAAATAAGAAGTTTGCATGAGTTAACCATCTATTATAGTGTTTTTGAGAAAGAAAAAAAATTAAAAAATAATTCTTTCCTTGTGCCGGGCAGTTGATTTAGGGGATGAATTATCGAGAGGAGAGTCGGTTTTTAGTGTTTCTTCTAATTCCTCTTGAAAGATGCGAGTTAGAGGAAATGTATTAGATGCTATGTAACCATTATAAATAGTGTTGTAACGACATCATATTTTGAATTAACTAAGAAACAATATTTGGATTTATCTCTCGCTAGAAAGAGAATTCCTTCTATGCACTTTTATCATTTCTCTAATCTCATATAATCCGGGCATCACTTAAACTAACCGTGCTTCATTTGTTACAAGTTCACAAAAAGTAACTTGAATCTGCATTTTACATATTGTTTAATGGAAACATCATTCTACTAATTATACCAGGACTCAAGCAACTGCCCGTTAAACACACATGCAAGATATGTGTTAGACAAAAGCAAAACCAAAAGACAACGGAAGAGATAAGACTTCAAAACAAAAAGTAATCAACAAAAAGATAACATGAAATCACATAAGATCTATTTTTTGACCCTGTCGGAAGTTCGCTTCTTAGCGAGCAATCCCATTAGTTGTCTCATGTTTTCTTCAATATGAAGGTCCTCAAAATATGCAATTTGAAAATTGCCATCGACATTTCGAGGAAGCCTCGATCTAAATCCCGGCTTTCTATCTCTTTTCCGTTTACGATTCGGACCCTGAGCGAAGCATAGAAAACAAGTTAAATCTGAATCAATATGGATATAGCTCACTGGATTTTATCTTTTTAATAAATACAATATTATGCACTCTAACATTTCCTCGTTAATCTTCTACTGAGTTTTCAACTATTTGTATACGCTTATCACCAATTTGCTTTGCATACCTGATGAATCAACATCAATGACTCGAGAACAGGAGAATTTTGTAACAATGTATCCAAGTCTTCCATGCTTTCCTCATGAAAGCAGCACCTTAGGTCCAAGAATTTGAGAACAGGAAATATTGGCGGTTCTTTGCCCAGCTCCAATAACATGTGAAATGGATGCAACTCGTCCTGCATATGCATGATTAGTGTCATACTCCTGCTATATAAGAATGAATAAAATTACTGTAAAAAATGGTTGAGATGGTTTTAGTTAATACCGTATACTCTCTGAGATCAAGCTTTAGGTTTTCCACATTCTTCATGCTTTTCAGAAGTTCACAAATTGCAGGAACACGTCCCCGCTGAACAGCGCCAATACAAATATATGCTTTCGTCAACTGCGGCATCTCACCCGAAAAGTGAAAAGGCCCAAATGCGATCTTGACATCAAGTGATTCCAAATTAGGTATGGAGAGCCCCAGCTTCTGGAAGCATGGACTCCGTCCAGTGAGCTCCAATTGCTTGACTGACTGAGAGGTTAGGTTTAATTCTGGCGCTGTGTCAATATCTAGAAATAACTCCTCCAGAGAATATAAGTTTGATATAAACTTTCTGAATTTTACGCAATCTATGCCATTAAAAGTGAGGGAGAGCCTTTTGAGATGGGAGGAAGACATATCGAAGGGAAAAAGAGAATTGTCGATGGAGAAGTCAAGAGAAAGAGACAGAAGATTGCTAAAGGAAAATATTAACGGAAAGATGGATGCTTGATCGAGCCTACATCGTTCAATCCTCAAGTGGCGTACTCCAAGAGATTGAACCTTCAGAAGTAAGGATGAGAATTGACCGGTAGTCATGCGATAATGAGGACGAAGGGTCAGGTGGTGTACGGGGTAGGAAGTGCTTCGGTGGAGGAGGGGACAATCATCCAAGTCGCTGACGTGTAGACTACAATTTTCTTTGAGATGGGTGGCCTCCCAAAGGTGGTAGAAGTGGCGGGAGATAACGGAGCATCGAGCTGCCCAATAAGTTGGAAGGAAGGACGTAATTCGGAGGAGTAGTTCCTCCGGCAAAACCGAGATTCGGTCAATTCCTTCCATCTCTGACGCCCGATCCTGAACAAGCGGAGTTGACTTTGTCATTGTTGCGACTTGTTAAGAATCTTACTACCTGGATAAGATGAATCAAGAGATTATTACATAATAAAAACACAGAACAATAGAAACTGGTCTATAATCCCAAATTAAATTCTATTAGAATCTTAATTAGGTAAAATCTGCACATACTAGTGTGAATCAGACCATCTGATAGCATGCAAACTTATAGCTCCACTCTTAGTTATTACCCAATTTTGTCTATAACTATTCAACAATAACCTGAAATAAACAAGAAGAACAAAAACAAATATCAAGTGGTGAACGACAAAAGAGTGATTAAAATAAACAGAAATTAAACTCGAATACATTCAAAAGTGGGTTGATTTCAACCGGCATTGCCGTCACCTCACATCTCCCTTTTTTAACCTTAGCACGCGTCTCACGCTTCAAGCTCGAAGGGCGATGAGAGATCGAGTCGAGGAAGCGGAACTCGTTTGAGAGCACAACACTGAAACAAAGCCAGTAAATCGACAGTTGAGACGGCGACGGAGGAGACGAAGACTTGGAGCAGCGAGAATGGAGATGGAAACGGCGGGACTCTTCATATACCTTGAATCCCTTAATGCAAGTTCATTTTGTGTGATTCGTGTAACGAGTCAGTTCCATATGGGTAAACGTTCATAGGAACCGTTACACAAACTTTGACTTAACATATTGATCGTCCTTTGTGCCGAGCAATGTATCATGTTCTTTGATTTTCCGTGTAACGAGTTTATCATGTGTACCCAATTAAGGAGAGTACTGATATGGTTAATAAATCAAACACAAATATAACAAGAATGTCCAATTTTATAACCTTAATTATTCATGTATGCGCAAATCAAATACAAATTTAGATATTTGTGTCACATCGATAGTGATGTCAATGGGTCGAGTTCGGGTCGGATATAGACTCATTCATACCCTTACCCATCTTAATCGGATAATATCCGTATTCGACCCGTCAACTTAACAGGTAATTTTACCCGTCCAGTTTAGTATCCGCGGATTTTCGAATTACCCACAGAAAATTTTACCCACACCTAAGCATATACAAAAACATTAAAATATACTAACGAAAAATATATATATTCAAATTAAAATACATCATAAATTCATATAACATAATAATATCACAAAATCACAAAATACACAACAAAATATTTTTAAACATAAATTATGGACCGTGAAATAACAGAAATTGTATAATAAAACTAAAATTGGTAGAAACGTAAAATAGCAGTAAAACAAAAATAAATAAATATAAATCTAAGTAATTATTTATTTAAGTTTAAAACCAATAAAAAATCAACAAAAATAATAATAAAAATATGAAAATATCAATACAACGGGGGTTATAAAGAACCGGGTTCGGATCGGGTACGACCTCACCCATACCCTATCCGTATCCGAGCCGGGTATTTTTTAATCGGGTAATACCCGACCGGCGGGTAGGCTTAATTTAAATATGTAAGGATAAATCTGAAATAAACTATCCTTACAATTAATTTTAACTGGTCTGTTAGATTTAGATGAATTTGAAATAAACTAAGTTTAGAAAGGATAAATATGTAATTATTAATTTTGAAGGGATGAATTTGTTATTTTTAATTTTAAGAGAGATATGAAAGAAATTCTCCCTATAATTTAACATAAGAATTGTCAAAAAGATGTATTCGTTTGTTGAATTTGGGCAGACAAATCTAAATTTGAAATCTCAAATAAATCTGGTAAATAAAAATTGCACAACAGATGGAGAATTCTTTAAATACCCTTATTATTTTCTAGAAATTATAAATATCTCCTCACTTTCCGATTCTTTCCAAAAACCTCCTAAAAAGTGAATTGAATTATTTTATATCCTCCCATGAAGTTAGAACTTGTATATTTGCATATTTCTTTTAATTATTTGCATATTTCTTTTATTCAATGACAAATATAGTTGATTTTTTACATAAAGTTTTCGTGTTTTGTTTTAACTATATTTGTGATATATTTCGCAATGAATTAATTTATTTTGTGATATTATATTATATTACACAAAAATATTTGATTATTTTCTATGTAAATTATAATTTAATTTTATGCCAAATATTATTTTTTATTATTATGTATTATGATTGTATTTACATTTTTATGTATGTATTTATTTATTTATTTATATTCACTTAAAAACAAAACAAAATTGTTATTTTATTTAAATAAGAAAATAAAAGCAAAACTTATAAGGATATTTTGACACCAAAAAAAATATTTGGATGGAAAATTTTAAATTTCGCTCAAAGATTCTTACTTTTAAGTGAAAATAGTTTGTTATTCCCTAATTAGTATGAACTATTAATATACTTTTTTTGTAGAATAAATGAAAAAGGCTCATTAATCCTTCATGAAGTAGTCGTGTCCGCAAAGCTTTCGTTCCTCTTTAGGAAGCCGATTGTCTCAACCGACGCAATTACATAACTAGTTATCCCCGCAAGACACGAACTCACATGAAACTACACTTTGAACACACATTGACTTTAATTAGGGATCCTCTCTTAAACTTATGCAACAATCTTCTTTTCAAATTGCATTTCTTCCTGACGTGTGATCAGAATTATGAGCTTTTTGATTCCTATCTGAGGTGGATGCCCAAGGATAGCCTAGCTCGTCAACTTTCTAAAAAATCAAATGGTCTTGAAGACCTTGAATGAGGGACGCGCAGGGGGAAAGAAATTTTACAGCAAATAGCAGGAGCGCGCAGAGGGAATCACAATCTAAACTCCGATGATCAATTGGTAGCACGGATTCGCCGCTGTGCGCTGAAAGAAATACAGTTTCGGATCAACCGTAAAAGTGTACACAAGGATAAACGAATGTAAGCGTACATTCGTGGTCATAATGTTTAGTAGGAAAATCCAATTTGAATGGTTCAAATTGGGTTAGATAGATAATAAGATTATCTATAACCTTCATGTAGAAATATTTTTCATTTGAACGAAGTATAAGTGTCGTTTTAATGGAATACCGAAAGGGTGCGACAGTTTGACATACAGTTAGTAAAACGTCCGTAACTTTCGCATCCGAACTCCAATTGGGCCAGGCCAAATTGGGTCGGAAATATAATAAGAATTTCTAGAACTTTCGTGAAGGTTTAAAGTCGGTTGGAACGATTTAATATTTTCGTTTCGACAGAATACTAAATAGGTTCATGCAGTTTTCTGTGTGAAAGGGTGTATATTGGATATACATGCATTTTGGCCCATCCTTATCCTATGTGATATAAATATGATGTTTCTCTCTCTCTATCTCTCTCTCTCTCTCTCTCTCTCTCTCTCTCTCTCTCTCTCTCATTGCAGATCATTCAGTCCAATTGATTATAATCAATAGAATTATCCATAAATAGAGAGTCATCTTTCAGAGTGAAAGAGTGCGAAGAGAGAAAACCGAGAAAAATAGTTTTTCTCGGAATAGAGAATCGATCTAATCAAGCAAGTTCGCCGGTGCTTCGTCTAGGCAGTTGCATCCGCGACCGACGTATTCCGACTCAAGGTGGATACACGTAGAGGGGCGACACTTGTGGCTCTTCGATTGTGATCAAACCGAAGGAGCAAAACTGTTGGCTGTGGAAGAGTGTGGACGTGGGACGCACGAAAGACAACCGGAGGTGTGTCAAGACGGTGGGAGACGTGTGGTATGGGACGCACAGGCTAGTCACCAACGTGACACCGGAGAAGGAAAGGATGCGAGCGATCAACCCGTCGCGCATGATCAATTTCACGCTGGTAATCGTCTATCCTTCTATTGCATCGTACCCTCGAAGTCATGGCGTGATTTTGAATTTTGGGAACCGGACCGGGCCTTCATATCCGCTGTGCGGGCCCGGAGACGGAATGAATTCCCAGCATGCGCCCCTAGTACAGGTTCCCTTATGTGAAGAGTGTGGCCGACTGGAACACATATCCAAACAAACTTTCTTCTCTCCCGATGGTAGTCACATCACATCACAATTAGAGATGATATGAATCTCTCTCTACGCTCACATTTTTGGATTTGGAAATTGAAAACTGTCATCCATCGTGCATCAACAAATTCATTGATGTCAATAAGACTTGAATTCTTAATCTTTCGCAACATGTATTTTTTTGTGTCACACATTAAATCAACTGAAATATGAACTCATGGAATATGAGCCCATTGACATGAACTATTAATATTTCTATTATTTGATTCATTAACATCTATATCAGTTTGTTCTACCAAAAATAAATTGTTGAGACGTGTAGAATAGCACAAAACATTGATGCAAAATATTTGATGAATGCCCAAACTTTGATTTTAAAAGCTAATTTAGGCTATGACATGTTTTCGTGGTCTTTTAAGGTCTTTTAATTAAGTTTTAACAGAAGTTTTAACCAGAAAATTTTAGTAAATTTCGGCTAATTAATCACATGATTGGAAAGATAAAAAAAAAAACTTTCTTACTTTGTTTACAAAGCTAAATTTTGGAAAAAAAATATTTAACCTAATAATATATTAATATCACTTAATAAATAGGAAGAAAGAGAATCAACACCAATTTTATACCTTGTGTAACATCAATTTGATAATATCCTTTTGAAAAAATCATCAATTTGATAATATCTTTTATACCTTGTGTAACATCAATTTGATAAAATCATCCTACAATGCAAATGAACTCGGAAAAACAGCAAAAATATCTTTTTGAAAAACACAAAAGCAAGAAATTGAAATTCCATATCAAATCCTAGAAACAATCAAGATGGTCTTGGTCCTTATACACCATCTCATGTCATTTGCTAACGTCAAGTGCTCGCATACCTCGGTGCACACTTCAAATAAACCCACCACATTTAATAATTGATCCCAAATGTTTGATGACGCTTTTAGTTTTGATCTATATCCATGGGGCCAAAACCAAGGAGCCAAGTGGGACTCACATACGAGAGATATTTTGGAGAAAACCTTCAAAATATCTAGACTTTCTCCACATTCCCACTCCCACGTGTCGACCGTCTAGGCCTCCTCGCCACGTGTAAAAGCGCAGCCACGCCATCTTCTTCTTTATTTAGCTTCCGCTTTTCGGAAGGTGAGGTTTGTTTTGTCCCCCTTTTTCTTTATCTCAAGGAAAGAGATTCCTGAGATTTTTGGGGGGGCAAAATGGAAACTGGTGCTCACGGATCCGATCACAATACCGAGTTTCAACTCAAGGTAGTTCCTTTCTTTTCAATTTCTACTTTAATTAGTTCCTTTTGTTGGATTTTTAAAATTTAGTAAATTTGTTTCGTCAGGACGGCGATTTAGTAGAATCGAGTCCGAATGGATGGACGAACGAGAAGCACATGTTGTATCTGAGTTCGATGGAGGCTTCGTTTGTTAATCGACTTTATAATAACATCGATTACGATTCTTCTGAATTGCTCGGTTGGTCCGATCGAAAACCTAAAATCAATTCCGCCTCTAATCAATCGTTAAACGGCCAGGTAAAATCTCGCAAACAAATTCAAATCTTTTTGATTATTTTGTTGATATAATGTTGTATTGTAATTGCAGTTTAAAGTATTGCGCGAAGGTAGCTGGAAAATTCTCGGTTATGGTAAAAATAGTAATTCGATCGAACCTGCGATTCAAACTGAAAGTGGATGTTCGACTAATTTATTGTCGAGTCCGTGGATCCAACGATTGAGAACTTCTTCGACTCGAAATGACGCTCGTGTCCACCAAACAGATGATTGTGAATCAGGTATTATATTTTGGGGAGTTCATAAACCCATTTTCTTATGATAGATCCTTTTTCAAAAAAGTATTTTGAATATTTGTCAACTAATAATTTTTTTTTTGTAAGATTCAAATGTGTATTTATCATTTAATACTATGCATAATAAAAATTATGTATACTTAATTGATAAATATCTAAAATATTTTTAAATAATTTTTGAAAATGGGTCTATCATAAGAAAATGGGCCTATCATATAACTCTCCTGTTTATATTGTTTATATCGTAATGCTTTTTGCAATGCTAATATTTTGATTTTTTGTTTTGTTTTTAGAGGTTTCTGATCAGAATTTTATAGATATGGAGATTGAAGGAGTTGCGGAATCGACGCGACCCGTGAAGAGACAGAGAAAGCGACTGTCTTTCTGACAATTTATTACTTTGGTTTAATTATATAAATATTTGGTGTTATTTTTGTTTATTAGTTATGGGTGAGTTGGGGAATATGAGTGAGTTCGGTAAGTTTATTTTAATTATCGATGCGTATTGGTGTTCTGATGATACTGCTGAAGCCGAACCGTGTAATTTATTCGTCGGTAGTATGAATTTATTGCTGATGATAATGTAGATTTAATAGTCCAGAAAAGGAACCGATAATTTTTTTTTAAAAATGTTCAAATTGGTATTTAAAGAATGATCAATTTTATGGTACATTATTTAAAAAAAGTATTTTTGGTATTTTTTAAATTAATCTTATTTGTTAAGAAAAAAATCTAAGTTTACCGAAATATTCCGTACGCAAGAAATTCTGAGAAATATCTTTTTGATATGATTTCAATGTGAGTTCCGCCAAGCTATGTATACAAAAAAAGATTGTTCATGAAAGATTCTGGGATTTACTTTGGTAAACTAGTTTTGTATTTAGATGTATCGTTAAACATGATTAAAATAAATTATAATTCGAAAAAAGTTGATATAAGAGAATCATTCTGTTGAAATTAGACAAAGAATAACATTATTTCTTGAGTTAATGTTATTCTGTCTAGAGTGATTACTTGTATTTTTTTATCTAAATATCACTTCTTAACTATGAATCGTGATATGTATTAGAAACATAATTATGCATTAATTGGTTAAACTTTTTTTTATTTAATAACATAAAAATAGAATGCATATTTAAATAAAATATATGAATGATATTGTTAGTTCATTAATAATCTCAAATTATTGTTGGATTATTATTTATTTGAATTACTGACATTTTAGGTTATTTTAATATTAATTTTAAAAAGATATAACGAAAAATAAATTAATGAAATGTTATATTAAAGTGAAGAGGAATATTTTGGTACAAATATAGCTCTAGACGAAAAAAAATTAGCACTAGAAATAACATCATACTCCCAACAATTTTACAATGACAGAGATAATTAATTGTTAATTGGCTTGTACTTATACATAATAATTAATTAAAGCGTGTTACATGATTAACATATAAAACAATCAATATAATGTGAATGTCAATTACATGTCTGGACGTCACATATTAATTACTATGTACCCGTTCGACAACACATGAAATAACGAAAAGAGTGCAAAAGTGGAATAAAAATAATTATAATTTATTTCAAAGATGTTCGAAAAATTAGATAGTAGAAGAGTGGAAGAAAAAATTGAATTAATATTTTTTATTAAAAAAGATGAGAGAGAAAAAGAAAAATTCATCTATTTTATTTCTTCCATAAATATAGTTAAACTACTTTATTTAATTTTCTTCCATTTTTTTTTCAATTTTATTCGGAAGCATAAAATTATATTTTTTTATTATTTTCTATTATTTCATTATGATTTCATGTTACCGAAGGGACTCATATGCTAATTAATCATAAGAACACATTTATGGCTTTAGCCTTTAACAAAGATATTTTTCTTTAAAAATCGAGAAATAGATTCCCGATTTCATGATAAAACGGGAATTTAAAGTATATTTTCAATAAAATGAAAACCGAGAAATTTAATTGCCGGTTCTTGAGATAATCCGGCATTTTAAATAACGGATTTCATATCTTTGATTCTGACAGGCTTCTTCCTGGCTGGATGGTTCCTTTCACATCTCCATTAACACAGCTTTTATCTTCTTCCCATGCTTGCTCTAGCTTTCTCTCCACCGCGGCCACTTCCCGTCCACCCATCTCAATTTCGCAGACGCCAAAGACCAAACACGGTACGTGCATGCTCCATGGATCGCGATTCAAGGATCGCATCCCTCTTCCCTCCGCTTCTACACCGTGACCTGGCGCTAGAACTCGCCTCTCTCATGGATTCTCGTCTTGGGTCGCAGCTTCTCCCATCCTCAGTTCCAGATAACGTCAGGTCCTTTCAGAATCAATCTGGCACATCCATTGGTTCGATCGATATCAGATACGGCTCTCCTGGTTCTTCTGTAAGGTTCTTAATCTTTATTGGTAATTATTTCACCCCCTCAAGTTTTCAACTTTTTAATTTTTCAGGTTGATTTCATACTGGATTCCTGGTTACACTGCAAGGTACCGAACGGTACAATTGATATTACCTCTCTACTCGCGTACCAAAACAACGGTACCGACGCCCCTCATTTTAGCCTAGAATTCATTCAAGGCAGTCCCACCTCTCTCATACTATTACTAGACCTCCTTCCAAGAAGAGATCTCACAATCGATCCAAACTACACTGAAAAATATTACCAATTAACCGGTTTGGATAAACAGAGGCAAGAAATTGAGAAATTGGCGCAAGTGGTACCATACCGGTCACCGTCTCTCTATATCCGATCTGTTTTCTCTCCCACGGCCATAATAGTGAGTATTAATTGCGGAGAGAACGGTACCGGTCAAATGCAGGAGATAATAAATAGTACTGTGAAGAGCGTTACCAAAGAGGTTCTTCAGATTTGGCTTGATCAGTGTGTCGGTACAGGAACTGGTACGGAAATGGGAGAGGAGGAGAGAGAGTATATGGTTAGAAGAGATAAAATGGTGAAATCAAAATCTATCGAGATTGATCTTCAAGCAAATTTTCCTAGGTTATTCGATGAAGAAGTATCGAATCGTGTGATTAGCGAAATTCAAAAGGCAGTTGAGCGGTAGAGAGAAGTTTAAATGTAGTTAATGAGTGAATAATTAGTTTAAATGTAGTTAATGAGTGAATTATTACGGTAAATTGTGTTTAGGAGGTCTCAATGTCTCATTATGTAATTTATAATTTTTGGACTTCCGTGATATATATATGATTAGAAATTAGATTATAATAATTGAAATTATGTCTTTTTTTATTCTTAATTTATAAGTGCCGCGTGGTTGTAATTTTTTAGAAAATAAAATAACAGTTTTAGCAATTAAAATATTATTTTGACAATTTAAAATAATGTTTTTAGTACCACTACCAACTACAGCAATTTAGCAAAATGATTTATTAGTTTCACTACGAAAAAGGAAATACTAGAAATTCCCTTTTATTTAAAATTTATAAATAATTAAAATTACGCCTGAAATTAATTTTTTTTCCCAAACACGTACGTTTCTTTAAATATTTGTTTCATGTTTAATTTTTAAAAATTGCGAAGGTTTCCTCCGATATCAAATAAGTACGTGTTAAAATGGAAAATTAAATGAGAAATCATAAAATAAACCAACAAGTATAATGCAATAACATATGAGAATTTCTTATATATAGTTTGACACATCTTACCATTTTTGCATGTCCATGTTCTACGGGTAGTGATTCAGACAAGAACAATTTTGATGGTTGCAGGAAATTCCTGCAACCATCAAAATATTCCTGTCCGAATCAAAAATATTGAGAGAATGATTGAGACGGGAACAAATTTTATTGTTGCAGGAATTATTTTTTTACGACCATAAAAAACGTTCATGTCCGAATCACTATCCTAGAACATGTTCTACCGTACAACACTTGAACGAATAGTCATGTACAAATTACGGTGCATAACAAGAAACACTTTATATCATGTAAAACGTAATTTCTTTTATATATTTAAGAGTTTTTCTCCACTTAATGCACATTATGTGAATTTTAAAACAAGATTTTTCACCATTCACATTAATAATCCTTAATTTAAAATATTTTGAATTTGGAAAGAAAATCAAGTTTTGGTCCAAAATAATTTTTTTCGTTCCTAATTGATGACTTTTATCATTTGTGACACTTTTAAAACCCGTGCAAGAAATTTCCGTTTTGGTGCTTGAATAACTTTTAGAAATTCCGAATAAAAAATCAAAATATCGGATCACAACATATAGCTCTTCTCTTTTCCACATTTTTTTTAAACAATGATGATTTCCTCCGATATCTTAATAATCAATTGCAAAAATTGAAAACTAAACGAGAAATCTTGAAATGAAATCATCAAAATATAATGCATTAACATCTGAGAATTTTCATATATAGTAGACGCAATCATGCCATTTGCATGTCCGTATCCTACTACATGATATTTGAATGAATTAGTCATGTACAAGTTATGAACTTACGATGCATAAACAGGAAACACTTTATATGTTGTAAATATTAGTAAGGAAAGGGTGATTGTATTGTAAAAAAATTTCAAAAAGATATTTTGGAAATTAATAATTATTTTGAAAATGTGTCAATTAAATTAGTTTTTTTTTCGAACATTGCATTAATTATTATTTAAACTAGATGATTGAAAAATACCAAAATACCCTTGTCATTAATTATTAGGTAGGTTCAATGGCCAACATCCTTGTTTGGCCAACTCGGCCAACAACGTTTATTTCTCAAATTATATAAATGAAAATTGAATTTTAACCGTATAGATGCAATCTATATCATTTACATATGTTGTAAAACAAATTTTGTTTCGTTTGCATTTTTCTATCTAACAAAATCGATAAGCTATTTTCACAACCGTCTATTTCGGTATTTTTTTAGATTTCGATGAAAGAAAAGTCGAAACATTGTAAAAATTAATCTAAAGTCTATCTATATAATTTAAATTAAATCCAATGAAAAAAATTCGAATTTTAAAATTGATTTCATGATGAATCATGTTGTAAATTATTGCCATCCGTCAATATATTTACGTATCATGATGGAGATGATAAAAATATTTATTTTTCATGAAATTAAATCTATAACATTCTCAAGTGATGTATATCACATCTATGCGGTTGAATTTTTATTTTCATGTATATATTATGAGAAATAAACGTTGTTGGCCGAGTTGGCCAAACAAGGGTGTTGGCCATTGAACCTAGCCCATATATATATATATATATATATATATATATATATATATATATATATATATATATATATATATATATATATATATCGGCATTATACCCATTTTTGAAGAAGAAATGAAAAATATATATAAATATATAATTTGATTGTGATTCAACCCGCGATCATAAAACGCAATAAATATTTATAAAACGCAACACCGCAACGTATTAAATAGCGCCACAATATCGCCGCAATATCGCACAATATCGGTAATCATATGTAAATTACAGTCAAATCGCAATGAATCGTTATATCGTAATTTAAAACATTGATAAATATACATTTAATATTCAAGATTTTTTTGTATAATAAATGTAGAAGACTCATATATTCTCAATTCATTAATGCCAACAAAATTTGAACCCAAAATTCCTCACAACATTTAATTTTTTGTATTTTACAATCAACCAATTGTGATATGAGTTTATTGACTAATATTAAAGACTTTATAATCACTGAATTTGTATTAAGGTATACGTTTTGTCATTCATTTTTGTACCACACAAATTTTCAAAAAATACATATATATTATTGAGGGAGGCTAACCTACTTAATTAAGTACCAATTGGTACTTAATGCTTTTTAACCATTGTATTTGCATTGAGATTTGTGTATTTAAAGATATGCACAAAATTTCATGATCATGATGAAAAAACCCAAATCTCAATGCAAATTCAATGGTTAAAAAATATTAAGTACTAAATCTTTGGTACTTAATTAAGTAGGTTAGCCTCCCTCTATATTATTTGTTACGAAATTTTAATTTTGAAAGCATATCCAATTGTTTAATTTTTTTGAGTATATATCTAACATTTTTGAGTGTCTAATTTTATTAACTTGTTTGTACAAGTCATATCTGGACTCAACATGAGTCAATAACGTGGCAGAATTAACTATCTTAGTGGTTCACTAACCCTACTTTGATGGTTACATCAAACCTTTTTAGTAATTCTTTTAACTTCCGAAAAATGCATAAAAGACATTGTGTAGAAAGCCACTACCATTAAAAAGCTAGAGGTTTCCTACAAGTTAAGAACTCGAGACACAGCAAAAAACCATCAGTGATTGTTGAAATGGTATGTTTAATTCCTCTCTTTCTCTCTCTGTGTTTTCTTCAGATTAAATTCTTAATTGTTTTTTTTCGACAATAATTTCATATTAAATTCTTAAATTCTTAATTTCAAATGGTATATATGCTCAAAATTAACCTTGATATGGATTTGTATATTAATTTGTTAATTAGGAGAAGGGGCATGTTAAAGGGGGGAAGAAAGACAAAAAAAGCAGGCTCACACATCAAAAGAAGAAGGAAATTAGGGAAGCCTTTGATCTTTTTGATCTAGATGGTTCTGGTATGAAATCATGCACAAATTAATTATGCCCTAATTCTTGGTTAATTTTATGTAATTTTGTTTGGCTCATACTTTTAATTTCAAGGGAATATTGATGCCAAGGAATTGAATGTTGCTATGAGGTAGGTTCTCTTTTATTGCAACTTATTTGTTAGTAAAAAATATTTTAGTGAATTTCTTTCACTAACTTTTGGGTCCCACAAATACATAAATCACTGAGGCTCATTATTAGGACATGATCAACTGATTAGTGAATTATTTAGTGGGGTTAATTTTGTTTAAGCAAAATAAAATAAAATTGAGTGTGACTTGTAAAATATTATTATGCAGGGCGCTAGGATTTGAAATGACTCCTGAGGTAATAATATACAAATATTAATCATATAATTAATGGCCTAAAATAATATATTTAGTATTTATTTACTTTTGAAAACATTTCAGCAAATAGATCAAATGATAGCAGAGGTGGACAAGGATGGAAGTGGCGCCATTGATTTCAACGAATTTTTGCAAATGATGACAACAAAAATGGGGGAGAGAGACACGAAGGAGGACTTGATGAAAGCGTTCCGCATTATCGATTACGATAAAAATGTACACTTTTAACTTCGCTCACTCTCCTTCTTTTGTCGAAATCGATTACGATAAAAATGTACTCGTTTAGGAATTTCGAAACTTCGCCCAAATTATTTCCAACTAAGCTTAATTTTATGATTAGCCCTCAATTTAATGAAATATCGAACCTCATTATCCCCGAGCGATAAATTATGCCTCGGTGTAGCTCCAATTAATCATCGGTTGGCCATTACACGCAACGCGAAACAAGAAATAAAAACTAGTGCGACATTGAAAAACATATGAATAAATTTCATTGTATGGTTAATATAGTTTGATATGATTTTTAGGGAAAAATATCTGCTACGGATATTCAGAACGCCGCAAGAGATTTCGGCGAAAATTTCTCAGTTGATGAGATTAGAGAGATGATTCAAGAGGCAGATAGGGACGGTAAATATTTTTTCTACCCATTTTCGAAACCTCATTTTTTAGTACGGTGGAATTTCGCATCTACCCCTGAAAAACCTCAAAATATCACGTATACCCCTCCGAACTATGAAATATCATGAATACCCCTAAAAAATTCTAGTCTTGTGTAGGTGATGGAGAAGTCGATGTGGAGGAATTCGTACGAATCATGAAAAGAACGAGCTATGCTTTCTAATTTGGTTTTATGCAACTATATCATGTTTTTACATAATTATATGTATAAATAGAATAAATAGAAACTGATAACATATGTATATAATGTTTACCAAAATAATAATTAATGTATTTGTGATATTATTATTGTTAAGTACCTTAACAACTTTTGTTATTAATATAAAAGAAAATTCAATAAAATGATACTTGGTTGTATAAATCCATATTTTTATTCTTATCTTGCTTGCAACAGCTAAGTATATTTTTCCGAAGCACAACTGCACAAGGGTCTGTTGGGAGATTACGTGGCTAAACATCTTCTTTTGATCTTTATGCATCCAAACTTACAAAACAAAATCTCTTTGTCAACTATTTTATTTTAATCTCTTCCTTAAATTAGTTCTTTTCTTTGATAATCATCCCTTAATAAGAATAAAATATAGTTTGGAATTTTACATTTATGCTCCTAACAATTGCAATTGTTACTAATAAATTGATATGCATATGTCAAATAAACATCTTTTTTATGGTCACAATTAACATTTCAATGTTAGGTACCGCTCAAATTTCTGGGACCGTAATTATCTTAAGGGATTTGCTAAAGCACGCCAGCTTAACGCACCAAATAAAAAATGCGGAAGAGGAAGTGGTAGCATGAATGCATGTATTGTTTTTGCACTCCAAAATGCATTGGAGGCCAATTCATTGAAGTGCAAAATCATTTCTCTTATCTTAATTATATCAAATAATCGCATGCATATCATAAAGTCTTAAATCATATGAGGAAAACGTATTTGATCCATGTTCTTCTCAATGTCGAGCCAATACGGTTGTGCAGTTGTGCAACTGTAGTTGGCACAAATAATTAATTCCATGTATTTTGTGATGTTCAATTTAAGATTTTTGGATTTTTTTTAAAGATTTCATTTTGTTTTATTTCATTTTGATGGATAAATGATAAAATCTTATGGGATTATATATGGTGTCTCTCACTCTTATCCAAACATTCTTGATGCGTCAATGATAACGATTAATTGAATTGACATCTCAATTAATGATTAATTGTTCGTTTAATTGAATTGACATGTCAATTAACATGTATTAATATTTACCTATTAAATTAAATTGACGTGTCAATTTAATATGTCAATTAACTTTCAGTTGAATTGTTAAATCATTTTTAATATAATTAATCACATCTCGATAAACGCACCAAGAAGGTTGGAGTGAGAGTGATGATATTATAACATTTTTTTTATAACACACGTAAGTCGTGTTGTACAGATTCGACGATACGACAATACGACAAGAAATATGAGATACGATGATATAATATTTTTACATATTATTTAGGATATAATTCGGATACGATAATACAGGTAAAATCAGTTTTTTTAAATATCCTTGCAACATGGGACTAGCAAAAAGGAGGAATTTTAGAGAGGTGTGTGTGTCTTTTCTTTATTTTTTAGGGGATATATTGAAAGAAAGACAACAAACCAGACATTGGCTTGATTTGATTTCGGTAAAGAAAAGAAAAGCTGTGATAATCACAGTACAAATATAAAATTGGCGAAAACATTCCCTCACAAATTCTAGAGAGAGAACGAGCAAGAACGGGTCATGCACGAGGAAGTCACGTGAGAGAGAGCATGCAGTGGCACCAAGCTGTGTTGTTTCGTATTCTTCGGCACGATGCATTTCACAATCTCCACTTCTTGGTTTTCTTCCTTTTGCGTTTCCTCCTCTTCTCCTGAGGAGAAATTCTCAGCCAGTAAGCCCTAATTCTTTTCTTTCTTCATTTTTCATTTGATTTTTTGCAATTAGTCATTATGATTCATGTGTTTTACTTGATTTTCGAGTGATTTCATGCATGTTTTGTTGGTACTGAGTTGATGGAATGATTGTAATCTTGGATTTTAGTAATGGGTTATTAAGCCAGTTCAATTCGTAACAAATTGGTTTTGAATCATTTGATCGTTTCAATCAATATTTATTCGTTTCCTTTTTTTTTTTTAATAAAAATCAAGTCTTTCCTTTTTAATTTCAGTATGTTAATTTGGATTTATCAAAATTGCTGTGTTCTAGAATCCGAAATGGAATTGATAAAACATAAATCCCAATTGAAGTATTTAATAAAAATTAAAAGTACTTATATGACCAGAAGAACTATTACAATTTGCTATAAAAACTTTGACTATTCACCATAGCCAAATATTTTGAAACTATTAAATCAATATAATAGTTTGGGAGTTGAAATTTCAAAATTTATTACGATAATGGAAACTACATTTTTCAATATTTTTCTTACACCAAATTATGAAATTATAATTTTCATTGTGCATATATGCAGGAAAGAGACACCGGTCTAAAAATACATCATCCAACAAATGGAAACACAATCAGACGAAAAAATGGTACCAACAGAAACACTGGTACGAACACCAGAGAATCCACCTCCTATCGAAATACCGGTACAAAATGCCGAACCTAGTCTCTCTATAAAACAAAATATCAGTCCAATTCACCAGAGAGCCGCAACCATAGATTTTCACGAGTTTTCATTAAATGCGGATACACCCAAAACAGAGCCTCGACACGAAACCCCAATATCGGTACCAGTACCAGAAACCGAACCGGGAGAGACAACCGAAGCAAAAATGACTCGTAGCAATTCTGTACCGTCCAATTCGGCGAATCTCAACTTTTCTTCGCCTCGTCCATCCTTAGACGGATTATCCGAAGAAAAAGAAGTTAACCGGTTTTCTGATGTTGGTAACTCGTCTATGCCAACAAGACTGAGAGTCAGAGATTTCAAGCCCGATGCGCCAGCTGGCGAACCGAGTCTACGTGGTAATCCCGGTTCGAACAGAGGTTCCGTTGAAACCGAGTCTACCATCGAGTCAGTCAAATCAGTCGTTTCGAGATTTGGAGGGAGTGTTAATTGGAAATCTCAGAGAGCTAAAATCCCACTCAAGCCTCAAACCACTACCACTATTCAGGTAATTTGATCATTAATCAAATATATCTTTTTAAATGAAATAATAACAATGACTTGTTTTCGTTTGTTTTTATGATAATTAGAGTAGTAGCACGAGGCTTGCAATGGTCGAGCTCGAAAAGATTCGAAGAGAATCTGCACAGTTTAAAATGAAGTTGGAAACCATGGAAACTTCGAAAGCCGAAACAGTGAAAGAATTAGATCACAAGAACTCTCTCATAGACAAACTAAAAATTGATTTAGACCAAGCCGAAACAGAGGAATCGAGGGCAAAAGAGGAATTGCACCGCTTGAACCAGAATTTGGAAATCATGAAACTTTCCTCAGAAGAAACTGAACAGGGTGTCAAGGTTGATTTTGTTAAATCGCGGCATGAAGAGATAATTAAGGAGTTAAAATCGGTTAGAGAAGAGATTAAAACCTTACAAGAGAAATACGATATTTTGGTCGAGGACAAGGATAATTTGGTTGGTAAAGTGGACGAGGATGTTTCGAATTCTAAAAAGGTGGAGAAAATGGTAGAGGATTTGAGTGAAGAACTTGTTGAGGTGAAAAAAACACTGGAGAAAGCCAGTGCGGAGAAAATGGAGGCCGAGGAGCATAAGGTCGGCGCCGGTTTGGCTAAGGATGAAGATTGTCTTACTTGGAAGAAAAAAGCAAGAGAGGCACAAGAGAAGTTAGAGAAGCTTCAAAAGCAGATTCTTTCGGCGAAGGATCTCGAAGCGAAATTAGAGGAAGCAAAGGGTTTACTAGCGAAACTCAATGCTGAGCTGGCTGATTTTGTGCGTGAGAAGGAGAAGAGAGAGAAAGATGGATATCAAAACGAAGAAGAGAAGAAAAGAGAGGAAATGTTGGAATCAACACGAAAGGAGATTCTCGGAGTCAAAATGAAAATCGAGAAGATACAAGAAGAGATTAATGGGTTTCAAGTCGAGATTTCTTCTCTCAAAACCGAACTGGAAAAGGCGAAATTGGAGTTAGCGAATATGAAACAGAGAGAAGGAATGGCAACTATTGCGATTTCCTCAATCGAAACCGAAATTGAAAAGACGAAAGAACAGACAAATATATTAAGAGAAAAGGAGAAACAAAAGCAAGAGAAAAACCTCGAGTTGTCTAAGCTCGTGAAAGAAGCCGATGCTGAGGCCGAGAAATCCAAATCGATTGCCAAAGTGGCACGAGAAGAGGTAAAAAAGCCCAAGGACGAGTCCGAAACGAGAAAAAACACCCTGAAAACTCTCGAGATAAAAATTCACGCTGCCACTAAAGAGATAGAAGCATACAAAATGTCAGAAAAAATCGCCGTTTCGGCTATCAAAGCATTAGAGCGGAGCGAAGATGGTAACATCACCGAAAAAGTGGCCATTTCGTTCGATGAATATTTCTCTCTGAGCAAGAGGGCCCACGAGGCAGAACAACTTGCAGAAGATCGCATCAAAACCGCCATTCAACAAGTCGAGAATGCGAAGGATTCGGAAAGTAATACTTTAACGAAACTAAACGAGATGTACAAGGAATCTGAAGAGAAGAAAAAAGCTTTACAAGAAGCCGAAGAGAAAGCGATTGAAGCCAAGGATGGCAAATTGGCCATGGAGCAAGAATTGAGGAAATGGAGATCTGAGAGCGTACAGAGACGCAAAAGCGACGTGGCCATTAAAGACGAGGTTAAAACCGAAGAGACTATTAAAGAAGAGGACAAAACAAATGAATGGGTTAGTTACAAGCCGAGTAGTTCGACGAATAGTTTCGGGAGACTTAGCGGGTCGAAAAGCTTCAGTACCGAAGAAGGGGACTCGCTCGTACACCCCTTGGGGGAATCGACGTACATGAGCAGTCCCGAGGAGATCGAAGGGAAGGAGAAGAAAAAGAAGAAGCAATTCTTTCCACGCGTTATGATGTTCATGGCGAAGAAGAAGGTTCAGAGGCAGCAAGCATCGTCTTCGTCGTGAATTATTTGTACATTTGTTCATTTATTTAATTTGTAATAATTTGATTGATTTAATTTTGTTCATAAATTTGGTTTGATACTCGGAATCGTGCGGTTTTTTGAGGGGTAAGATTTCATGTGAATAATGTGACGAATTATTTTGTTGTTGTCGTCGTCGGTGATGCAGATATCTTTCGTATTTGTGGGATATTTTTTTTTCTGTATTTCTTGTGTTTGTATAATTGTATAATCCGATTGATCTTAAGATTATTGTTAATATTTTTTGGAGAATAATTACGATGAATTTCAACCAATTGAACATTTCTTTTTGTTCATAATTCATATTACCAATTCTGTTTGTTAAGTTATATATACCATAAGTACAAGAGGCTAAAAGTTTGAATATATAAATTACAAACAATAGCAAGTTGGAAAATGATTGGCACTCCTCAAGAACTAAGAAGGCTAAGAAGTAAGATAATTTGAAGGAGATGAACCAAAATATCATACAAAACCCTAAACCCCTAATGACTCTTCTATAACCCTAGTGCCAGTGACGAATCTTCGTCGGATTTGTTGAGATTGTCAGAATTTAATCAAAATAAACAATGACACAAAAAATATCTGGGAGAGAAGATAATTGTACTTAGATTTCAATTCCAACATACTCAATATACTAAAAATCTCAATACTATATGCTACTGATCTACAAATCTTGGGAGTTGGGACGGCCCCGGCCCTTGACAGATTCGCTCCTGCCCAATACTGACACAACTAATATGTTTGTTAATCATTGTGAATCTTGTTTTTGAAAATATACTGAATCGTAGTTATGATTTTTCCGGATGTTCAAATCAAATCAAATTCAAAATAGAAACATATAATCATGTAAATTTTTTGCAGTGATGATGGCTGCCTCTAAACCTCTACCTCTCAAGTAAGGATGTAAACGAGTCGAGTTCGATCGAGCTGGACTTAGCTCGAACTCGATTCGAGATGGCTCGATTCGAAATCGATATAGGGTCTCGAGCGAGAATGTCCGGTTGGAACTCGACTCGATGTAGGGATGTCAACTGGGCGGATCGGGTTCGGGTAAGCCTCTTCCATACCCGAACCCGAACCAAAAATACCTGCGGGTAAAAAATCATACCCGAACCCGCGGGTAACGGGTATACCCGAACCCGAACCCATTACCCGAAAATTATTAATAAAAAATCTAAAAAAATAAAAAAATAAAAAATTATTATACAAATACGTAAAATTATCAATAATTTTAAATACATAAAACAAGAAACTTGTACAAATACATTAAAAATCCAATATTACAAATAATTAAATCATAAAACATTCAAAATTTTCATATTATGAGATATTTTCGGATTCGGGTTCGGGTAACGGGTATACCCGCGGGTAAAAAATTTCTCCCGTACCCGTACCTGAACCCAAACCCGGAGCGGGTATTTGTTTCGGGTATTACCCGACCCGCGGGTATTTTTTTCGGGTATTACCCGCCCTGTTCGGGTTTCTATCCAACCCATTGACATCCCTAACTCGACGTGGACTCAAGCCAGCTTGACTCGACTCGATAGTGTCTCGAAATTAAATTTGTTGTTCAACTTTCCACCCGAATCGACTCAACTCTTAACTCGATCTCGACTTGAAATCCATATAGGTCTAGCTCGAATTCGACTCGAAATTAATATAGGTCCAGTTAAAAATTGAGACGACTCGAGCTCGATCGAGCTGACCCTAGTTCGACTCGACTCGATTTTGGTTCGAGCTGGCTTGGCTCGGCTCGACTTGAAAATAATTCGAGTTGTTGTCGAGTTTTATTCTGAGTCAAGCACGAGTTACGAACTAAGCTTGCAGCCCTCCTCTCAAATTCTTGGCAATATCAAAACTTTGAAATAATATTTGGGCCAACATAGGCTGAATTGGGCTTGAAAGTTTGAAACTATATTCATTTAATGAAATAAAAAACTTTGATATGGAATAATTAAACTATTAAACTGGGCCTCTAAGCATATTCGTCATCTTTGTACGAGGGAAGCAAAGCCGACATGGGAGGAGGGTCACTGGAGACGTCCGGTTCTCTGCCTTCGCCATCTCACCTCTCCAGTTATCACGGCTCCGGCCGCCACTTTTATCTCGCCGTCGACCGCCTTCAGTTCAAAATGGTATTGTCTCTCTGTGCGCTACAATTTCAAATTGAATTGAAACTTTAAAATTTGGTGGAATTTGAATTGAAGGAGACATTGATGGATCTTCTTGAAGTAGCTGGAAGACAATCGTCTCTTCCAATGGTGATTTGTTGCAGTTCTCGCGATGAACTAGATTTTGTCTGCTCTACCGTTTCGAATCTCTCCTTTCTCTCCTTCTCTCCTCTTGTACCCTTCTTTTTTACCTCATTTAAAAAGTCAATTATAACTACAAAGAATTAAATTTGATATCTATTTTTTCCCAATTTTCAATTTCCCTCTGTTTGAACAAATTTGTATTTTGGTTCTTCAATTTCAGTACAGTGATCAAGCCGAACTAGAACGAGCAACCATATTGGAGAAATTTCGTCTCGAAACTATTCAATGGAATCAAAATCAGAACTACGGTGCAGATGATACCGAACTCGAAAATACGCATCGAAAAGCGTGCTTACTGGTTTCTACAGACTCGTGCTTACCGTCTCAAGTCTTAGGAGAAGCTCCTCTAATGGCTCGACTTCTCATAAATTACGATTTAACCAGTAAAAAAGTAACAATTTATTATTCGTAAAAATCATCGAACGATCAGTCATAACATAATAATTATATTGTGTGATGAATTACAGGAAGCATATTTTCGGCGAATTTCTTCGTGCTTAGCTACGGGTTTGATTATAAATTCTAATGTACCTTATTTTATTGAGAACTAAACTAAATATATGATTATTTTTTTCAGATGGAATTGTTATAAATATGGTTGTGGGTGCTGAGGTGGCGGTTCTGAGAGGACTCGAAGAAAGTAGCGGTCTTATTATTCCTGAGATGCCTATAAGTGTGAGTTCTGATATTTTTCTTTTTGACCCTTTTTTGTGTAAATTTACAAAATGGTCCTTGAATTATCTGATATTCGATTCTTTTTTTTGTGCAGATATCTGATATTTTATAATTTGGTATCTGATAATTTATTTGACTACTTGAGGAGGAATAGTTTTACAATTTGTTCGAAGAAAAAAAAAGGAGGGCATGAGTGAAATTTCTTGTTTATTGCGATTAGTTTTTTAATTGACTAATAATAAGCTTTAATTGAAAATTTGTAATATGGTTCATTTCTTTTTTTCACCTATATTTTTATAATTAAACTCCAACATAGTTATCGTAACATGGAGAGGCCGAATGAAACTAATAATTCTCATTACTTGTCAAACCAAATGAATATTTTTATTCAATTCATCCACTACAAAGACATTACTTCCCTAACCAAATTAATCAAATATTATTTACATGTTGTGATTATCTGAAATATCGACTTTCTAATTTTTCTTTTGATTATTAGAGAATTTAGTGAAAGAATATGAAATTGAAATGAGAACGAAAATAGGCAATTGAACTAATACTTAGATTCTCTATGCAAATAAACAATTCAAGGGAATCTTTTATGAGAGAATCTTGAGTTGAAATCACACCAACAATGGATTGTTGAACTAATTTTAAAAATTTTGTGACCTGATATCTCTATCTGTTAAGAGTTTCGTCAGTAAAAAGTATTAAATAATTGGAGTGACAATTATTTATGTGAACTTTTATGTGAATGGCTTGGTATATATATGGTTTTGCATTGTGTACATAAAAGTTCCATTGTGCAAATAATGGCTTACATTATAAATATAATATATTTCAAAAAAGATAAAATATATGTAAAAAATAAGTATTACAACAAACACAAGATTAACTACCAAACTGCTATTATTAATTAACTTAGAATAACTATTTATCCCTAATTCCATCAAAAAGGAAAATTACTATTGAACTCTTTCTCTACATCACATGTTTTTTCCAAATTTACAATTCAAACCCAACGGCCAAGATAAAAGACGAGATATCCGAAGTATATTTTAAATTCAAATAGCTTGAAATTTTAAGAATAAAAAATGAAGCATGCATGAACTACATATACACTATAAATACGCACCTTCATCGACTTTACATTATCACCAACATTAAGTTAAAATACTTAATACTTAATAGTACTAGAGGAAAACAAAATGGCAGTTACACAGAAAGGATCGAAATTTGGTACGTTTAGTAGATCGGTACCGACTAAGTCGAACCATCCAACTTTCCTCATTGTAGCCGCCATCATCCTTGCTTTGCTTATGATTTTTCGCCCATTTTTTCGCTTTGATATCTGTAGCTCTGGTGCCTTCGACCCGAAATCGGTAATTTTGAATCGAATATGATTTTTTTTTTCACACCCTCGATGTTATTTGCAAATTTTCAAATACATATTACACAATTCTTCCTATAATTTTTCTTAACACACTATCGCAGTTCCCATATGGACAACGTTGTAGTGAACCAAGTAGTGAACCAAGTAGCACGCCAAAGGTAGATAACGCCTTAAGCTTTCTCGAAGATTTAAATAACGGAGCAAGAATTGGATTGGTGAACATGCGCGCAAACGAACTCAAAGCCTGGGGCATCAAGACCAAAAACACGACAATAGTGCCATTCGAATTAATTTCGTCCAATATTAGTTGGCCTAGCTTATTTCCTGGTTGGATGGACGAACTGGCCGAGTCTCCATGTCCTGATATACCTTTACCAAAGTTCTCTTTATATAACAAGATGGATTACGTGATCGCTAAATTACCTTGTCAGAGACCTAAAATAGGTTGGAACAGAGATGTATTTAGGCTTCAAGTTCATCTCGTGGCAGGAAACTTGGCGGTGCAAAAAGGGCAAAGAAACGAGCGAGGCAAAGTGAAAGTGATTTTCCTAACTAAGTGTGAACCGATGAAAGATATTTTCCGCTGCGATGACTTAGTGAGAAAGGTAGGTTCATGGTGGGTGTATGAGATCGATGCAAGTAGATTGGATGAGAAGATGAAGCTCTCCCCCGGTTCATGCAGGCTAGTCGCGCCACTTAGAAGAGATGGTAACTGAATTCATGAATCAAACAATTTTCATTGTTTTCTCTTATTGTATATAAGTTTGTGTTATTAGTTCCTCTATTGTCATGATTTTTCTTGATTTAGGAAACAATATAGAGATGGATGTAAGGGGCCTCGCAACTCGAAATATAAACCATAGAGAGGCATACGTGACCGTGCTCCACTCTTCTGATTCTTATGTATGTGGTGCAATCACTCTAGCACATAGTATCAGAAAGACCGGCTCGACTCGTGACCTCATACTCCTCCATGACGACTCCATAGGTCTCGAGAAGCTTCGAGCCCTGATGAAAGCTGGTTGGTCGCTACGTAAGATTAATCGAATTCGTAATCCCCACCCACGCCCTGATGGGCTATTCGAGTACAACTATAGCAAATTACGCGTATTTCAAATTACCGACTATGATAAAGTCATCCTTATAGATACCGATACCATAGTTGTACGTAACCTCGACATCCTTTTTCAATTTCCCTCAATCACAGCTCGCAGCGACCATGGTTTCATATTCAATTCAGGTATACTCGTCCTCGAGCCCTCGAGTTGCTTATTTAATACGATGATGATGCATATAGAGAGCGTTAAATCGTACAATGGTGGGGATCAGGGTTTCCTGAACGAGATGTTTGTGTGGTGGCACCGTCTTTCGCAGCGAACTAGTATCTTCAAACAAGTGTTAATTCCATCAAACGAAACCATAGACTCGTTGCTCAATTTAGATCCTCCGCAATTCTATGCGATACATTATTTCGGGTTGAAACCGTGGTTGTGTTATAGAGATTACGATTGTAACTATGATTTAGAGAGTGTGAGGAGATATGTTAGTGAGGCTGCACATCAATGGTGGTGGAGATTGTATGATGAAATCGATGAGGATTTGAAGATGACGTGTAAGCTATCAGTAGAGCAGAAGAACAAGCTGGAGTGGTTCCGGCAAGATGCGGAGAAGAAGGGGTTTCCAGATGGCCACTGGAGGATCAATATAACTGATCCGCGAAAGGACCAATAAAAATAATGAAGAAATTAAAATTATGGAGTGAGCTTTTCGTGATAATATTGCAATTTTATTCTCTTTTTTTTTCTATAATTCAATTTGGAAATTATTGTTTCGTTACGTGTTCCCTAAAGTTTCTTCTTATTTGTTTTTCTTTGTTTTTTGAAGGAATAAAATTTCTTATTTAAGTGGAAGATTCATATAAATGAAGCATCTCAATTTTATGTCTTCTAATTTGTATATCTATGTTTGAAAAAGTAAGTATTTTATCGGAGGCTTTGTAAATAATTGTGCGCTTCTTGTTGATTTCAGAAGAAGAATGAAATTATGATTTTCCTTCTTAGATAACGACCTGTTAACTTAATTGATTAAAAACTTAACAAAATGAAGGATTCAATTTCTCATTTTAAGTAAAGCTGACAAATTATGATTTTAAGTTTTTAACTTGACAAAATAAACCGACAAATTATGATTTAAAAGATGCATTCTAGAATTTTTTTATCATTATTTGTGAATAATAATGTGTAACATCCATAAATTACATTCTAATAGATTTAAGCAATCTTTCTACTGGACATCTATCCAAATGAAATAACAAAATGGAATCAAAATTTCCGTTTCCGTCTCGGATCAGAAATACTCTGATTCCAATGGCCATCACTGTATCCTTTCTGCTCTGCCTCACCCCTCCACTTCTCCAATTTTTGCTTCTGCTCTGTCGATAAATTGCACATCGGTTTGAGAGTCTCGTCAATTTCATCATAAACTCTCCACCATCTCCAATGTGCCTCGTCACTCGCGTATGCCCTCACATTATCCAAATCCCAATTACAATCATAATCCTTATAACACATCCATGGTTTCAGCCCGAAATAATGTATCGCGTAAAGTTGCGGCGGATCTGCCGAAAACATCGTGTCCGACATCAATTTCTCCCGGGTCGTGTTTTCCCATGTCACTTTGAAGAAGCTGGTTCTTCTCGGCAGTCTGTGCCACCATACAAAAATCTCGTTGAGAAACCCCTGATCCCCTCCATTGTACGATTTAACAGTATCAATGTTCATCATTATGGTTCTGAACGTGCAATTTGATGGTTCCACGACCATAACACCAGAGTTGAATAAGTCGTCATGGTCCACCCGGGCTGATACAGAGGGAAAATTGAAAAGTATATCGAGGTTACGGAGCACAAGAATGTCGGAATCGATAAACACGAGTTTGTCGTAGTCGGTGAGTTGAAATATTCGAAACTTGCTAAAGTTGTATTCGAATAAACCATCACGGCGAGGATTGGGGTTATGAATACGCTCGATTTTGTGTAGGGCCCACCCAGCAGTCCGAAGGGCTTGAAGCTGAACTGGATCAATAAACTCATCATGAAGTAGGATAAGATCACGAGTGGAATTGGTTCGACGAATGCTATAAGCAAGAACAATTGCTCCACAAACATAGATATTTGAGGAGTGGAGAACGGTCACGTAGGCCTCTCTTCGAGGACGATCATGAGAAACAGGTTTCAGCTTTGTTACGTCGAATCCTTTATTTTTTCCTACAATCAATAAAGAAATTTATTAATATATAAGGTGCAATTAGCTTAAAAAAAACAAAAAACAAAAGGTTCAATTGTTGCATGAAATAAGAAGTTATTAGCTATGTTCCGGGGATACTTCAAAAATGCAGAAGTATCATGAGGATACGCGCATCCGATACGGATACGGGTGCGATACGGCTCGGATACGTATCGGATACGCCACGTGGCGTATCCGAATATTTTAATATTTATTTTTTTCGGATACGGCAGGATACGACTGGGGATACGTACATAATACGGCTGTGATACTCCATTTAGAATACTTCGGGCCATTATATATTTTGGCCCATAATATTTTTAAATAAATTATATATAATACTTCTAGGATACTTCTAGATTAGTTCTAAAATATTTCTAAAACAAGTTTATGATAGTTTTATGATATTTGTATTATTTGGTTGATATTATTTATTGTTATAATATTTAATTTAAAAATATTATTAATTTATTAATTATATATAATATAAATATATTAAAGGAATAATTATATAGCCGTATCCGTATCCGTGATTTTTTGAAAATTGCCGTATCGCCGTATCCGTATCCGTGCAACATAGGTTATTAGACCTTAGAATTCCATTCGTGAAATTCTAATCCTATACTAATTGTAACATTATTAATGAAAATCTAAATAGACGAGGAACTTGTGAGTAGAGTTGGCAAAATGTGATCCGATCCGAAAAAACGACCGACCGACCGAATCTGAATCCGATCCGAACCGAAAAATGTTGAAAAGTCAACGATCCAAAACCGAAACCGAATGACCCAAATCCGAAATGGAACAGAAACCGAATGACCCGAACCTGAAATCAATCCGAAACCGAATGATCCGAAACCCGAACGAGCCGAAACCCGAATGATCCGACTCATGACCCGAATAACTCGAAAATTAATATATTATTGTTAAAATGTCTCGGAATCAATAAAATAAATCTCGAATGACTCGAAAACTAAATTTTCGGAAAACAGAATGATTTGAAATCAAATTTTGTGAAATCTGAATGACACGAAAATCGAAATAACCAAGACCCAAATGACCCGAAAACCGAAACGATCCGGAACAGAATGCCCAAAAACTATAATGATCGGGAACCGAATGATCTGAAAATCAAAACGACCCGGAACCGAATGACCCAAAAAACGAAACGACCCTGAACCGAATGATCCGAAAACCGAAACGATTCAAACCCGAACGATCGCAACCCGAACAACCCGCGATCCGAACGACCCGATGACCCGAACGACCCGCAAACCGACACGACCCGAACCTGAAATGATCCGATTCGACCCGCCCGATTGCCACCTCTACTTGTGAGCCTTCTCTCTCTCTCTTCTGAGCCCTCTCTGTTATTCTTAAAAAAAAATTATGAAACCTTCGATTTATATGGGAAATTATAATATGCCCCCTCATCTCACCCTAATATCCTTGATGAGGTGGATAAGAGAGATTAGTTGGATTGATTAATATTCTAATTGTTAATATTAATATTTGTTAATTGACACATCAATTCAATTAAACGATTAATTGACCCGCTAGTTAATTCAATGTTAATCAATTCAATTAAACATCTTTGTCCACCCTTGATATCAAGGTGTTTGGGTGAGTTTTGGAGCACCATATATAACCCCAACTTATATTAGCTTATACTTCTGATACGTTGACGAATAGAGAAGCAAAATATAACTTAATGTTTACAATTTATATATTGGCACATAATAGTGGAGAAAATGCATACAAAAAAAATGGAAGAGTTCTTAGCACGTTCTAATAATTATGAACTTGTTTGCCCATTATTGATTGCATTATAAGAATTACCTTGGATACAAATATTATGTATATTCCTTTTAACACAAGAAATTTCGTGTATACTGATACCCTTTCACATATTTATTCAGAAGTGTTTAGGAACCATCTTTTGCTTAATTTCTACAATATTAACTGAGAAATAAGGATAATTAAGCATTTATTTTTTGAAAAAAAACAAAAGAGGTGTCAATGAAATGTTTTTTTGTGTTTCTTAACAATGACTTACTGACCTAGGAAACTTAAAAACGCAAGGTATTGATGATTATTCTTATGTTTTGTAGAGGTATTCATGATATTTCATGTTTTAGAGGAGTACATCAGTGGCGGATCTTGACAAGATTCGTTGGGGGGGCAAAATGAAAAATTGGTTTTAAAATTACACTGTGCGATTTTTTTGGGGGGGCAAACAGTAAATTTTACGATGTTATACTGATAAAATACACTGAATCACTAGATATATATATTATTCGGCGAAAATTTTGGGGGGGCGACCGCCCCCCGCGGCCCTCACTAAGATCCGTCCCTGGGTACATGCGATATTTTGAGTATTGTAGCGGTACACGTGAATTTACGCGTTGAAACAAAATAACAGAACTGCTATGGATCACATACCTTCATCGCGTAACGGCAAGACAAGCTCACAAGTACCAGGAGGCGATCTAACTTTCTCCTCTAATCTCAACGTGTCAATCTCATACATCCACCATGTTCCCTCTTTCTTCACTAAATCATCGCACCGAAAAATATCTCTCATTGGCTCGCACCTACTCGTAAAAGCCAATTTCACAGCTCCTCTTCCATTTCTTCTGCCTTTTTTCACCGCAAGATTCGCAGCGACGAGATGAACATGCAATCTCGAGACATCTCGATTCCAACCTTCTTTCGGTCGCTCACATGGCAACTGCGCGATTACTAGATCCACCTCATCGAAAGTAGAAAAATCGAGTGGTGGAAATTCAGGGCATGTTGGTTGTGGACCCACCTGGCATTCTTCGTCGATCCAATTTGGATATAAATCTTTCCATGTAATATTTTTCTCTGATATCTTCACAAAGTCGAGCGTGACGAGTTTTCCCTTGATTCCACTTGCTCGAACATCGTCTTCTTGTGCATTCACCAAACCGATTCTCGTTTTTTCGCCCAAACCGATAAGGAACTCGGGAGCTCTTTCAATTGCAATATTGTTCTTCTTGGCCAGTTCCACCTACAAATTAAGTTTAGAATTGGAACTCCATTAACAATATAATGAATAGGGGATCAAATGTACCTTGTTTATTTGGCAATTTTGCGATCCACACGCAAGATAGTCACCATTGTTCTTCTGAAAAAGAAAGCTTCGTTGGAAGAGGACGAGAACAATGGAGGCGATGAAGGCGATTAGGAGGAAAGCGAGGTTGATTTTGATTGCTACAGATCTTGACCCACTGCTCTTCAATGCCTTCATCTTCACAAGGAATTAAGCATTGCACATACATTTTCTCTTATATATATATTTTCTTAATCTTAGATAATCCTTGTTAGTGCTTGCCATGAAGTATTCTTGTTCTTATAAAATTAATGCATACTAGAGAGATATAAAATTAGGGGCTAGTATGTGTACACACAAAGATAATTCATCGGAAAAGTATACAACTATGTGTAATATGGAAATAAATTATATATAAGAGTTATAGTGTAGTTTATCGAGCGTTATATATGATCGTGCCGCGATACTGGCGCTTCGAATCTAATTGACATAACAAATATAATAATTTTAAGTTCCTTCAAATTAAAATTTTCACAGTTTATGCGCCAATTTTGCCATTCAAGAATTTCGGGATTAAAACTCAGCAAAACTCATTTTTCGCGAAAATTCGAAAACGAGCTGCAAAGTGCAAACGATCTTATAATCCTATATTCAAAACAAAAAAGTTTTCTTCATTATGAAAGATATTTTGATGGTCATTTATTTTTGAAATAGATACAATGTTCTGAATACACATCATCATAGTTGGGAATTGGGATCTCCTAATCATTTTCTTCAAAACCATAAAAATAAAGAATATTGCAATTTTCAAATTCCCATAAATTAAAGAGATCCAGCTAATAGGTTGATCTACAAGGTTAATGCTAAGTTCAAATGATTCAAATTATAATACTTTGATATTGCTTTGTTTATATTATAATTAGTTAGTCGTGGGACTTGTTCCATATAATTCATGCATTCCATAAATCCTACTACAAACTCAAAATATACATATATTTCAAAGAGGAAAATGATAAAATACATATATTGTACGGGTACGGCCCGTATATGGGTTGTCCAGGTCGTCGAATTTGTAAAAAATATATAATTGTTTTGAAATAGAGCAGTTATAAAATGAAATGTAAATAAATGTTTTTATATTGAATTTGTAAAAATAGTGTTTCTGCCTTTCAGGCATCAAAATTTCGAAATTTTGACTGTTTATTTTTCAAACTCTGAAAGTTGGAAGCTATTGTTTTGTTTTCATGTCAAACCAAATATGAAAACGTTAATTTTACAAATCCCAATATAAAAATAAAATTATACATTTGCCCATTTTGAATTTAGAATTATCATAATAGTTGAGGATGGAGAATTGCATAAGAAAAAGGAAAAAAGAAAAATGAGTAAATAAATAATCCATGTGCGCATGTACTAATTACTATCCACTATCCATACAAAAGCGCAAATATCAGTAAAATATCATGAATGATCATACAAAATCACTAATATATCATTAATATTGTTTTATTAATTCTTATTCCTCCCATAGTTACAAATTTAATGGCTATTATTTTCTTATTCAATATTATAATTTGTAAGCATGATATGCAAAATAAATTAGCAGGACACGAATACTCAATCATTCATTATTTAAACCAAGTCAGGACCCATTAGGTAAACAGGCCAACACGACACATATTCTTTTCCAACTATATCCTCAAATCAATTTTTTTTTAATATCCTATCCTGTACCTTTTTAATTATCAAATTTCTTTTATAATTTATTCACAGACCTAAAAATGAACTAGGCCCATTTTAACTCTGAATTTGGTCTAATTGTATTGGGCTTTCCAAACAAATTGGACTAAATATTTTAATTTGTTGTTGTTGTTGTTGTTGTTGTTGTTGTTGTTGTTGATTTCCTGTGTTGCACGAATACGCCGATACATACAGCGATATGATATTTTAGCATATGATTTAGAATACGATACGACGATACGACGATACGGAAAAATCAATTTTTTGAAGTATCCGCGCAACATAGGTGATAACCTTTTTGTTAAGAGTTATCTGAACGTAAGTCCTGAACAGTTAAGATTATTAAGATTTATAATTTGTTCATTTAGCATTAGGTGGTAAACTAAATATTTCTGATAGAATAGCAAACATTTCCTATTCTATCAATTTCCCTTGTCAATCTCAATGTGACACAAAACCACACAATGGCACAACACACCAAATTTGGAATCAAGTCACCAATATTCGTTACCACTGTGCTGGATTTCAATTGAAGATATACAAACTATGTTGCGCGGATACTTCAAAAATCAAGCCGTATCGTATCGGATATCGTATCGAATATCGATAGTCGTCAAATATTCATCGGATACGTATTAGATATTTCACGTGGCGCATCCGAATATTTTATTCCAAAAAAATATCGAATACTTCTCGGATACTTATCGAATACTTCTAACGTATAAATAAATCTACTTAAAAATAAAAATAAAATTTTGAAATCGAAATAAATGACTTAATACATAAAAATAAATAACTAAATATAATAAACATCTACTTGATATGAAATTATTTTTGTGAAAACAAATTTTTATTATATTTTATGTAAAATATATAATATATAAATTATAATTAAAAAAATAAAAAATATTATATATAATAGACGTATCGTAACTTATGTTTTTTTTGAAAATTGTCGTATCCGTATCGTGTCGGATACGGCCGTGCAACATATGATACAAGTTAACCTAAATTTAGTAGACTTATTCTGGCTTGGTAGATAAAATATTAATATCAAGATTTTAATGGGTATCTATGCAAAAGAATAAGAATATTGCAACAAGTTAAGTGGCAATATAAGAGTTGCCTTTAAGTTTATGTGAATTGTGATGTGATTCTCTTTGGCCTTTTTCTTTTGCTTATTTCAACTTTTTTCCGGGAATAGGATTACTGATATATACAAGCCACCCACTTAAAATTTGCTAGAAATAAAACAAATTATAGATCATTAAATGGCCGCCCCAAATATTTTATCATTTTGCACTAGATTTTATCTTTTTGGATGTGTGTATGTCATGTTAAATGCATTATTATTTGAAGAGAAGTTTCTTTAGGGTTTGGTACCACATATATATCCTTGATTTGAAGGTAATTGGTGTGCGTACTATTAGCAAAACAAATTTAACTTGTGTAATTATTTCAAAATTGTTTTTTAACTTGTATATATCATATATAAGGTGAAAAATAAATTTAGTGATTCTATACCCTTATTTATTTATTTATTTGAAGGATTAGTAATTCTATATACATTTTTTAATTAATTCTATATTCAATTATAATAGCAAAAGTATTATTTACTTGTACTTGTATTGACATTATATTTCTATATAGCAGTTTATGTGTTATTATTTTGTAATTATTATGTTCAAACAATCTCAAAGGAGAATATTACTTTAGGGTGTGCTCCAATGAGAGGGAATGGGAGGGAGGGAATGGGAATGGAGGGGAAGATTAATTTTTATCTTGCTCCCGAGTTTTTTTTTATGAGGGGGAAAGAGAATGAAGGGGACACTATTTCTCCTCCATATACAAAAGAGACCAAATATTTTTCTCCCCAAATTTGGGGAGTAATGGAGGGGACAAAATGTTAAAACATTATAATACCTAAAATATCCCTATTTTTATTATATAGTTGGTAATTATTCAAAGGGTAAAATTGTCATTTTTTCATGATGTTATTCTTTCCCTTCCTTTCCCCTTCACTAAACATTTTTGAACTCGGGAGCAAGAGAAAATTATTTTCTTTCCTTCCCATTCATTCTCTTCCCCTCCATCCCCTTCCCCTTCATTCCCCTCCCCTTCATAAAAAACTCGGGAGCAACTGGAATAATTGGAATAATTTATTTGTTCATAAGTTGTTTATGTCGGCAAATTGGAATAATTTATTAAGAAAGAGAAAAAAAAATCAATGAATCTTTATTATTATATATATATTAGGAAATTAACTAAATATATTTAATGTTCATTCATTGTTAATAAAACTAGTTGTTGAAATCAAAACTAGCGCAGAAAATATTTTGGCAGAAAATACTATTTGAGAAGATAGTTTTATTACCGATGAACGAAAATTAGAACTAAATGTTAAAATAATATTATTCTGCCAAGATGTTTTCAAGAATATGTTTTTTATATCGTTATTTATTTTATTATTAGTTAATGCGAGTTTTCTATAACAAAAGAAATTTTGGTACTTACGGATTTTGATACTTACCAATGAAAGTTTGCTTTGGAATTTTTAACAATTAATGGTGTCAAATTATTATATGTTAAAAGATATTTATGAATATTTTTAAATTAATAAAAACATAGAAAATGGTATAATAAAATTAAATATCAAAAGAATGTTTTGGTCCAAATTTTGTTTAACAGCATTAATTGTTAAGTTTAATCCTTTGGGGTATTTTTGTAAATGAAAATGCAATTTGTATAGGGGAAAAAGAAAACAAGACAGTGATTGGCCTACTCAGGTGGCATGTTAAGTCTAATCGACAAAAGAAGAAGTGAATTTATGGGGGGATGGGGCTTTCTAGCTACTCATTCGCCAATTAAACCGTCCAACTAGACATTCTGGTAATTTAACATATGATTTATGATACGATACGAATATAAAAATACGAATAAATTTGATTTTTTTTTTAAGTATCCGCGCAACATAAGAAATATACAAATATATTTAAGGAAATATTGCAAGTAAATCATAAATAAACCAAACAAAAATATCTAATGAAAAAAAAAGGTTCTTGAATTTCTGTAGGATAACTAATTCATAAATGCTTCTATATTTTAGCAAGTATAATGCTTGGTTTATGAAAAGAATCTAAAAAAGAATTCAATGATATATCAATTAGCTGGATTACAGGGACCATTTCATATGATATGATGCAAAGTCATTATCCTATGATTTGAATGAAAGTGAATTTCTGTCTCGTCTTTTTTCATGTTCTTTTTTTGTTTTGTTTTTCCTTCGTAATGTGTAGATCCTTGTGCCCACAGAAATTTATCTAGTACAAGAACAATATTTTAATTTATTTAAGTTCAAACTTCGCTTTGAAATGAACATACTATATGGAAAAAGCTAATTTTTTTTCTCAACATTCGTACCAAACACTTAACACAGGTACGGAACTTAAGCATATTGAACACATTGCGTTACATTATGATTACACTGAGGCTTAGTAATTAAGAATAACAATGAAAATTAGAGGCCAAAGTATGGGAAGATGCACCAACCGAATTATACAGGAACTAGACCTCTCCATTCTTCTCAAACCGTACATTTCCATTAATTAGTGAGTACATATATAAAGTATGGTTAATGGTTTTATTTACTTTTTCATTCACAGATGCACTAACAAAAAGCTCCCACAATTTACAATAATGGAGAAATTGATTAATCAGACTACCAGAAAATGCAAAAACCAAATTACCAATCATAATTAAGGAGTGTATATATGACATCTCCATTATTTGCTGGACTGGAGAGGGAGAAATAACAAGGGTGGGCCTTTTATTTGGTGGCTCTCTTCTTTCAGGCCTCTTCTTCTCTACATCACAACCACTTCAAACCCTAAAAACTTATCTCTTACAGTTTCCAGTTCACATCAATCACAATAGAAACAAAAATCTAGAGTACTACTCCATATATAATCCAATATATACATATATACACACACTAAGTTGATCTCGTAGTCATCTCATTTTCAAAAAAATGATGGGGATAACAAGTGATATGCTAAAAGCTACTTCCTCTAGAGGCATAGTGATAAAGATCAACATTGCATTTTTGTCATTGTTTTTGGTCTCCTATCTCATTCTTCTTATTCGGCCTTCGTCCCTTTTCGATAGCACTAGCAATAAAAGCAGCGCGACCTCTCTCGTACGTTGTTCTCTCCGTGACTGCCATTTGAGGAAGGTAAGGTGAGTAATAAACTTGGGTTTTAGGTTTTATTGTTAGAGTTTCGAGCTATGTGTTTTTTGCATGGAAGGAACTTGAGTTTTTGTTTAGGAAACTTTTTTTTTTAAAATAAGACACCTAGAGTTTACAATTTACTACGTCGACTATTCCCTATTTTTGATTGAATGAAGAACACATTATCTCAATTTCATGATTGGTGCCGGTAAGTTTTGAATTCACCGTATATTAGTTTGACAGGGAATTATACGGTGTACCTTTTCTTTAATTTTCATAAAAAATAAATTGTTATCGTATAAATTAAATTGGTACTCGACATGATTTAGATCTAATTTATCACGCGAATTAAACAAAAAGAGGTACACCATATAATAGCTCTTGCTTTGGTAACAATGTATTCAACCAAATAAGTCGTGAGTCATTGGCTAATCATTCATTTTACAAAAAGGAAAATTTGTGATTCACATTAAAAAAAAGTAGTAATAATACTTGGTTATATGAAAAAACAAATTGTAGGTGCCCGAAGGAATTCCGAACAAGTTATTGAGCGAGAAAGGAATCGTGAGGGAGAAGACCCCGAGTTTCCTCGAGTTCTTGCACGATGATGTTAGAATCGGTTTAGTTAACATCCAAGAAGAAGAACTAAGAGATTGGGGCATAAGAGGAAATACCACACCAATAGACTTCGAACGAGTTTCGAGCAAACTTGAATGGAAGGAGTTGTTCCCTGAGTGGATCGACGAAGAGGAGGAAAGCGAAGGTGCTTCTTGCCCTGAATTACCAATGCCTGATTTTTCATTATACGATGAGGTAGATATCGTGGTGGCCAGACTGCCATGCAGGCAACCCGAGACAGACTGGAATAGAGATGTATTTAGATTGCAAGTTCATATGTTATCTGCCAAACTGGCCGTGACGAAGGGGATTAGGGACGCAAAAGGAGCAGTGAAGGTGGTTTTTTTGAGCAAATGCGAGCCCATGATGGATGTTTTCCGATGCGACGATTTGGTAGGGAGAGAAGGGGAGTGGTGGATGTACGAGGCCGAAGTCGAGAAACTACATGAGAAATTGAGGTTACCTTTGGGCTCATGTAACTTGGCCTTGCCACTTTGGGGAGAAGGTAAATCTGCTTCTAGATCTATTTTTTTTTGTCAAATTGAGTCTCTAGATATCCTATTACCTTTAGTTAGTTTCCCTTTTTCTGTTTGGTGAATGTATGCTCAATTATTTGGTCCATGACATTTAAGAAAAAGTATAGTTTCCTTCGAAATTAAGAAAAAACATAGTTGTTTAATCAAAGGGAATTATAGAGATATCCTATTTCCTATAATTTTCAAATTATCAGTATGTGGTTATTTCAGGGGGGGAATATAGAGATCCTATATCAATTTCAAATCTTGACATGTTTTCTGAGTATTTGTCTGTGCGTATTTAATTCATTGAAAAAGAAAGTACTTTGCACTCAATGCAACGGTGCCAATTAATGCACGTCTCTTTATTCAATGCATGGAAATTATGTTGAATAATATTGAACTATTATTATATGAGGTCATATGGGGTGCTCCTCAATTTCCCCACCCACCCAACCCACCCCCCACCCACACACAAACACACACACCACCCTCTTTTATATTACCAATTAACAATTAATTTACATGATAATTGACAAAAATACACTTCATTAATAATTAATTGATATATAATTAAAATACATATGTGTTAACAATTCTTAATCAATATTAATTAATCGTTAATATATATCTTTTTGTTAATTATTTTGTTAATTAATTGTTAATTAATGATATAGAGGATGTTGGGGGGAATTTGAGGGGCATGATATAATTATCCTTATTATATTATAAGAAAAATGTTGACGACCCGCCTCTTTCTCAAGAATTTTGATGACAGAAATTTGATTTAACACTTTAAGAATTAACACATTAATTCATGATTTGACATCTCAATTGAATTTTCAATCATAAATTAAGATAATCAAATTATACATTAAGATGTTAAATCATGTATTTATATGTTAATTTTTAAAATGTTAAATCATATTCACGTCATCAAGATTCTTGGAGAAGAGTATTGGGGTTGTACATCACTACTCTTATTTTAAACGTTACTGGTGAGATATTACCATGATTTGATAACAAATTAAGAGAATGCATGCATATTTGTAGTCGTGCTAAAACGAACCATTAACATCAATGGAAAAAGCTACTGTTAATACATAACACATAACTGTCCAAATCAGGTTGGTGAATGCATGAGACATGCTTGTTAATGAAGAGCCATAAGTTAGGAGACCTGCCCACATCTTAACTTACTTATTATATTTAATTGAAATCAATTCTCATTCACCAATCTTCAAGCTTTGTACTGTGACATCATTATGAGCCTTTAGAGAAATCTTGCTTTCTTTCTTGCCTGGTTGGTGTCATGTACATCAAAGTACTTGTTGTCTCTTTAATTAATGGTTCCAAATGATTTATAGATCAACAATCAACTTTGTTGTGATGGTTATAGATATATGTTATGATAGTAAGCGAAACGAATCTGTAGTTCGATATACATTTCGACAAAATTACATTCATATTAAATCATATAATTCTAAATCATATAATTCTTAATTACAGGAATTAACAGCGAGTTTGATACCGCCAAGTTGACGTCCATGGTGTCCCCTAAGGGACGGGAGGCATACGCGACGGTACTCCACTCCTCTGTTAGTTACCTCTGCGGGGCCATTTTGTTAGCACAGAGCATTCGCCGTGCAGGTACAAAATGATTAAGCCAAATTATAATGGCACATTTGTGTCGGTGTATGATTTAAATTTCAACTCTTTGAGAATAATTAACTAACTTCTGGAGCGTGACAGGTACTACTCGTGATCTCCTGCTCCTCCACGACAAATCAATCCCTCAAGACAAACTCGAAGCTTTGGCTGCAGCGGGATGGACCCTTCGCGAGATAAAACGAATTCGTAATCCTCGAGCCGAACCGGGGACCTACAACGAGCATAACTACAGCAAATTCCGCCTCTGGCAACTAACCGACTATGATAAAATCATATTCGTGGATTCTGATGTTATTGTTCTCCGAAGTCTCGATATCATGTTTACTTTCCCTCAGATGTCAGCAGTTGGCAATGACGGTTCGATCTTCAACTCGGGTGTCATGATCATCGAGCCCTCGAACTGCACGTTCGAAACCCTTATGCGTCACACCGAAGATGTGGTATCCTACAATGGAGGGGATCAAGGGTTTCTGAACGAATTATTCGTGTGGTGGCACAGGATGCCGAGACGCGTGAATTATCTCAAGAACTTTTGGGCGAACAGTACAGGCGAGAGAATGATCAAGGAGCACTTGTTCAAGGCGGACCCTCCTTTGGTGTACTCGATACACTATCTCGGCTTGAAACCGTGGTTGTGTTATAGGGATTATGACTGTAATTGGGATAAAGAAGATCAGAGAGTATACGCGAGTGACGTGGCAAACGAGAGGTGGTGGAAATTGCATGACGGAATGGACGAGAGATTGCAAGCGGAATGTAGGCTATCGGAACGGAGAAAGATCGAGCTTTTGTGGGATAGAAAACTGGCGGGAAAGGCCGGGTTTCCAGATGAGCATTGGCGAATTACCGTTACAGATCCGAGAAAGGACATTTGAGAGCCAGAGAGACTGTCAATTGCTTGGATTTGTTTACTACACATTTTAATTTGGTATATGTATAGAAATATTTTTGGTACTTGTTTATAGTCATGATATAGGGTGCATTGTTGTATTACATAAATAAATAAATGGCATATAATTCTTGATCATTATGGTTTTTTCCTTCCCTTTTATATGGTTCTCCTACATATATAATTGCATAATCTAAATTATAAAGAAAATATTGGACATACCTCTAAATCTTTCACAGAAATTTGATGACGTGAATATTTTTAGCACCTTAAAAATTAACATCTTAATTCATGATTTGACATATTAATTGCTTGTTATATCATAAATTAAAATTAAAATGTTAGACCATATTTTGTTATATTAATTCTTAAGATGTTAAATTGTTAATTCATAGTCACGTCATCGAGTCTTCCTTCTAAGGGAGAAGCTTTCTATTAGATATACATCACTACTCTAATGGGTAACAGTGTTAGAACCATTTCCAAAAAAAAAAAAACAGCCTTAACAACCATTGTCAACTATATGTTTTCTTTTGAATGAGCTCTGATTTCTCAGCACTCTGAATTTTTTTTCCATTTATAAAGGCAAGTTGAATTTACAAGCATGTTAAGGATTTGCACAAGGAAAGTTGAGTGGTAGATTAATGATAATCAGTGTTTGTTCCAATTCGTTGCTTCCAAATGGGCTTGATTGGAGGTGATTGTTTAGTCACGGCTTTCGTTGGAAAATAGCGTTATTTATTGGAAAAATATATGTAGTTGTCATAACTCAATAAAACATCTTTGATGCGTCAATCGAGAATATTTTATTAGATTGATTATTTTTTTAATTGAATCAATTAAACTAAACATTGATTTGAGAGTTAATCAATCTAATCAACCCATTAAAACAGTCTCGATTGACACATCAAAAATATATATGAAGAATGTATGAAACTCCATATCTAACCTCTTATTTGTTCTTCCAAATGTTTTCATATTGCTGCGAGACACAAAAGATCTCAATTTTTTATTTATTGTAAATCTTGTGATTCCCGAGACCTTGTGCCGAATCTGTTGGGCGAAGGGCCCCAAGAGATGAATATGTGAGATGCTATGTTGCACGTCCGTATCCGATACGATACGGATACGGCGATACGATAATTTTCAAAAAATCACGGATACGAATACGGCTATATAATTATTATTTTAATATATTTATATTGTATATAATTAATAAATTAATAATAAATTAAATAATAAATTAATAATATTTTTAAATTAAATATCATGACAATAAATAAAATCAACATAACAATACAAGTATAATGTATAACAATACAAGTATCATAAAAGTATCCTAAATTTATTATAGAAGTATCCTAGAATTAATTTTGAAGTATCCTTGAAGTATCCTAGAAGTATCAACATAACATAACAATATTATGGGCCAAAATATATACTGGGTCGAAGTATCATAAATGGAGTATCCCAGCCGTATCCTGCCGTATCCCGCCGTATCCGAAAAAATAAATATTAAAATAATCGGATACGCCACGTGACGTATCCGATACGTATCCGAGCCGTATCGTATCCGTATCCGTATCGGATACCCGCATCCTCAGGATACTTCTGCATTTTTGAAGTATCCGCGTAACATAGGTGAGATGTGGATTCTAATAGTTGTTGCAGTTAGGGCAATTGTGTTCATTCGGCTATCCCTGCCGTTAATAGCTGTTGTTGAAAATAATTTGTTCCCACAATAAATAAGTGATTCATTTGTTTAACGATATCTTGTTGATCAAAGACGTGATGATACTCAACATTTATTGATCAACTTACACTTTTCTCGATTTTGAATTGGATTAATCTCAATTCATCGAGTAGTTCGAGTGATATCACTTTACTAAAAGAAGGAATACATCTTATTTTGGTTGAACATATTTCGAACTATGATTCGGATGATATTCATGGTGAATAGAAAGTCCTAAGTGAAGGAAATACAGTTTCAGGATCAACCGTAAAAGTGTACACAACGATAAACGAATGTAAGCGTACATTCGTGGTCATATCTTTCAGTAGGAAAATCCAATTTGAATGGTTCAAATTGGGTTAGATAGATAATAAGATTATCGACAACCTTCATATAGAAATTTATTTCATATGAACGAAGTATCAGTGTCATTTCTATGAAATACCGAAAGGCTGCAACAGTATGACATACAGTTAGTAAAACAGTCATAACTTTTGCATACGAACTCCAATTGGGCCAGGACAAATTGGGTCGAGTAGATAATAAGATTATCTACAACGTTCGTGTTGGGTGATTTTCTGTCAGAGGAATTTACCAATTTCGTATGGACAGAATACTGGACAGATACATGCAACTTTCTGTGTGAAAGAGTGTATATTGGATATACATGTCTTTTGGCCAATCCTAATCCTATATGATATAAATAGGATTTTTCTCTCTCATCTGGTGTGGTTCATTCAGTTAATTAATTCAGAATATTCCAGAGAATTGTGAGATAACTCTCTAGAGAGAGAGAAAGGGTGTAAAGAGAGAGAAACCGTGAAAAGGTATTTTCCGGTATAGAGAATCAATCAATCGAGCAAGTTCGCCGGTGCATCGTCTAGGCAGTTGCACCCGCGACCGACGTCTTACGAGTCAAGGTGGATACAAGTACAGGAGCAACATCTGGGGCTCTTTCGGTTGTGATCGATTCGGAGGAACGAAATCTGCCGGAGACGGAAATGAGCGAATCGAGTAACGGGCTGTGGAAGCATGCGGGCATGGAACGCATGAAGACAACCCGAGGCGTGTCAAGACGGTGGGAGACGTGCGGTATGGGACGTACGGACTAGTCACCAACGTGACACCGAAGGAAAAGAAGGATGCGAGCGATCAACCCGTCGTGCGTGATCAATTTCACGCTGGTAATCGTTTATCCTACTTTGCATCGTACCCTCGAAGTCATGGCGTGATCTTGGATTTAGGGAACCGGACCGGGCCTTCATATCCGCTGCGCGGGCCCGGGGATGGGTGAATTCCCAACAGTGGTATCAGAGCGATCGCCATCGATTCGAGGGTCGAATCATAGTCGTATATTCGATATACGCACGGGTTATCAAAGTTCGTACCCGTTTGCATGATGATAGATTTAGAGATTCCAATTTCGTTAAAAATCACAAGTAGAATTCACTAGAGATCAATTAAAAGTTGATTGAGAGTATCTAGGAATTATCGTGAAAAGGTTTCATGATTTATCGTTTCAGAAACGAGCGAAAACGGAAGAAACGGCAAAATCTGCAGAAAATTAGAATACGAAACAGTGAGTAAAACTAAGATAATTTTCAGTGGGAAACTCCAAATTGATTGGATCAAATTGGCGTAGTTAGATAATGAGATTATATATGACTTTGATACAGAATTTTGTTTCATTTGAATGAATTATCAGTGTCGTTCTTATGGAATACTGAAAAGGTGCGACTGTTTGACATACAGAGACTAAAACGTCCGTAGATGTCGCATCGAAACTCCAATTGAGTCCAATCCAATTGGGTTAGTTAGATAATACGATTATATAGAACTTTCGTTCACGTTCAAAGTCGGTTAGAATAATTTAATATTTTCGTTTCAACAGAATACTGAAAAGGTGTCTATAGTTTTCTGGTTGAAAATGTGTCTATTGGATATACTTACCTTTTCGTTTGTCCGTATTTTACCAAAACTGGTATAACTTTCAGTAGGAAACTCCGATTTGAATGGTTCAAGTTGGGTTAGTTAGATAATGAGATTATATAGAACTTTAATGTTGTAATATATTTCATTTGATCGAAGTATCAGTGTTGTTCTAATGAAATACCGAAAGGGTGCGACAGTTTGACATATAGTCAGTAAAACGGCCGTAACTTTCGGGTCCAAACTCCAATTGGGCTGGGCCAAATTGGGTTGGAAAGATAATAAGATTATATATAATTTTCCTGTTAGTTGATTTTCTGTCAGAGGAATTTACCATTTTCGTTCTGACAGATTACTGAAAGGGTGTATGCAGTTTTCTGTTTAAAAAAATATATATGAGATATACATACCTTTAGGCCTATCTTTATCTCTAATCAATTAATTCAATCATACTAACATATTAGATAATTAATTATTTAGAATAATTAGTCTCCCTGAATAATTCATATGCATTTAAAAATCTTGTGATAGTGATATAATATGATTATATCACGAATTATTTAAACATGAATGTCATGATCCCTCATAATATTTAAGTCGTGGAAATGCCTTCCATATCATCAACCATCGAAATTGGTATCACAATATGTGTGTTTCTAGGCCTTCGTCATGCACACATGTTGATGGTATTAATGGGTGGCAAGCGTTAAATGGGGACTTACGTGTTTCTAGGCCTTCGTCATGCACGTGAGTAGTTCATTTGAACGATACGTTTGATATGGTTATGACTTAACCGTCCAAGCCAATCCGATCGAAGTTCGGAGCATAGTTAGAATGCACACACGGAACTGGGATTGTATGTGATACGATCCATCACCGAAATTCTAAAAGGTTCGAGAGTCGCATATGATGCGATTGGATTATATCCTACCTAAATAAGCGAGATCCCACTCGATAGGCCTTCGTCACTTGTGGGAGGATTGCGAAATATGGATCTCGGGTGTTATGGACTTGGAGTCCCGTATCGGTATGAGGGTTATCGATTTGATAAAATAACACTATCATATAATCATCATATAAGCATATAGATTAAGTACGCACGGTTAGGAGCTTAATCTTCATCATCCGTTTAGAATTATGTTTTCAAGCAAACACCAAATATATATCGATGAGATCGATATGATAGATGGCTTTTGGGTCGGAATTACCTTAATTAACCTTGATAGTCAAAGAATAGTTCTTAGACTTAAAGGAACGTGTTGGACACGGAAACGGTAGATTCGGGGCTCGAGGCTTTGGCTTTAGAGAAAGCCGGGTTCGATACACTTTAAGAAGGAATCGAACAATATTACATGCCTTGTGGTGGCATGTGTAGACGCAAATTTCTCAAAATTGTTTTGAGAATTCGGGTGTATATGAAAATAAAACACAACGCTCATGAAATAGTTTCAAGAGCTATAGCGCGTTGAATGGTTCAATGCGGCTCAAAGAGTTGGTTAATTTTGAGACGCCTTATGGGTCTTTGATTAACACTCGTGTGTTGTTGGTACGAGATTTGATCTTCGTGACCGAATATCATATGCATTTGATAGATAAGTCGATACCTGAATTGCATGAGATGCGATTTAAAATTGAATTGGAGATGCTCGGAGTATCTGAGGAATCCAATGTATATAGATGCGTGGATGTCCTTGTAATTCAAAGGAGGGATCGAAAGAAATGTATGTCTAAGGGTATTTTGGGAAAATATTTTCCAAACAGAAAGTTCGGGCAAGGAGTTGTCCAAACTAATGACTCAAAGAACGGTGAAATCCGAGGAGGATTAAACCTAGAAGTTGATTGCTTCCTTTGGCATTGCCGTCTTGGTCATATGAATGAGATACGCGTATCTAGATTCCATATGATGGATTGCTAGAATCATTCGAATTAGATCCGATTGATTAATGCGATACTTATTTATTAGGCAAAACGACAAAGGGCATCATTCTCATAAGGTTGGGGAAAGATCCAACGAATTATTGGAAATTACATTTAGATGTAATGTTCCGATAAGTTCCAAGGCAAGAGGAGGCTATCGGTATTTTGTTACGTTTACGGACGGTTAAAGTAGATACGGTAATATCTGTTTAATGCGTGCCGAAATGGAGACTTTTGAAAGGTTCAAAGAGTTTCAAAAACAAAATACAATATCGACTTAGCAAGAAAATCAAAGCCCTTTGATAGGATTGAGGAGGCAAGTATTTGATCTACGCACTTCGATAGGATCGAAGAGGCGATATTTGAGTTATGAGTATTGATGATCATTTATGATTGTGGAATCGTTTCACGATTACCTTTATTGGGAACATTAAAGTTGTATTCGAAAAGAGTAATTGAACGCATGTTGGACATGGTTCGATAAATGATAAGTCAATAGGATCTCCCAAAAATGTTTTGAGGATACGCCTTTAAGACAACGACACTAATGAATGGTTGCATATAAGATATGGACCATAAACCTTCTAATCGGTATAAAAGACGCCATATTAGATATGGATCGGAATGGTTCCGAAGTTGTCATTTGTACAGATTTGTGGATGTGAGTATATTTCGAAATTTGTTTCGGTTAAACTCAATCCCAAATTTGAAAATTGTTCGTTTATGACATATATCCTTAAGGAAGCTAAAGGGTATTAGTTCTAACGTCCCGACGAAAATAAGATTTTCGTGGCTCGAAGAGATGCCTTCTTGGAGGAGGACTCGATGCGCACAAGTTTGAAACTTGATGTTGCTAATCTCTATGCGGGCTAGTGGGAGTAGAATAAATCTCGAAAGAATTCGAGATCTGAAAATGAACATTGTACCGATGAATGTTGACACGACTTCATCAAGAGTTGATGAATACGAGTCGAACACACAAAGGAGTTATTTGTAGATCAAGTAGGCTATATCATAAGCCGGTAAATACGGATTTACCGTGGCTAATGATGATAGATCGAAAACATATGATGATTCGATATCCTACAGGGATGCTATGAAAGGTTGATTCCACATGACATGATGTCATGAATTCTGAGATTCGATCCGTGTAAAATTATCAAGTTTAGAACTTGATTTAATTACTTTCCGGGTTAGACCCGTGAAAAGACAATGGGTTTTCAAGATGAGAACCGACACGGATAGGAATACACATATATGCAAATCGAGGCTCGTAGCGAAGAGTTTCAAGAATTTCATAGTCGGACTATGAAGAAACGTTTTCGCATGTTGCCATGCTTTCACATTCTCAAAATTCTGCTCGATATGGTCGCGTATTATGACTATGTGATGTAGCAAAATGGATGTCAAAACCGAATTTCTTGACAGAAATTTTATGAAAGGATGTGTACTTGACACAACCTTACGGTTTTGTCGATTCATAAGAATCGGGGATAAGATATGCACGCTTTAATGATCCATATGATGGATTAGAGAAAGCTTCTCGGAATTGGAATATTCGTTTTGATGAAGTTATAAACTGCTATAACATTGTCGGAACGAATGGAAACTTTGTGTACACATGAAGGTTAGTGGGAGCCACGTTATATTTCTTGTAACGACACAAAATTTAGGCGAGACCGCTTATGAATTAAGCGTGAAGATCTATAGGATAGATCTAAGAAGTTCCTCGTTTTATATTATAGCACTTATATCGACATATTGTTGAAAAAGGTTTTCAACATATAACTCCTTGGCGGAGTTAAATAGAGATGTCGAATGGCAGAAATTTTCTACGGCTCGATGTGAGACAACAAGCAGGGCGAAAATAAAAATATGATGCTTTACATTCGATGTGAGGATCTATTATATCTGTCATGATATGCATGTGGCTATATGTCGTATAGATGAAGCGTCTAATTCACCGTCAATAAAATCTAAGGAATCACACGAGTTTGAATGTAATGCGATTACATGAGACTAACTCTTGTGAATGTATAATGATTATACATATATATATACATAATGGTTATGTATATTTAAATTCATCGGGATTTGTATTGATAGCGGTGAATGTTATCCTTGAATAATTTACAAAAGAATTCAGGATTTTATTTTATCTATAATGGTGTGGAGGACGTGTTGGTTATAAAGAGTTATAACAACGACAGTTTCCAAAGATTTAGCACGTCCAAATATGTAACACGACTTTCGATCACAAAGTGTGTACATGATTTGCTTAAATGAAAACATGATTATGTGGAAAGGTTCCGCATGACCAATAATGATTCTATTTACGGGAGCGAGTATATTGTGGTTATGAATCACAAAAGGAAGCGGTATGGATCAAGGATACATGACCAAACTCGAGTAGTCACGAGTTATCGGATTTATGGTTGTATATTGCGTGACACGCAATAGTACAAGCCAAAAATGCCGAGGTCACAACCACTTCTAGCCAATACTCAGAAAATTTCATTGATCCATGAAATTTTATGAAATGATGTGATCGTAGGTATTGGAAATGTTCCAAACCTGATGTTGATTAACACTAACGGCAACGTGCGGACCCGTTTACAAAACCGCTCTCTCTAGTCGCGCATGACTGTCATGCGATGACTATGGGTATGGAGATACCTAGAGGAGGAAGAAGAGAGTAGAGTGTAGTTATCTAATACGATAGTCCTCGCAGGTTGTGGGTAAGGAGATACCCATAGGTAAACGTTGTATCACCCAAATACTTAATCCGTATGAATGCATCCCTTTTAAAAATTTTGTTTACTTAAATTTTCATGCATTCACCTTATATGAAAACTGTGTGCGGGGTTGTGTAATAAGATTACATGAACCTTGATTTGAACTTGTGTGGACGTCGACATGGTTGAGGACCATGTGCAGCGAAACCGTCACACTTAAAGTTTCATTTCTAAACATCCCTAGTCGCGGGTCAGTTTGCTTAAGAGAGAAGCATTTCTATTACAAGGGAATAGACTGAACGCGTACACTAGTACGTTAGCCGAGGAGATGATTATATTTTGCTAATCATAGGACAAAGATGTTTGTCGAATCGGGAACGTAGATATATGCTAGGTGACATATATTGGATATGACCGAAGCCGCGAGACCATGACATGGTTTAGTCATTATAGATGGACTCGCGACGAGTAGGGTATTAGGTTCTTCATACTTGAGGGGACCATTGATTGCGTTACGTGCGTAACACAATGCTTTGATATGATCTTACGCTCACCGTAACAGGGAGTTAAAACGGTCATCATTGGGTATTGTCCGAAACACGAAATTCAATGTGAGTCTCCAAGATAGGAATTGTTTATTCCGAAAGGAAGAGATATCTCTTTGGCCACTCGATGAATTGATTAACGAAAACTGTGGCCACAGTCAATGATATTAACGGTTAATATCGATTGAAATTTGTTAACTCAATTCGGACTCGAGGAATAAGTACAGTTAATCAAAATATAAGGATGACTATAACCATGCCTTTTGATTAACGGATATCGCTAACAAGAGAACTAATGACCGCTATTCGAGATAGGCACAATGATCACAATCATTCTTCGTGTTAACATGGGTAGCCATGATGGAGTGACTAGATCCCGCTCATGGGCTTGTAGTGCTATGGAAACAGCCTACTGCCATCGTTAACCGAACCTACCTGGTCACACAACGAGTCGTATTAAGTCGGGCTTGATTATAAAATTGGCACATAAGATGTGCGTAGCTTGGTATTTGATACGCGAGCTATATTCTCTAAAATCGTGCATATTGGATATGCATGAGTACCTTTTAGGTAGATCTGAAATTGAGTGGGAGACTGAAGGAAATACAGTTTCAGGATCAACCGTAAAAGTGTACACAACGATAAACGAATGTAAGCGTACATTCGTGGTCATATCTTTCAGTAGGAAAATTCAATTTGAATGGTTCAAATTGGGTTAGATAGATAATAAGATTATCTACAACCTTCATATAGAAATTTATTTCATATGAATGAAGTATCAGTGTCGTTTCTATGAAATACCGAAAGGCTGCAACAGTATGACATACAGTTAGTAAAACAGTCATAACTTTTGCATACGAACTCCAATTGGGCCAGACCAAATTGGGTCGAGTAGATAATAAGATTATCTACAACGTTCGTGTTGGGTGATTTTCTGTCAGAGGAATTTACCAATTTCGTATGGACAGAATACTGGACAGATACATGCAACTTTCTGTGTGAAAGAGTGTATATTGGATATACATGTCTTTTGGCCAATCCTAATCCTATATGATATAAATAGGATTTTTCTCTCTCATCTGGTGTGGTTCATTCAGTTAATTAATTCAGAATATTCCAGAGAATTGTGAGATAACTCTCTAGAGAGAGAGAAAGGGTGTAAAGAGAGAGAAACCGTGAAAAGGTGTTTTCCGGTATAGAGAATCAATCAATCGAGCAAGTTCGCCGGTGCATCGTCTAGGCAGTTGCACCCGCGACCGACGTCTTACGAGTCAAGGTGGATACAAGTACAGGAGCAACATCTGGGGCTCTTTCGGTTGTGATCAATTCGGAGGAACGAAATCTGCCGGAGACGGAAATGAGCGAATCGAGTAACGGGCTGTGGAAGCATGCGGGCATGGAACGCATGAAGACAACCCGAGGCGTGTCAAGACGGTGGGAGACGTGCGGTATGGGACGTACGGACTAGTCACCAACGTGACACCGAAGGAAAAGAAGGATGCGAGCGATCAACCCGTCGTGTGTGATCAATTTCACGCTGGTAATCGTTTATCCTACTTTGCATCGTACCCTCAAAGTCATGGCGTGATCTTGGATTTAGGGAACCGGACCGGGCCTTCATATCCGCTGCGCGGGCCCGGGGATGGGTGAATTCCCAACACTAAGGTCCAATTCTCGCGGTAATGAAATACAAATACAGCGGAAGCGTAAGTAAATTAGAGGAAGAATACAATACCAAAAACAAATAACACAAGATATTTGTTTGCGGAGTTCGGTAGGTGGTTGTTTTGTAGCTTTAACTCACCGTCTACTTGCTCAATCGACTGACTCGATTGATTGCAAGTACCTACGTCTCCGGGGTTGCCTTGCGCCTTTTCGGCTTTCGATTGAATACCCAAATCAAGCAATTACAAGGTTTGCCTAGATCGATTTACACGCTTCTATCGATCTATGGCGGGCTTTACAATCTTTGCACTTGCCTATTATAATTTATCTAATACGAACTACACGTGATCGGTCACGCAAGTTGGGAATTGTATTTTATGGAATGAAAAGGAATTAATCTCTAAGAATATTTAGAAGATTATTGGCTCAAATGATTTAGCAAGAATTCTCTCTTTTGAATGTAGAAATAAGATGGTTGAAGTGAAGTGAGAGAATGAGGGAAGGGTTCTATTTATAGAACACATAGACCCTTCCCCAAATCTGTTTTTTCTGTATAGTCCGTTACAACGGACATGAGGTCCGTTGTAACGGACACAAGTCAAAACTAGCAGTTAAAGCTGATATATTCGAATTATTACACAGTCCGTTACAACGGAACATATGTCCCTTACAACGGAAGTATGTGTTAAGAAGTTCGTTGCAACGAACTGCTGAGTCCGTTACAACGGACATCATACTGGGACTTCACTTCAGTTTGATTTTAATTCCCGTTACAACGGAGAATACTCCGTTATAACGTTGAGAGGAACTCCGTTACAACGGATTGGTTAATCTATTACAACGGACATGAAGAGAAAACTGTTGTACTGAAGTGAGTTCAATGTCCGTTACAACGGACTCATATGTCCGTTACAACGGACATAGTCCTGTGACATCCTTCAAGTTTGGGTTTAATTAGCGTTGTAACGGACATACTTCCGTTACAACGCTTTGTTGGTGTCCGTTATAACGGATTGGTTAATCCGTTACAACGGACTATGCTGTGATTGCCATACTTGAATAGGACAAGTATGTCCGTTACAACGGACAGTGAGGTCCGTTATAACGGACATCCTTCTTTCAGCCTTTTATTTTAGTTCATCATTTTGATGTATTTCGAATATATTTATTTGACTTAATTTGAGCTTAATCATTCATAAACAAGTTTAGAGATACCTATAATTAGTTTGGGTGATTAGATTGATATCCTAACTTGCGGAATCTTTGATGTCTTGATCTTCTTTGCTAATCTTCGGCATCTTGATTTTTCTATGTCTTGATCTTGTTCTTCATTCTTTGATGTCTTGATACTTGCTATTCTTGATTGATTTTTGCTTGTTTATCTTGATCTTCTTATTGCATTTTGTACATATGTATCCTATACAATGTTCTCGATAGATTTTGTTAGTAGTATCGACATTGTTTTTGAGATAATCAAACAACCGGAAATTTGAACCAACAATTCAATGATACCATATTCTATTCTTTAAACATATCAAAATATTACGATCCTTGTCTATCATCATAGAAACGTGTACATATATTTAGTTCGCAATGTTATCTTGAATATGTTTATCTAATTGCCAACTTTATATATATATGACCAATAATATTTTTATAATTGTATTCTTATAGTTTGACGGTATCATTTATCATAATTATCTTATTATGCCAACGTTCGAACATTTATACGATTAATGGTATATTTAATATTAACGTATTTATATTAAATACGATACACACTATATTATGTGAACAACTTATATGATAGGTAAAAACACTATAATCAATAAATAACTATGTTTGATACAAATACATCGTACGTTAACATAAAATGATTAGTCTATAATCAGGCCCGGTCCTGTTATTTCGGAGGCATATGACGAACAACATCACATGATCTCGGAAAAATAGATAAAAAATCATGTTACAAATTGTGAAGATGAAAATTTTAAAATAATAACAAAATTCAACTTGATTCTTATAAAGACGACACATATACACACAATACCTATAAATCAATCACACGTCCAACAAATTCGGATAATTACTCACTAATTCTGCAATCAAACATCTTTAAATTTTATCTTAGACATTTCATCAAACATCTTGGACATAATTCTTAGATTTATTTTTTCTCTACGCATAAACCTCTCATAAAAATGGAGGCATTGCGTTGCAGTAAATCATTGATATAGTCATAACTCTTAAAAACCAATTGCTCAAACAAAAGTCTCCCGTAATCATGTTTATATTATATCTTAAATATTTCATCAAACACCTTACTACAATATGTAAAAATATATTTCTCTATAAATAAACCTCTCATAAAAATGGATGTCTTGCACTATAGCATTGTAATAGAGTATGAAAACTCATTTTTGAAAGTATAAATTTATCATAATTATGTTTGTATTTTATGTGGGATATTTCATCGAACACCTTGAGCACAATCCACAATTTTTTTTCTCAACACATACACATTTCAAAGGATTGAGGCTCACATTTTTGGAGGCATGTGACGCCCACCAAACCGATCAATGATCAGAACCGGCCCTGCCTATAACATTGTATCTTTTAGAGCACACATATTGTTCGAACGAATCGCTCGACGATTTTAACGAAAATACCTCAATATCCGAATTTCCTCCAGGAGATGACTCCTATATCCGAATCGTATCACGACTTGTTCACTACCCTCCTCAAATTATACATATTGGGTTTCAAATTTAATTTCACGTCTTTCTTTAAAAAGAAGTTAAAAAACAGATTTGAGGTCAAGAAAATAATATTTCTTTAAAAATAAATTAAAAAACAGATTGTTCACTACCCAGAGATTTATTCATTTACTTATCATTATTATATAATATTTTATCATAAACATAACTTCAATTATAATTTTGAATCATGAAAATAATAAGAAAAGGCCATGTCATCATTCGAAAAAGATATTTGCGTGTCTAGTATTGAAGTAGTATATGATATGATGTTTTGATGTTTTGTCAAGGGGGATAAACTTTATCTATCAATGTATTTGTCTTACTTCCTATTTATTGATATGTGTTACCATCATAAAATGTAATGTGACAATCATGTACGTGAACGTTTCTCTATTATTGTTGAAAACTTATCAAATCATATATGTGACAATACTTTTCTTTGTCTTTGAAGACTTATCAAGTTTGAACACACTCAATACTTACTTTCTTTACTTCTGTCATATAATCAACACGAATATAAATAGCAACTAAAAAGATAAGATAGTGTACAACACATTACTTGATTTAAATATATAATAACAAAATTATAATAAAAAAATTGAGAAAAAAAACATTACAATAAAAATAATCTACAAACTTAGAACAACTCGCGCAATTGCGCAAGTGTTACTAATTAGGGTGTGCTTGGAGATTTTCTATAAATGGGAAGGAAATAAAAGAGAAGAGAATGTAGGGAAAGAAAATGAATGAGAAGGGAAGAAAATAATTTTTTCTTGCTTTCGAGTTTTAAATGATTAATGAAAGAGAATGAAGGGAAATAAATAAGACCAAGAAAAAATGATAATTTTATCATTTGAATCAATGTTAATTATAAAGTGAAATAAAAGATATTTTGAATACTAAGGTGTCACATTATTTTTTACCTTTCATTACCTCCAAATTTGGAGGGAACGCAAATTAGACTTTTTGTGTTTATGAAAAAATTTATTTGCCATCCGTTTTCGTTTTCCTCATATTAAAAAAAAAATTAGAGCAAAGTAAAAATTAATCTTCTCCTCTATTTTCATCCCTTCCCTCCCATTCCCCCTTATTGAAGCAGACCCTTGTCCCTTAGTCCTAATCTAAAACTTTAAACAACATACTCAAGTAAACATCATAAAGCTATCCTCAAAATCATGCCAAATCTTGTTGATTTACCTTCCAAAATACAGAAAGAAAATAGGTGTGAATTATTCAAAAGAAATAAATAAGATGATTTAATTAAAGAGAGAGAGAGAGAGAGAGAGAGAGAGAGAGAGAGAGAGAGAGAGAGAGAGAGAGAGAGAGAGAGAGGGTATCCATGATATAAATAATTAGGTGCACCAACCAAGAAACATACATAACAGGGATTTTGGTAGCACGTCACAATGTGTTTTATCTTAATTTGCTTAGCCCTTTTAAATTTTTCATTAGATCTATCACTTTTAACTGGACCCAACAAGATATAAGCCAAGCTTAAAGGGGGTAACTTATTACCCATAATGTGCAAATGTGACACGAAGAAACTTGTACTGTTGTTTTTAGCTGTAGGCTTTTTCATGATAGAGATTAGTGATGGTGATCCTTTAAAGATTTCTCATATTTGCTAATGATATTTGTTCAACATTTATTTCGTTTAATCCACCGTTTTTATGAACAAAGAACCATTATTTTCATGCATACTATAAGATTTTCGGAGGTAGGTGAGACTGTGGTTACAAAACAAGAATAATATAAAACCGCGTTACGCAATGAGTATTGTATATTAATTAACTGTTATCTATTTTAATGAAAAGAAGTTAATAATCTATCAACATTAAAAAAAGGAGTCATATGCTACATCATTTTAAAATAATATTTATCCCATACTTTCTTCTTAGTATTAAAAATTATAAATAACTTTTGTTAATACTTAATTAATCATAGTTTGGAAAAAAAATTGGTAACTTAATTCATTCCATATTCTTAACAATAATTTTGGCAACTTAATTCACTCAAATTAATGACTAAAAATTTGAAAATTCAAATCAATTTTCTGAAAACATTCCTTCGGATCCACTTCACAATTAATTTAAAATCCATTTATTTATTTAGATTTTTCTTTCCGATTATTCTTTCTAAATTAATTTTTTCATATTTTACACATTTAATATTTCATTAATTACGTGCTTAATTAATAATCTATTCCATACATAAATTAGTTTTTTTTTCTATAAATCTGTAACATATTCCATATATAACAGTCAATTAATCATCGATTCCATCTCAATCATTAATTAATTTTTATTAATAACTTAACTACATTTACAACTAGTACATTGTATATTTGATTTTCAGATTTTATGCTTACCAATTAACAACTAATTAAGTTCATATAAAATTAACACTAAATTAACAATACAATTTATCAAATAAATTAACAATAATTTTCAATTCAATAAATAAAAAAAATCATCAATTCAAATTATTTCTGAAATTATTACAAAACAATATAAACATCCATTCTATTAACTAATAATAAATCGAAAGATTAAAGACTAGTAAATGAACATAATTACATATTTAGCAAATTTAAAAAATATTCCACATTTAGCCAAGAATCTAGCAAACTAATCTACAAATTCAGTAAACAAATTAGCAAATAGTAACTATTTCATATTTGTGAATTTAGCAAACAATTTAGGAATATTTATTAAAGGCAATTTAGCAAATAAAATCATTAACAAATAATAAATAGAAAAGGCAATTTAGCTATTTTTGAGAATGAACATGTGCAATCTAGGAACATTTAGTAAGAAAAATCAGTCAAATTAAACAACACAAAATCGATAATATTAGTAAAACAATTTAGGACATGTAGCACACAGAATCAGATTTGAGAATAGAAAAAATGGGAAGCTTAAACCCTGAGAATCAAAAATTGATAAAACCAATAATGATAAAACAACAAAACGAGACTTTGCAAAAATAATACAAAAAGGTGAAAAATCGACTGTATGACTGCACATAATATCGGCAATAAGCAAAATAGTAGAAATAAAAAAAAATTGATAAACCAAACCCCATGGAAATCTGGTTGGTGTCAGCGTTTAACATCGGGAAAATATACTTCATCTCCCAAACACATCTCAATCTCCTTGATGAGGTGGTAAAATGGGTTGGTTAACACTCTAATTAAGAATTAATTGACATGTTTAATTGACACGTCAATTCGTTTTAATATGTTAATATTAACACAAGTTAATTGACATGTCAACTAAATTAAACAGTCAATTAACCCATTAATTCATTTAATTATGAATACTAATCAATTCAACTACACATATTTCCACCTTATCAAAAGTGCTTGAGTGAGTCATGGGAACTAGATATATAACCCCTTTAATAAGAGAGAGAGAGAGAGAGAGAGAGAGAGAGAGAGAGAGAGAGTTTTGCAGCTGGAAAATGAGGTGAGAGAAATATTGTTAGGGTTAGCAGTCAATTCATGGGTCGGTCGAATTTTCAAAATTTTTTGAACTCGATTAACAGTTAATGGAGGACCGAGTTAATTCGGAGCACTGCGCGGTCCTATATCGTAACTTATTTTGTTTTGCATTGAATTAGTTCATTAACAGTTTATGTCAGTCGTGCAGATCTTATCAGCATGTGCTGAGGGCATATTGGAGACACCACATATGAGTAAAATTTACATTTTAGAGAGATTATTTCAATGACTCAATATTGAGTTTTTTTAACCTAGTATTTATTGATAAATAAATTTGAAGCTTTATCGTAAATACTAATCAATTAATAAGTATTCAAATTTTTTTGAAAAAATAATGTACCATACGAAAAACAATGTATGATAGAAGTCCCTGACAAATAATATTGTTTTTTGATTAAATGAAGAAGATTTTTTGTCCTCCACCCGTTTGATGCCAACGAGAATTGAATCCGTGACCTATAATTTATTGAGATATGCACTCAACCCCTTAAATCTCCTACCCCTAACCAAAAAATATTGCATTTTAATTTATTTTTTTGCATAACTTGTTACAAAATTTTGAGGTGAGATTCGAGAAAGAAACTTCATCATTCATTAGTATATTTTGCCAGATTTTATACTGTCTCTTAGGATATCCGGAATGAAAATTAGTATGGTGCATATTAAAAAATGACATGTATAAATAAAAGAATTGTCCAAAATGGTAAATCATCATTGTACTTTGCACTTTGCCAGCATAATTTTTTTTTTAAGATTCATACCAAAATATGGCTCAAATTTAGTAGGATGATATAATGAGAAATGGTGATTCCAACTTTTCAAAATTTCTAATCAGATAAAAAGCAAAAGATGTCATAATTACATTGCACTAATACAGATAATGTAACGTAAGTGATACGATACTGATATGACAATGTAATAATTTTCAAAAAATTTGAGATACGGATACATCCATAAAACTATTATTTTAATATATATATATATATATATATATATATATATATATATATAAGAATAAATTTAATTACATAATAAATTAATAATATTTTTAATTAAATTATTACAATAAATAAATTCAACCAAACAATAAAAATATCATAAAAATATCGTAAACCTATTATAGAAAAATTATGGAACTAATTTAGAAATATCCGAAATAATTTGTATAAAAATATTCATGATCAGAATATATAATGAGTGGAACTATCCGAAATATAATATCTCAGTCGTATCTTGAAAATATCACAGTCGTATTTTGAAGCATCAAAGTCATATTCGTAAAAAATAAATATTAAAATAATTGAATACTTCGCGTTATGGATATCCGTATCCCAAAACATTTCTACATTTTAGGATACCCGTATCGAGTCGGATGCCTGTAAATATTTATGATATTTGGCACAAAACTTATGTCAAACGACTTGATACCGTTTTTACAAGTTCTAAATCGTATCGCATCTGTATCAAAAATATAATTCTATATTTTTGAAGTATTCGCATAATAAATTATGAATTCAAGTTTTGAGAATTTAAATCCAACGAAACACTGGGTTTATTTGGGCTAAAAATGAATTTGTAATAAAAGTCATGAATTCAAGTTATGGAAATTAAATCCCACGAAAACCAAACACTAGGCTAATTTGGGTTAGAAATGAATTCGGCACAAAACTTATGTCATGTCATGCATTTTAGATTACCAAACAATGAAACAACATTCGAGTAATTAGAAGTCTAGAACTAAACAGCGTTAACCTATATATAACTTGTACAGAAAATTTGGCACCACCTAAAATATGATTTTGATCCAAACAAGTTACAAGACACATTGTGCACGTAAATCGACCGTTTTCCCATTATGCTATTTTTGACCGTGCTTGCATTAGCTGAATTAGCTGAATTTACACTTGTATTCAACAGGGAAAACAAACCTTTTGTTTTTTAAACTCAAAAAAGGAACCATTTGTTTCCTCTCTCTCTCTCTCTCTCTCTATCTCGATACTATCTCGATCTCTTGACAGAAAATCTGTTTCTTCTTTGGTTCAATTCCTTTCATCGCCTTTAATTCTCTTTCCTCTTGATCTCTCTCGATCTCTCTTTCGGCCTCTTGATTCTTCTCTCTTTCCAAAAAAATCTGTTTCCATCTTATTTCTCTTTCGCGAAAAAGAAAATGAATTTCAATTTCTTTCCATTACTTCTCTTATGGCTTCTAGCCATTAATGGCGCGATAACCAACTTCTACGCTCTCTCCGCTGCTCTCCCTCCACCTAGAGGTAATAATGAACCTTAATTTCTCCACGAATTATTTTTATTTTAATAAATTGGCATGAAGAGAACTTTTATGCAAATCATCATGAATTGCTTTCGATTTGAAATTTTGAATTTGATAATTTCTTCAAATCATAATGCAATTTTCATTATGTATGTGTTTTCCTCAAATTAGACACAGCTATGATTTTTTGTTAATTTGACTTGCTGAATCTACTTCTTGTCATTATATCGATAAATATGACTGAAAGTCTGAAATAAACTAATTTTGTATTGCTGTTTTTTATTTTGTCTGTATTTGAATTAGGAAAAATATACTTGCCCCCCTAAACTCATCTCAAATCCTTGAAGAAGTAGCAAAAAAAAATTAGATGGGTTGATTAGGCTCTCTAATTAACTCAATCCATTGTTAATTGACACGTCAATAAATTATATTAGTACATATTAATTGACATGTCAATTCAATTAAACTTCAATTAAATCACTAATCGAATCAATTAATAATACTAATCAATCCAGTTAACATTCATTTGCCACCTCATCAAGGGTTTGGGGTGAGTTTTGGGGACCAAGTATATAACTCCTTTGAATTAAATTAATGACAAATATTCGTTTTTAATTGATTGAATATTGAATTACAAATTTGAACAGGTTATTACATAAATTGTGGATCAAACCAGGAAGAAGAAATAGGCAGCATGAAATGGATCCAGGATGAAGGATTCGTAAAAGCAGGAAACGTAACACAGATCAACGCACCGGATCTTGTTAAAATTCTGTCATCGGTACGGTACTTTCCTGACACATCGGCACGGAAATACTGCTACACAATACCAGTTATAAAAGGTGGAAAGTATTTAATCCGTACGACCTATTATTACGGAAATTTTGACGGAGCTAAATCGCCACCGGTATTTGATCAAATTGTCGAAGGAACAAAATGGACCACCGTGAATACGACGCTAGATTATGCCAAAGGCTTGTCGACTTATTACGAGATTATAGTAATGGCGCACGCAAAGACGATCAGTGTGTGTTTGGCTCGGAACAGTCAGACTGTATCGAGTCCTTTCATCTCGGCTCTCGAGGCGGTGAATCTCGAGGATTCCATGTATAACTCAACAAATTTCGACTCGTATGCTTTGATTACCGTTGCTCGACACCGTTTCGGACATAACGGAGCAATTATCAGGTATTTAAATTTTATACACTATTTTTCTTATTCATTCACTATTTATACACAATTTTTAACCATTTGGATTAGTAACAATTAATTGACAAATAAAACAGCTATCCTGATGATCCGTACAACCGTTATTGGGCCCCGTTCACGGATTCGAATCCAGCCGTCGAATGCCACTCGAACATTTCCCCTACGAACTTTTTGAACGTTCCGCCTCAAATAGCGTTACAAAGAGCCGTGACGACGAGTAGAGGAAAACAACTAAGCATCCAGTGGCCACCATTCAATCTCCCGACTGCAAGTTACTACCTCACTCTCTATTTTCAAGATAATCGAACCCCGAGTCCGTATAGTTGGAGAGTGTTTGATGTTTCCGTTAATGGGAAAGAGTTCTACAAGGGATTGAATGTCACCACGGATGGTGTAATGATTTACGCAAATCAGTTACAATTATCAGGAAAAACTGAGTTTGTGCTCACTCCAGAAAAAAATTCACCTGTTGGCCCCGTAATTAACGCTGGCGAATTGCTTCAAATCATGCCGTATGGGAAGAAAACCGCCACTCGAGATGGTAATTCGTCTCCTAGTATATACCTTTACATTTTACAGATGAACAGGACGCATAATTCAATATGATAATTTTGAAATTTTTAAAGAGGTATTCATGATAGAGGCGATTTTTTTCAATGCAGTGATTGCACTTGAGGAGTTGGCTCGAAATTTGAAGAATCCTCCTCCTGATTGGAATGGCGACCCATGTTTGCCTCGTGGATATTCATGGACCGGTGTCGTTTGTTCTTCGGATGATTCACGAGTCGAGACCTTGTAAGTTTGTAAATTAGAGCAATTTCTTTTTTTTTGACGGGTTTTGAACTCGGGTGGTTTCTACCACACACAAGTGTCAAACCAATTGTACAAGCGATCGCTTGTAAAACTTTAATTAGAGCAATTTCATATTTACCCCTGCAAAACTTTAAACTTTTAATATGACTGCTCTTTAATTTGCTAATATTTCTTTAATTTGTGTTGTAGGAATCTAACCAACTTCGGTCTCTCAGGATCTTTGCCTACTTCCGTAGCAAATTTGACTGCTCTCACAAACATGTATGTGAATTCTATATATAACTTCAAATCTTGATAAATATCATGCATACCTTACAAAACACAGAAAATATCGCATATACCCCTGCAAAACATAAGAAATAGCAAGCATACCCTTTCTTTCAACATATTTTTCATAAAGTATTCCCAAAATATCCTTGCTTCATGTTATTATATACAAACTTCGACGTATATACGTGATATTATGAAGTTTTGTAGGGGTATAAGTCAATTATGCCTATATTATTTGTATATATTTCTTGCAGCTAATGTTTTTGTTCTTATTTTTCTCTATTGTAGTATGTTGAGTGGAAATAGACTATCTGGCCCAATTCCAGAGTTGGGGCACATGAAAAGCTTGTCAATCTTGTAAGTTTTAATTTAAAATTAAATATTTCATTTTTCTTCGATATATCTCAAATTACATAGGTTTTATTAAAAATATTCATAACTAATCATATACTTTTATTGAAGGCATTTGGATAATAATTTATTTAGTGAGTCCATTCCATCTTCTCTCGGTTCACTTCCCAACCTGAAAGAACTGTAAGTTTTTTCTTTTTTGGATATAAATTATTATTTGCTTAGTATAAGCTAATATTTATTTCCATATTGTTTGGTGCGCTATTTCAGATATCTTCAAAATAATGGGTTTTCAGGCAAAATTCCAGAAAGTTTGAAAAATAAACAAGGAATTGACTTGCGGTAAGATAATTAATTAATACTCAAACACAACGTTTTGCAAATTTTAATTTTCCATTATTTATCACCACTATTGATATTTGATAAATATTTTTTTATTAACATATTTGGTAAATCAATTGTTGTATTTTCAGGACAAACGGAAACAAGTTGGAGGCTTGAAAAACAACTGAATTAATTAGGGCTTGTTTGGATGTTCAATGCTAGTTTAGTTTAGGATAGGAAAAGTTTACCAAATTATGACTATACGATGCGTATTATGACTATATGATGCGTTTAGACGGTTTTTTAGGATTTGTAAGTTTTACTTTTTAGTTAGAAAATTCTAGTAAATTTGTATACTTGTCAATACAAAAACTTAACAAAAACAAAATTCTTTTTTGGGAATTTCTAGTTTGTGTATAAATATTCTCTCTTCTTGATTAGTATCGCATGAAGATGTATAATTTAATACATTTTTGTTTATTTTTTTGTATATACAAAAATATTTTTGTATATTTTTTTGTCTTGTAATATCGCATGAAGATGTATAATTTAATACATTTCTTGATTTTTCTAAATAAGCAACCAAACAACATTTTATACAATTCTACACATATTATTTTTCTTCTAGGTTTTATGATTTTGAAATCTCCATTACTAAAATTTACCAAACCTAAAATAGAAATTTATTTTGCATCCAAACAATATTTTACATATCATAATAAAGATGGAAGTAAATTGTTTAATAGGTAAACTACAATTTTTTTATTTCTATTAATTGTTTAATAGGTAAACTACAATTTTAATATTTTGTTGAATTAAATTATCATTAAATTTAGATATTATTTCCAATCCCTTTCCTTTGATTTGAATCTTTATTGTTGAGTTTTTCATGTCTGAAGAATTTTTTATTAATTTCATTCCACTTTGTTTAGTTCAATGTTATTAAACCCAGACCGGACATCGACCCGGCCGAGTTCCGGATCACTGATTTATTGGTCGGACCAGTGAGTGAACCGGTTGAACCGTTAATTTTGCAATAAATCTCTCTAACATATTTGTATTTCCATAAGAATTGAATAATTGAAGAGTTTCCAAAAAGATTTCGCAAAAAATGGCTTCTTGAATCTCACAGAAAATAGATTTCCATTAGGTTTCCATTAGATAATCTAGAAGAAAATCTCACAAAAAAGAAAGAATTCTTCTTGGATTTGTCTTTCCATTAGATAATCGCACAAAAATCTCACCAACAATTGAAGAAGATTTTTTTCATAATCACATGCAGAGCATAAGGTAAGAAATGAAATGTTCCTTCTTTGTGCAGCGTAAGAGAAAGAAAGGATGGGATTTTTTTGTTATGTTCATCCGGTTTTTTAAGTTGTTACGGTTCCCGGTTTTTGCAAAAAAACCGTCCGGTTCAGTGGTTTTGACTGGGTTAATCGCTATTCCGATATTGTAAATAACCGAACCGGAAATGGGTCCGGGTCCGGTTTTTTCCGGTCCGACCACCCGGTCCGGGCCGGGTTTAATAACACTGGTTTAGTTAATTCCATAAAATTTTCTTTATAAATTGGAACTTTAATAATTTTCTTAAACTTAGCTGATTCAATTAAGAAAATATCTTTATTCTTTTTTAATTTAGAAATTACTAATTTCTCTGAATTTTTTTTATTTATATCTTGTTGCTTATTATTTAAAGTTAAATTCTTTTTCACTTTTTTCTTTACTTTCCAGATTTGTATTACTTTCTTCTTTTTTTGCCAATTTTGTCCTGATTTTTGCTTTTGAGAACTAAAATTTTTATTATTTTTGTCAGTATTTTAATAGTTGCTATAATTTCTTATTTGATGATTTTGATCATTAATGAGACCCTCTTTAGAAACATTATGTGAAGTACTAGTTATATCCTTATTTTCTATAACCATAATTTTGTAAACATTTTCTCCATCAATTATTTTAATTGAATCTGATATTATAGAATTAGGGTTACTATTAATAGAAAGAGTGATCTCATGTATTATCTCAGTTGGTGAGTATGATCCTACACCAATCAAATATCCCATAGATTTAATTATTTTAGCAATATCAAAAGCATTACAATATTTTAATGGAAGATTTTTATGTGATATTGACTTTGTTAAATAATTTACTTTTTCTAAATGATTAAAAGTGTTGGACATATAAACAATTATTTCCTCTTTGTTTACCATATTATTTGAATTCTTAATATTTGCGTGCTCTTCATTAGTATTAATTTTATGATTTTCATTTTCAGGTCTAAACTGAATTTGATGCATTGATTGTATTTTAGATGATTGATTCACACTACTCATGACAGGTTTGACATTTCTATGAATTTTTGATATATTTGTGTAACAATTCTTCTGAATATGTCCCAATTTAAAACATCTTAAACATCTAATAGGCTTCTACATTCATATCTAAAATGATTTGTAGATAAGCATCTATAACACTTAGGACTTTGTTTTATTGGTAAATTAGAGAAATTTCTAGGTTTTTTTGAGATAAAAGTCGACGGCTTATCATTTTCTAAGTTTTTTTGTAAAATTTGTTTATAGGATAAATTCATGATATAAAAAGAGGGAGAAAACTTAGCAGGAAATGGAGAGCTTGAACTGGAGAGGTTGAATTCTTGATCCCTATGTCAGCTTGCAATGAAGAGCATGATCACCTTGAACTGGAGAGAATAAAATTTCACTGGAGATCTTGGTATTGGTTGGTCTTTGCAGCTTGAACTGGAGAGGTGAATGTTGAAATGGAGAGGTGAAGGTTGATCTTTAAAACTTGAACTGGAGAGGTTGATGCTGAGCTAGAGAACTGGAGAGATTGTAAACTTGAACTGGAGATGCCTGAAGGCTTGAACTGAAGGTGTTGATCATGGAAATCAGGAGGTCAAGGTTGAAGATGAACAGTCTAGCAACTGGAGAAGCTTAAGGAGTGATCTTGACCTGTGTTGTACTGAAGGTGGTTTGATATTGGAGAGTTTTACTTTGGTGAGTTTTTCAGTTTGTTTGGTTTGGATCAGGTGTATCTAGTGTTTGAGATGAAGGAAATACAATTTTGGATCAACGCTAAAATGATACGTAGAAGGACAAACGAACGTACGCGTTCTTGGGCATAAGAAACAGTTTTAGTAAAACTGCCACAACTTTCCGATAACGACTCCAATTTGAATGGTTCAAATTGGGTTAGATAGATAATGAGATTATCTAGAACTTTCATGAAGAAATATATTTCATTTGAGCGAAGTACCAGTGTCGTTTTAATGGAATACTGAAAGGGTGCGACAGTTTGACATACAGTTAGTAAAACCGTCATAACTTTCGGATCCGAACTCCAATTGGGCTGGATCAAATTGGGTTGGAAATATAATAAGATTATCTACAACTTTTGTGTGTTTTAAAGTCGGTTGGAATGATTTAACAATTTCGTTTCAACAGAATACTGAAATGGTGTATGCAGTTTCTGTTTGAAAATGTCTATATAGGATGTTTCTCTCTCTCTCTCTCTCTCTCTCTCTCTCTCTCTCTCTCTCTCTCTCTCTCTCTCTCTCTCTCTCTCTCTCTCTCTCTCTCTAGTTAGACAATTAAGACAATTCATAATAAGATTATTCAATCAATTGAAGTCTAATTCAGTCCAGAAATTAGAGAGACTCTTATCAAGATGTTGAAAGAGTGCGAAGAGATAGAGAGAAAGAGAAAAGAGGAGAAATGAGTTTTCTCCGTCTATAGAATCGAAAGCAATCATGCAAGTTCGCCGGTGCATCGTCTAGGCAAGTGCATCCGCGACCGAGGTGCTACGACTCACGGTGGATACGGGTAGAGGAGCGACACTTGTGGCTCTTCGTTGTGATCAAACCGAAGGAGCGAAAGGCTGTGGAAGCGTGTGGACATGGGACGCACGAAGACAACCGGAGATGTGTCAAAACGGTGGGAGACGTGTGGTATGGGACGCACGGGCTAGTCACCAACGTGACACCAAAGAAGAGAAGGATGCGAGCGATCAACCCGTCATGCGTGATCAATTTCACGCAGGTAATCGTTTATCCTACTTTGCATCGTACCCTCGATATCGAAGCGTGATCTCGGAATTTGGGAACCGGACCGGGCCTTCATATCCGTTGAGCGGGCCCGGGGACGAGATAATTCCCTTCATGAGAGCCCTCCATATTGTTCTCAGTTTTGTTGTATAATTGGACTTTGAACTTCGTTGGTTTGATCTGCCTGAGCTATGGATATGGTTTGCTTATTAATTCTCTCAGTTGAACCGCCCGAGCTAAACTCTTGCCGGTTTAAGAGTTTCTTGAGTTTCCTTCACAATTTTCTTGAATCTTGAATCGCTTCAAGAATCGCTTCCAAAAGTGGAGCAAAAAACCATCTCACAAAGATGTTGAAGCTTCAAAACAACCCAAAAGCAAATGAGATCACAAACTACAATTTTTTATTTCTATAATTTTTTAAAAATTTTAATATTAAATTTGCTTGAACAAAAAATGACTAATAGGGGATCCATGTTGGTATCTTATCGGGTTTGTCAGTTGTTAAGATTATTTGCAATTTTTTCATATTGTCGAGATTTTTCAATAAACCTTGATGTATAATTTTTCCGTATGGTCCCAATATAACCGATAATTCGGACATGCACCTAGCTTAAATCGGCAAATCCCATAGCTCAATCCAAATTTTGAAATCTAATTTGTTGATTTTACCTCCAATGGAGTTGATCATGGATAAGTTTTTTCCGTATGAATTTTTTTTAATGTCTCTTTGTGTTTGTTTGGATTCTTTTTCTTATTAATTTTTGGTGGAATTGACTTACCGGTTTATGATTCAAGTGATTAGGCAGGGCCGGTCATGTGGACAGGCCCAGGAGGTCCAGGTGTGAGTCCAATTTTTTAAGAGTACCCATTTTTTATTAGTACATGTGTATTAATATTAATTAAATTTGAAGTATATAAACCAAATAGCCCAATAATACTGGATCGTGTTGGAATAAAACATCCGGATCCGAATTGAAGTGCGTGCGCATCCGATATATGATAAAGGAAAAAGTCTGATTTTGCCCCCCAACTTTTATCAAAATGTTCAATTTGCCCCCTCACTTTTTTTTTGCACGTTTTTGCCTCCTAAATTTGTTTAATTTGTTCGTTTTGCACCCTGCCGTCAAATAATGGTGCCCCCTCAGTTAAATCATCGTTAGATCCGTTAAAGTTAACCCGACCCATTAAGAAACCCGTTAAGCATAAACCCTAGCACAGTACAGCGTCTCTCTCTCTCTCTCTCTCGCGCTCGCGCATCGCGCTCTCTCTCTCTCTCTCTCTCGCTCGCGCAGCACTCCAGCGACTCTCAGGAACTCCGCAGCGCTCCGCTCCGCTCCGTGCTCCAGCGCCGTGCTCCAGCCAGGTCAGTCCTCTCTCGCTCTCCTAGTCTCTCTCTCGCTCTCCTGGTCTCTCTCTCCCCTCTCTCCCCTGGTCTCTCCTGGTCTCTCTCTCCTGGTCTCGCTGTCTATCTCTCTCTCTTCTGGTCTTTCTCTTTCCTGGTATCTCTCTCCTGGTCACTCGCGATTTAGGGTTTCAATTTGGACTTCAATTTCAGATTTCAATTTCAATTTCAGATTTAGGGTTTCGATTTAGGGTTTCAATTTCAGATTTAGGGTTTCAATTTCAGATTTAAAATAGGGTTTTAATTTCAATTTAGGGTTTCAATTTAACTTAGGGTTTCAATTTCAGATTTCGATTTCGATTTCGATTTCGATTTCAATTTCAATTTCAGATTAAACGGGTGCTAGGGTTTATGCTTAACGGGTTTCTTAATGGGTCGGGTTAACTTTAACGGATCTAACGATGATTTAACTGAGGGGGCACCATTATTTGACGGCAGGGTGCAAAACGAACAAATTAAACAAATTTAGGGGGCAAAAACGTGCAAAAAAAAGTGAGGGGACAAATTGAACATTTTGGTAAAAATTGGGGGGGCAAAATCAGACTTATAGAACCGACCCAATCTTAGAAAACCCCCGTCCCCAACCAGAAAAACCTTGGCATTCTTCCTTCTCCGTCGCGAATCAGAGCCGCCTGGAATCGCTTGATCCCAGCCTTTTACCTGACGTCGGAATAGCCTGCACTGACGACGCCTGCCGAGCCGAGCCGAGCCACTGAATCGCCGAGACCTGCTGCCTGAGTCGTTGTGCCGCTCATTATCTGGTATTTTATTTTTGCTTTTCTTTCGTTACTGTGTTAATTAATCATGTTAACTAGTATTTTTGACGAAATGTAAGGCGCTTAGTAGATGGCTTCTTTTAACTTTGTGGTGAAATGTAATGTTTCTTATAATGGCTTTTCCTAGTTTGATTTTCTTCTTCTTCTTCTTTATTTGTATGAACTTTTTGTATAACATGTACGTTTAAAGGCAGTCTCGGTCAAAGGGACAAGAGAAATTTAACTTGGCCCGATTTTATCCTAAATTCCTCGAATTAGAGACAAAATTTTGAGGTTAATTTATGTTTTTTGTCCAAAATTCGTCTAAAGTTGAGACAAAATTTAAGTTTAATGTCGGGTCGTTCAAAAACCGAGACCAGCCCTGTGACTAGACAATGATATTGAATAATCAGATATTTGCAAAATTCTGGTTCATACTTAGACCTAATATATAGTTCGTGTCTTTTTTCAGTTATTAGGATTATTTTGGAAAATTAACAAATTTTGGGAATCTTTATAGAAAAGATGGCACCAAGAAAAGGGGAACTATATATGGAAGAAGAAGAAGACGACGAAGAAGAAGAACTAACTTTCTCGAGAAACTATTTCCTGGCGAAGGAAATCGACTCCCCTTCTTCCAAAAAATCCACAGTGAAAAAGCTCTCTGATATCAATTTAGTCCCTGAGGAGGTAAATTAAAAAAAATTAACAATTCTTTTCCCCCCTTGAAATTCTTAATTGCACATATGACCTTTATATGTAGGTACTCAGAGCTTCCTTGTCACAAATACCACCCAAACATGAGAAAGAAATATCGTCCCTTCTAGAAAGCTATAAATCTCTCTATCATAATTGGCTTTTCGAACTAAGGTACATCAATTAATAACGACAATAAGCTCGAATTAATAACAAAAAAAAGGTTTATATTTTAGATGTGGTTTTGGGCTCTTAATGTATGGATTTGGTTCCAAGAAATCCTTGCTCGAAGATTTCGCCTCTACTACACTAACTTCTTATAACGTAATTGTTATCAATGGATATCTTCCATCTGTAAATCTAAAACAGGTAATTCAATTTCACATTTAAATATTCAAATTTCACAATTTACTAAAAATCAATTTCGTATTCTAGGTTTTCGTTTCAATTGCGGAAATTTTGAAAGGGAAAAAACAGTTCCCATCTGGCTCTCAATCTATAGACGATATTATCTCATTTATCAAGGACCTATCTGAAAAATGTGATGCTTCTATTTGTTTATTGATTCATAACATAGACGGACCTGGTCTACGTGATCCAGATTCGCAACAATATCTCGCAAGAATCTCGTCTCTTTCTTCTATCCATTTTGTCGCTTCGATTGACCATGTAAATTCAGCCCTATGTAAGTAATTCAAACCTTAATTCTACAATTCGAAAGGTACGGTACTAAATTAGGGTTTCGTACTTTGTATAGTATGGGACAAGAAGATGGTACGCACGCAATTCAAGTGGAGTTGGCACCACGTACCAACATTCGTACCGTACAAAATCGAAGGAGTATTTCATCCGTTAATCCTCTCGAGTACCGGCCACGCACAAACCACCAAAACCGCCTTGGTGGTTCTCCAAAGCTTGACACCGAATGCACAGAGCGTTTTCAGAGTTCTCGCCGAACACCAATTAGCCTACCCGAAAGAAGAAGGTAAAATCGATACAGGGTTATTCTTGATATTTCATATTTTTGGAGACATTAATATGTTTATTTTTTTGTAGGTATGCATTTGAGCGATTTGTACACGAAATGTAGAGAGAAGTTTTTGGTGAGTAGTCAAGTTACGTTGAACTCGCACTTGACGGAGTTTAAGGATCACGAGTTGGTTAAGATTAAAAAGCATTCTGAGAATGGACAAGATTGTCTTTTTATCCCTCTTCCTACCGACGCCCTTCAAAAATTGCTACGAGATTTAGCGTAATTTTAGTTCTTGTTTAAATTTATATTTTTAATTTTGCCAATTTGTGGTACTTTCGATATTTTGTTTTAATGAGTATTCGTGATGTGATATTTAATATTTTTTATAAATAGAGAACTTGCAATATCAATTTGACAAACAGATGAACTCTAAATTTATTTATAATACAAAACAACATTGACCAATATAAATGAATAATAAATAATGATACAAATGTGAGTTGTTTATCCAATATTAATGTTTAATTTATAATACAAAACAGATGAACTCTCAATGTGAGTTGCTTAATATAAGCTTCTTGGATTATACGTCCATTTGCAATTAATTATGGTACTGCAAATTAATACTTTGTTTACAAAATGTCCGCGATTTTGCCTAAAATCCCATTATTCTGCAGATATCTGTAATATCGCACCAAACAATATGGAAACAAATATTAGCTCATATTAAGCAAATAGTAATTTGTTAAAAAAAACCAAGAAGTAGCGAAAAACAAACTTACGATTCTTTCAAGTTCGGAAGTGAACCAAGAGGATGGAATTGACCCACCAAATTCTTTCAAGTTTGGAAGTTTGGAAGTGAACATACTATAACAGAGAAAAATAAGAACAAAAAGTATTAGATTCGAGAAATATATATTAATTATATAGACATAATTTTCCAAATATCTTTATGTGAAAAATCAAATATTAATAATATAGTAATTTTTTTTTTTTTTGTTCTTTATGGCATGACTCCACACTGAGTTATTCAGGACAAATCAATCTAATAATTTAGAATCCATTCATGCAGAAAAGAATGAAAATAAAATTTATTAATAAATAGAATATGTCACTTGCATTTCATATATTGGTTCCCTCCAATATCTAAAACACCCACTTGTTACAGTTTTCTTTTGGAGATATTATTATAATGAACTAACACCTACTTTTAATTTATATAAACAATAACGGAGATAATGGTTATCATGATAAAAGAAATACGTGGTATGTATAAGAGAACAAATATGTCATGACGTTTAGTTATTCACTCATCATAAATTCATGATGTTACCAAATAAAAAGGCCTAAAAAAAATGTTTCCCTAATTTCTGGAATATTAATTAAGCATAATTAATGTATGATATTTTGGGTGGTGAATCGGACGTGAACGTTTTTGATGGTCAGAAAATTACTTGTCCCAATCACTACTCGATTTTTGTCCTTTTTTCTTAACTCTAATAACCTTAATTATTAGATTTATTTTCATATTTAGGCTTAGCTGACTTAAATTTCATAACAATTTTTTTTAATTAAATGTGATACAATCAATTATATTATATGCTGAATATTATTAAGATATATATTTTTTCATTTTGAATTAATTTTCGTTCTTGTTGTTTAAATTTATATTTTTAACTTTGCCAATTTGTACTTTTTTCGATATTTTGTTTTAATGTTTATTCGTGATGTGATATATACTATTTTTTATAAACAGAGAACTTGCAAGACAAACAGATGAACCCTAAACTCATAATACAAAACAACATTGAGCAATGAGCAATATAAATAAATAAATACAAATGTGAGTTGTTTATACAATATTAATATTTAATATTTTTGGAGTTTTGGAGCCAAGAAAGCATTTTCATGAGACTAGGGCTGGCAACGAACAGAGCCGAGCTGAACACAGGTCAGTTCGAGCCTGACTCGAGCCAGCTCGGCTCGATTCGAAACCAGGATTCGAGCTACAAAGCTCAACCCGAGCCTCAGCTCGAAAAAAGCCCGAGCTAGCGGCTCGGCTCGAACCAGCTCGTATATTATTTTCAAAAATACAAACTGAAAATTCATATAAATAAAAAATTCATAAAAATCACAAAATTTATAAAAATCACAAAAAAAGCAATACAAAATTTTAAAAATTCATACACACCACATACTCAATCCTACACATACATACAAAATAACACATTTGCATAAACTCACTCATACACATACTCTTAAATATAACCTGAAAAAATAAAAATAATTTTCACTCACCCTAATTCTATCACTCCATCTTTACAATAACCTGAAAAAAATCAAAGATAAAAAAAATCAGTATTTAAAGAGCAACATGGTACTGGTACCAATGATTTAAAGCGAAGAAAATTAGTAACTATTGATTTATATTAGGAGGAGATATGTGAACAAATTTCGAACTCGAGCTGGCTCGCGAGCCGAACATGACCCAGCTCTAGCTCGGTTCGACTCTGGCTCGAGCTGACTCGGCTCGGCTCGAGTTCGTTCGAGCCAATTTTCGAACGAGCTATTTTCGAACGATCTTCGAGCCGAGCTCGAACGAACGTCGAGCTCGAGCTTTTTCTGGCACCCCTACATGAGACCTTCATTCAAGTTTCTTGGATTATACCCTAATTCCTTCCCCGCCTTGTCACACGAATACGCCCATTTACACCTAAAAAGCAAAACAACCTACAATAAGGAAATATGAAATTAACAATTAATGCATGGACCGAGTTAATTTGGAGCACCGTGTGGTACTATATAAGAACCTATTTTGTTTGGGTTGAATCATCCCATTAACAACTTATGTCAGTTATGCTAATTCAATCAACATATGTTAAGAAAATATGGGAGGCACTAAATATGAGTAAAAGTTATATTTTATAGAGATTTTCCAATGAACAATATATATATTTCATTTAACCTAGTATTAATTGATTAAACAAAATATGAAACTTTACCGTAAATACTGATGAATTAAAGAGTATTCAAAAATCTTTGAAAAGAAGAAAAACGATGCGCACAATAGAATCCCCTAACAAAGAATATTCTTTTTTTTATTAAAAGAAGAAGTCTTTTTGTCCTCCATTCGTTTGATGTCATTGAGAATTAAACTCGTGACTTATAATTTATTGCGATATGCAACCGCTTAATTAAGTCTATCAGTCTCTAACAAAAAATTAGTATTTTGGATTTCTTTGCATAACTTGTGACAAAATTTTGAGTTGAGGTTCGAGAAAGAAACTTCATCATTAGTATACTTTGCCAGATTTTATACCGCCTCGTAGTATACATGGAATGAAAATTAGTATGGTGCATACGACATGTATAAATAAAAAAATTATCCAAAATTTTAAATCCTCGTTATATATTGCCAGCATAACTTTTTTTAAGATTTATACGAAAATACTGCTCAAATTTAGTAGGATGATATAATGAGAAATGATGATTCCAACTTTTCGAAATTTCGTTAGCCAAGGTAGGGGTTTTAGTAAATTTCGTCAGACCATGTACCAGTGTACCACTATCTCAACAATGCCTCAAACCTGCATACGACAACGGCAACCCCAATAGAATTAAAATGTTCGAGAGAGCATGGTTACATAGCGAAGAGGCAACCAACATTTTTACACAAAATTGGGGTGTATCACCGCTACACAACAACTCGGTCAGGAATTTTGTGTACAAAACAAACAAGGTCTGGGCAGCGTTGAATAAATGGTCCATACAAAATAAAAAAGAAAATTCAAGAATAAAAGGTAACGCCAACGAGTGCTTAACTATGCTAGACTGGATGGAGGAGTCTAGGGCTCTAGGGGAAAACGAAAGAATGCTTCGAATTGCAATTAGAAAAAAGTTATATGATATAACCATACTAGATGAAATAAGGTGGCAACAAAGATCGTCGGTTACTTGGCTTAAGTTGGGAGATAGAAACACGAAATATTTCCACGCAATAGCATCGGCCAAGACAAAAAGAAATACAATAAATAACATTGAGGTGGATAATAACCATATAACTAACACGAACGACATCTTAACAAAATTCCACACTTATTTCAAAACCATAATGGGCACACAACACCAAAGAGAGGTCCAGTGGGACCCTCGAGACACGGTGCAAGCTATACCCGGACATATTCGGCTTGACACCCTTATCGTCCCATTCACCAAGCAAGAGATAAAACAAACGCTTAATGAAATAAAAGTGGCAAGGCCGCGGGACCGGACGGATGGTCTATTGAATATATACAAAAAATGTGGGAAATTCTAAATCAAGATATCTACCGAATAATGCGAGATTTCCAAGAGGATAAAATTAGTCTCCAAGAGGTAAATAAGGCAACGATTACACTAGTGCCTAAAAAAAGGGGACAACCCTACTAGATGATTTTAGGCCAATTAGTGTCATCTCAATGCCAATAAAGATAATAACCAAAATACTAGCGAATAGGCTACAATCAAAGTTGGGAGAGATAATAAATGAACACCAAACCGCTTTCATAAAAAAGAGATCAATAATGGACTCATACGCCACCGCAAGGGAACTCCTAAACTACTACCACAAAAAGAAATTGCCGGCAATCTTGCTAAAAATTTATTTCAAAAAAGCTTTTGACAACATTTCCTGGCCATTTATACTGAACTTGTTGAGAGCACGAGGATTCCCACCGCTTTGGCAAACATGGATTGGCAACATTCTTGCATCATCTTCATCCGCAATTAAAGTAAATGGGAAAATTTCGAAATTCTTCACACACAAAAGGGGCCTAAGACAAGGTGATTCCTTATCACCCTTACTTTTTAACATAGCGGTGGACCTACTACAAGATATCATGAAAATAATAGCCCCTCTAATGGAAACTTCTACCCCATGGGGAACACCGACCTTACAATTTGCGGATGATACAATCATCTTCATCGAAGCAACACCCAAAAACCTGCAAGTTGTACTCCAAACAATAAAAAACTTCACCACCATAACGGGTTTGGTGATAAACACAACGAAGACTACATTCATACCGATTGCAATACCACAACGCCACCATCAAACAATACAAAGCATTATCGAATGTCCAATGAAAGACTTCCCTATAAATTACCTTGGGATCCCCCTATCTATAAGACAACCAAAGAAAATACATTTTCTCCCTCTGATACAAAAAGTGCATAATCGAATTGCGGGATGGAAGGGGAGACTACTATTGATAGGGGCGCGGATCACTTTAGTCAAAGCAACACTAAACGCAATCCCAATCTATACAATGCAAGCGATGAAGCTCCCCGTATGGATTACGAAAGAAGACACGGGAAGACAACACCACCATCCAAAAAGCCCCGCGACCCTACTCAGGACGACGCGGTTTAGGGTTGAGGTATGCACCGAGTGGGTTATTTTAGGCGCTTTTTATTTTACTTTTGCTTTTTCTTTTTTCTTGCTGTAAATAAAAAAACTTTTCAATTAATACAACCCAAAGGCATAGCATTTTCGCTAACCTTAAATAAAAAAAAACTTTTCGAAATTTCTAAACCGATAAAAAGGAAAAGTTGTCATGAATTATATTGCACGGATATAGATAATGTATCGTAACTAAACGGATACGACAATGCGATAATTTTCAAAAAAATTAAGAAACGGATATGGCTATAAAACTATTATTTTAATATATTTATATTATTTAATGAGAATAAATAATATTTAATTAAACAATAAATTAATAATATTTTTTAGTTAAATTATTACAATAAATAAATTCAACCCAACAATACAAATATTATAAAAATATCATAAACCTATTATTGAAGTATTATGGAACTAATTTAGAAATACTCGAAATAATTTATATAATAATATTAAGGATTAAAATATATAATGAGCCGAACTATCGAAAATAAAATATCCGAGTTATATCTTGAAAGTATCACAGTCGTATTTTGAAGTATTTGTGTCGTATCCGTAAAGAATAAATACAAAATAATTGAATACTTCACGTAATGAATATTCCTTCCCAAAATACTTCTACATTTTAAGATATCCGCATCGAATCGGATACTCGTATGGGAAAAAGTTGTACCTCCCCCCAACTCTCCCCCACAACCCTTGATGTGTCATCGTAAGGCTTAACGCCTTCAAATTTAACATCTTAATTATGATTTAACATCTTAATTTATTTTTAACATCTTAGTTATGGTGTTAAACTATAGATTAAGATATTAAATCATGATTTTAAGATATAAAATTTGATGGTGTTAAACCTTCCGGCGTACATCCCGAGATGAGGGAGAGATGGGGGAGAGAATGGGGGGAAGTGCATCATCACTCGTATGTATGTGTTTATATTTGGCACAAAACTTATGTCAAACTAAGATATGACTTGATATCGTTTTCACAAGTTCTAAATCGTATTGTATACGCATATTCGTATCGATATCCGTATTCCAAAATATATTTATATATTTATGAAGTGTTCGCGTAATAAAAATCACGAATTCAAGTTTTAGAAATTTAAATCCAACGAAACCAAACACTGGGCTAATTTGGACTAAAACATGAATTCAATTTTTGGAAATTTAAATCCCACGAAACCAAACACTGGGCTAATTTGGGTTAAAAAATGAATTTGGCATACAACTTATGTCATGAATTTTAGGTTACCAAACAACCCTCGGGTAATTAGGGCTAAACAGCGTTAACCTATTAATATAACTTAATATAACTCGTAAAGAAATTTTGGCGCCATTTAAAATATGATTTTGATCCAAGCAAGCCACGTTGTGTAGGTAAATTGACCGTTTTCCTTATCTTTGATCGTGCTTGCATTAGCTGAATTTACACGTTGTGTAGGTAAATTGACCGTTTTCCTTATAATAGAGAAAAGCAAGAAGAAAAAGCATTAGATTCAAGAAACAAATACTAATTATATATAGACATAACTTTCCAAATATGAAAAATTAAAAACTAATAATATAGTGAATTTTTTTTTTGTTCTTTATGGCATGACTGCACACTGAGTTATTGAGAACAAATCAATATAATAATTTAGAATCCATTCATGCAAGAAAGAGTGAAAATAAAATTTATTAATAATTAATAATAAGAATATGTTACTTTCATATATTGGTTCCCTCCAATATCTAAGACACCCACTTGTTATAGTTTTCTAAGTTTCTTTTGGAGATACTATAATAAACTAACACCTACTTTTAATTCATATAAACAATAACGAAAATAATGGTTATCATGATAAAAAAAAAAATGTGGTATATATAAAGAGTATAAGAGCGCTGAGCACAAATATGCCATGAAGTTCTCATCATAAATTCATGATACTACTCATGAATTTGGCATTATTGGTACACAAGGCTCATGCCATATATAAATGACACTTTTTCGGTGATCAAATGTACGCTATACACACGTGGCAATACACCAATTAACAAAAAATAACTTAAGATACGATGTCTATTTTATATAACGATATTATTAATTATATTTATTTTTTTAATATTTTATGTATTATATATTATAAGTCTGACATAAAAAAATCTTAAAACTTTGTTATTATCTGTTTTCCAAGTACATCTTATAAGACCGCCGGCCCTATCGGCTATCTCACCGAGTTCGCTTTCCCTATGGCTGTAATATAAAACCTAATAAACAGTCTTCTCGTGATTTTATCATGACCACTCATATGTGTGGGTTCCCCAAATAAAAGATAATTCATGACGGAAAGGTAGATGGGCCGTGAGATGAGGGGAAGGAAAAAAATTTGTTCATATAAATTAAGACATTTTTCTACGGAAGTCCTCAAAATTTATGAATTACAATTCAAATCAAATATATATATATATATATATATATATATATATATATATATATATATATACACACACACACACACACACACACACACACACACACACACTGAGAGATAAAATCGTGCATATTGGATATGCATGAGTACCTTTTAGGTAGATCTGAAATTGAGTGGGAGACTGAAGGAAATACAGTTTCGGATCAACCGTAAAAGTGTACACAAGGATAAACGAATGTGTATATATATATATACACACACACACACACACACACACACACACACACACACACACACACACACACACACTCTGAGAGATAAAATCGTGCATATTGGATATGCATGAGTACCTTTTAGGTAGATCTGAAATTGAGTGGGAGACTGAAGGAAATACAGTTTCGGATCAACCGTAAAAGTGTACACAAGGATAAACGAATGTAAGCGTACATTCGTGGCCATATCTTTCAGTAGGAAAGTCCAATTTGAATGGTTCAAATTGGGTTAGATAGATAATAAGATTACCTACAACCTTCATGTAGAAAATATATTTCATATGAACGAAGTATCAGTGTCGTTTCTATGAAATATCGAAAGGGTACAACAATATGACATACAGTTAGTAAAACAGTCATAACTTTTGCATATAAAGTCCAATTGGTCCAGGCCAAATTGGGTTGGGTAGATAATAATATTATCTACAACTTTCGTGTAGGTTGATTTTCTGTCATAAGAATTTACCAATTTCGTATGGACGGAATACTGAACATGTTCATGCAGTTTTCTGTGTGAAAGGGTGTATATTGGATATACATGCCTTTTGACCCATCATAATCCTATGAGATATAAATATGATAATTCTCTCTCTTCTATTCAGTTGAATCATTCTTATTATTCAGAATTATCCAGAAATATAGAGAGACATCTTTCAAGAGAGTGAAAAGATATGAAGAGAGAGAACCGAGAAAAAGAGTTTTCTCGGTGTAGAGAATCAATTAATCGAGCAAGTTCGCCGGTGCTTAGTCTAGGCAGTTGCACCCGTGACCAACGTGACAAGAGATGAAGGCATATCAATCAACCCTTCGAGTGCAATCAATTTTGCACCGATATGAATCTATCATTCTTATTGCATCGTACCCTTCGAAGTCATGACGTGATCTCGAAGTTTTGGGAACCGGACCGGGCCTATATATCCGTTGTGCGGACCCGGAGTCAGGATAAATTCCCAACAAAACGTCATGTTGAAATTTATGAGAAAGTGAAGTTGGTCATTAATTTTCATGTATGTTACGTGCATCTTTGTTATTTTGCTTAGGGCTCATTTACTATGTCCCCCATATTCCTCCAGACATCCTCGATCTGGGGGATTAGTGTTTAATCCAATAATTAATTAACATAAATTTTCTCGATTAGTGATTAATTATGTTGAATTAAGGTACATGTGAATTAATCATTAATTATTAATAAAATAAATTAGTGGTTAATAGAGTGGGTGAATAAAGAGATAAGTAACAGGAGCCATGTACGGATCGAGGATGGAAGAGTGCATTTGAGGAACACGGTATAATTTTCCTTTTGCTTTTGGCAATGGAGCCCACATATTTCAAAGGCTAGGATTTCATCTCAACCATGGCTTCACAAACTGCTGTCATTTTTTGGCAACACAGAAAACGGACTCTGTCTCTGCCTCCCAAAATAAATAAGCCTAAAAAAATGGTTTCCTTAATTTTTTGGAATATTAATTAAACATAATTAATCTATGATTTTTTGGGTAGTGATTCGAATAGGAACGTTTTGACCTGTCCGTATCACTACCTGATTTTGTCCTTTTTTCTTAACACAAATAGCCTTAATTGTTAGATTTATTTTCATATTTAGTTGACTTATTTTTCATAACATTTTTTGTTTAATTAAATGTGATACAATCAATTTTTTATATGCAAAAATATTATTGAGATATATTTTTTCGTTTTGAATTAACTTTCGTTCTTGTTATTTAAATTTAAATTTTTAACTTTGCCAATTTGTAGTGTTTCCGATATTTTTTTTTTAATGAGTATTCGTGCTGTGATATTTAATATTTTTTTTATAAATAGAGAACTTGCAATATTCATAATACAAAACAACATTGAGCAATATAAATAAATAAATACAAATAATGATACAAATGTGAGTTGTTTATATAATATTAATATTTAATCTTTTTGGAGCTTTTGAGCCAAGAAAGCATCTCCGTGAGACCTTCATTCAAGCTTCTTGGATTATAACCTAATTCCCTCTTCGCCTTGTCGCACGAATACGCCCATTTACACCTCAAAACCCTAACCACCTACAATAAGAAAAAAAAATGAAATTATAATTAATTCCACATTATATAACAAAATAACAATATTTATTTATACAAGAAAAAAATTATATTAAAATATACAGGATAGCTTATGAGGGGGAGGGTTCCGGTAATTCGAGAGCCAAAAACCAAAATCCAGCCATAAATTTCGATTAACCAAAGAGGGAGGTGAAACATAGGTTTGCTCGTTTTGGTAATCGAAGCGGCCAAGTCGAATAATTGAACAAACGAAGCATTCTCTCCAGTTAAAAGATATCTTTCTCCAATTCTCCCCTTTTTCAAAGCTAATATATGCCCATTTACCACATCGTCCACGTGAACGAATGAGTTTACGTCCTCTCCTTTTCCTATGTATCCTGGAAGCCTCCAGTTGAATCTCTCGATCAACTAATACAAAAAGATTCAAACTTTGGTAAATCAAAGATACAATAAATTATTAAATTTCATCAAAAGTATAAAACGTACGATTCGTGCGATAACATTTCCAGCGGTGATTTTGCCTGGACCGTAAATAACACCAGGATAAAGTATGATTATTGGAACCCCATTTTCAGCAGCTTTTAATGCAATTCTATCTGCGAGAAATTTTGATTTCTCGTATTCAGTGCAGAATGATTTTCCATGATGCATCTAAATTAAACAAGAATGATTGAAATGTAAATTGAAATGTAACAAAAACTGAAAATTGACGATTAAAGATTTATGATTTACTTGTTTCTCATCTGCAATGCTCCCATCGGTAGTACCGATTGCGAAAAAAGAAGATGTGTATATTAACTTCTTCATTGAATCTGTTAACTGAAAAGCTTTCAATACATTCTCTAACCCTCCTACATTAATCTGAATCAAGAAATTCTTGCATAAGTACCAGATCATTGATCTAATCGTTAATTTCTCAATCAAACATGTAAATCACAAAGTCAAATACGAGGCAAGCAAATTACAGTGTAGAAACGGGAAGGATCTGGAAGCCAGGGTTCAACAAGAGCAGCAACGTGAAACAACACCTCACAGCCATCACAAGCCTTAACAAGCGATTCCAGATCCGTCACATCGCCATATACCAGCTCCAATTGTTCCGGCGAGTCACCAGGACGGAGAAGACAACTGAGATCGCTACTCCGTCGAACGAACGCCCTCACGTAGTATCCCTCCGCCGCGAGAGCCAAGCATAGTCGACCTCCCAGGTAGCCGGATGCTCCGGTCACCAGTACTCTCATGGCGCGCTTGATTCGTTGACTAAGTTACAATGAAACCTCACTCCCCTAAGTACTGAGGTCGGGAATTGTAATCCGGGTTTTCAATTTTCAATTGTTGGGAAATTGATTCGGGGTTGTATTGTAAACCGAGATTTCAAAACCTTTCTCTTTCCCTTTTCGAAGTTCGTGTCTGAAAAACCCTAATAGCGCAACGGTCGGATATTTGAGCCTCCGCTCTACATATCTTTCTCTCGAACTCTCGAGCATTCGTCAATGGCGAAGAAACAAGGTTCGTCGTACGAGGAAGAAAGGCAGAGAAATGTCGAAGAAAACAAGAAGAAAATAGAAGCGCTAAACCTTCATCATCTCTCAAGCGCCATTCAAAAGCCCCAAATTCCCAGAACGCCGCCTCAGGTCAATATCCCTTTTACTCTCTCATCGTATATTTTTCCTTTCAATTTCTTGACTCCATTAGTCTATTCACTGCTTATCTGGTATTTTTCTTCATGAAAATAAAGTTCTTGCACATTCTTGGAATTACAGGAAATACATACCAAATTATCTCTGATTATTTATTGATAAACTCATTTAATTTGGATTTGATCAGATTAAGCAAAGAAGAACTAGGATTGATGTGGTGTCCATCACGCCTCCAAGAAGGTCTAGGCGTCTCGCAAATTTGCCTGAGCCGAAAAATCATAAAGAACATGATTATATTGTATGTAATTAATCATATTCTTCTACCAATTTGTCTAAAATTGCTTTATGAAATTATTTTAATGAAATAACTTTGATTTGTTCGTTACTTTATGCAATTATTTCATTTTATTAACAGGATTCTTCAGAAATTCTGAAAACTCCTAGAAGGTAATTAGTTAGTACCCGTATATATATTATCCTCTCTAATTAAATACAATAACAATTTCATATCATATATTATTTTATTTGTAGGATAATTAGAGTAAATTCAGATATATTATATCTAATGAATCAAACCCCAGTTTCACACGAACAAAGAGAGAAAGCTCTGAAAAAAGCTGAAGATCTCCAGTCCAAACTCGACCCTTCATTTCCAAGCTTCGTCAGATCCATGCTTTACTCCCACGTCACGCGCGTATTTTGGTTTGTAAGTACAAATTTCAAAAACCCAAATTTATCCCCTTTAATAATGCTTAATTTTTTTTTATGAATTTTTGTTTGTGTATAATAGGGTTTTTATAAACAATGGTGCGTGGATTATTTGCCCAAAAGTGATTGCACAATAACCCTAATGAATGAAAAAGGGGACGAGTTTGACACGATATATTTTTCGGCAAGAACCGCGTTGAGTGGAGGCTGGCGAGGATTTGCCATGGCGCATAAATTAATAGACGGTGATGCGTGCGTTTTTCATCTCATCAAGTCTACTACTTTTAAGGTAAGTAATATTTGCAAATATAACCTTAAATTTTTTGACAAATTTAAAATGGGTCTTCGACTCCCGTGCAGGTTTATATTGTGAGAGCCCATGAATGTGATGATGACGATGATAATTGAAGCGGAGAATTAGAGTTTGCAATGTTTTGAACTTATTTTGAAATGCACGTAATGATGATGTATTAACTAATTTGAACTACTATTAATTGATTCATGACTACTTTCCTACGAGTTTTTATCGTCTCAAATGAATTAATTTGCAATCTATATGACAAGATTTGGCTCCTTGAATAAGATTCAAGGGCCAGTATATAACTATTTACAACGAATAAAAAACACCTAAAATAGTAATAAATTATGAAGATTATTCGTCAGGACTCCAACTTGTTTCCGTTTGTTCTGAAAATATAAACAATTGATTTACCAAATATGTTAATAATTTTTTTTTTTTTATCAAATATCAATAGTGGTGATAAAGAATGGAAAATTAAAATTTGCAAAACGTTGTGTTTTAGTATTAGTTAATTATCTTACTGCAAATCAAGCCCTTCTTTATTTTTCAAACTTTCTGGAATTTTGCCTGAAAGCCCATTATTTTGCAGATATCTGAAATAGCACACCAAACAATATGGAAACAAATATTAGCTTATACTAAGCAAATAATAATTTATACAAAAAAAAAAAAAACGAACAAGTAGAGAAAAATTAACTTACAGTTCTTTCAAGTTGGGAAGTGAACCGAGAGAGGATGAAATGGACCCACTAAATTCATTATTATCCAAATGCCTTCAAAAAAAATTATATGATTAGTTATGAATTTTTTTTAATAAAAAACCTATGTAATTTGATATATAAAAAAGAATATGAAGTATTTAATTTTAAATTATATCTTACAAGGTGACCAAGTTTTTCATGTGCCCCAACTCTGGAATTGGACCAGACAGATTATTTCCACTGAACATACTACAATAGAGAAAAATAAGAACAAAAAACATTAGATTCAAGAAATATATGCAAAGATTATATAGACATAATTTTGCCTGTACCCCTACACAACCTCATAATATCTCACATATACCCCTCGAATTTTGATTAGAAAAATGAAGCAAAGGTGTTTTGGGAATACTTTGTAAGCATGTGTTGAAAGAAAGGTATGCTTGCTATTTCTTATGTTTTGCAGGGGTATATGCGATATTTTCTGTGTTTTGTAAGCTATGCATGATATTTATTTAGATTTGAAGTTATATATAGAATTTATATACATGCTTGTAAGAGCAGTCAAATTTGCTATGGACGTAGGCAAAGATCCTGAGAGACCGAAGTTGGTTAGATTCCTACAACACAAATTAAAGAAATATTAGCAAATTAAAGAGCAGTCATATTAAAAGTTTAAAGTTTTGCAGGGGTAAATATGAAATTGCTCTAATTTACAAACTTACAAGGTCTCGACTCGTGAATCATCGGAGGAACAAACCACACCGGTCCATGAATATCCACGAGGCAAACATGGGTCTCCATTCCAATCAGGAGGAGGATTCTTCAAATTTCGTGCCAACTCCTCAAGTGCAATCACTGCATTGAAAAAAAAAGAACGGTTATAGCAATTTTAGGACTACACACGAAGCTCTCCAACTCGTCCAATCCGTCCGAACCAATCCGGCCCGATCCCTTTTTTGCAAGTTCCGAAGTTTTTGGGCCGGGTTCGGGTTGAGATTTTGAATAATTTGAAAATATGGGTTGGATTACGGGTTTTAAATTAAAAACTCATATTAACCCGACCTGAAGCAAACAACTCTTTTATTTTTATTGTAAATTATATGGTACGATATTTTTCAGTTTTGCAGGGTAATTTTTAATTTTATGTTCGATAGGGGTATATATGAAATTATGCGTTCTGTTCATCTATAAAAAATGTAAAAGGTATATATACTAGGAGACGAATTACCATCTCGAGTGGCGGTTTTGTTCCCATACGGCATGATTTGAAGCACTTCGCCAGCGTTAATTACAGGGCCAACCGGTGAATTTTTGTCTGGAGTGAGCACGAACTCAGTTTTTCCTGATAATTGCAACTGATTTGCGTAAATCATTACACCATCCGTGGTGACATTCAATCCCTTGTAGAACTCTTTCCCGTTAACGGAAACATCAAACACTCTCCAACTATACGGACTCGGGGTTCGATTATCTTGAAAATAGAGAGTGAGATAGTAACTTGCAGTCGGGAGATTGAATGGTGGCCACTGGACGCTTAGTTGTTTTCCTCGGCTCGTCGTCACGGCTCTTTGTAACGCTATTTGAGGCGGAACGTTCAAAAAGTTCGTAGGGGAAATGTTCGAGTGGCATTCGACGGCTGGATTCGAATCCGTGAACGGGGCCCAATATCGGTTGTACGGATCATCAGGATAGCTGTTGTATTTGTCAATTAATTGTCACTAATCCAAATGGTTAAAAATTGTGTACAAATAGTTAATGAATAAGAAAAATAGTGTATAAATAGTAAATACCTGATAATTGCTCCGTTATGGCCGAAACGGTGTCGAGCAACTGTAATCAAAGCATATGAGTTGAAATTAGTTGAGTTATACATCGAATCCTCGAGATTCACCGCTTCGAGAGCCGAGATGAAAGGACTCGATACAGTCTGACTGTTCCGAGCCAAACACACACTAATTGTCTTTGCATGCGCCATTACTATTATCTCGTAATAAGTCGACAAGCCTTTCGCATAATCAAGCGTCGTATTCACCGTGGTCCATTTTGTTCCTTCAACAATTTGATCAAATACCGGTGAAGATTTGGCCCCGTCAAAATTGCCGTAATAATATGTCGTACGGATTAAATACTTGCCACCTTTTATAACTGGTATTGTGTAGCAGTATTTTCGGGCCGATGTATCAGGAAAGTACCGTACGGATGACAGAATCTTTACAAGATCCGGTGCGTTGATGTGAGTTGTATTTCCTGCTTTTATGAATCCTTCGTCCTGGATCCATTTCATGGTCCCTATTTCTTCGTCCTGGTTTGATCCACAATTTATGTAATAACCTGTTCAAATTTGTAATTGAATATTCAATCAAAAACGAATATTTGTCACTAATTCAAATACAGCCAAAATGAAAAGCAGCAATCTTTGATGTTTGACAAAATTAGTATATTTCAGCCAAAAACGAATATTTGTCACTAATTCATATTTATCGATATTATGACAAGAAATATTTCAGCATGTCAAATTAACAAAAAATCATACCTGTGTCTAATTTGAAGAAAACAAATACATACTATAAATTACCTTATTATCTGAAGAAATTATCAAATTCAAAATTTCAAATTGAAAGCAGTTGATGATGATTTATTAAAAAACGATCTTCACGCCGATTTATTAAAATAAAAGTAGTTTGTGGAGAAATTAAGGTTCGTTATTACCTCTAGGAGGAGGGAGAGCAGCAGAGAGAGCGGAGAAGTTGGTACTAGCGCCGCTAATAGCTAGAAGCCATAAAAGAAGAAGGGTAAAGGAATTGAAGTCCATTTTTTTTCGTCAAAGAGAAAGGTGATGAAGAAACAAAGAGGAAATAAAAATTGTCAGAAAAAGAGAGAGAGAGAGAGAGAGAGAGAGGAAACAAATGTTCCATATTTAGTTTAGGAAACAAATGGTTTGTTTTCCCTGTTGAATTAAAGTGTGATATTTAGTTTTCGAGCATGGTAAAAAATAGCATAATAGGAAAAAGGATAAATATAGCATGCCTCTCAAATTCCCTAACACACCTTATATGTTATCAAACAATTAATTAGCATAATAATTAACAAAAAAAAACAATTCATTAACAATTAATTGATATTAAATTAAAATTTATTAATTCTTAAGTATTTTAATTATATATTAATTAATCGTTAATGTATTTTTTTTTGTTAATTATCATGTTAATTAATAATAAAAAAGTGTGAAATTTTTTAGGAAAACGGTTAATTTAGGTGTGCAAGATGGCTTGCTTGTTGCTTCGATCCACCAAAATTTTCTTTAGAAGTTATACAAGTCAACACTTTTAGTCCTAATTGGGACAATATATAATGTTTTTAACTTTTACTTAAATATTTTTTGTGCGTCAATAAAGTGTTCAATTAGATTAGTTACTCTTTGATTGAATCAATTCAATAAATCATTAATTTAATGCTAATCAATCTAATTTAACATTCTCGATTGAAATATCAAGAATGTCGTATCGGTTACGGCGATACGACATGTTTAACCAATGGTTTATTGGTCTGGTGGTAAACTGTTTAGCACAAGATACTAATAATCAAGAGTTCAAATCAAATTGGTATCACAAATAAAAAAAAATGAAACCAATAATATTCATGTTTCATGAATTAGTTTTCACTTCAAAAAAAATATACCAAGAATGTTTAAGTACAAATTTGTGCTCATTATTAATGATATCCATAAAAATGTGTATTCATCATTAAATGTACAAATCTCAAAATAGAGTCAAAAAGTCATTAAACTCATGATACATAATTTAGTATCTTAGCCATCCTCTAATATATAGTACATCATCACCTACTATATCCTTTACTAGTCATGTTATAAAAATTTTATTGGATATATGCACTCGTTATATAATACTAGTTTTTATAAAAAGAATATGAATCATAACAATAAAAATTTAAAAGAAAGATTTTCAGTTAGATGACATCAAATAAAAATAAATTAATTTAATATATCATGTGCATCTATGAACATGAGGATTTGATTTGATATTTAATTTAGATAGATTTAATTTCAAGGTTTTTGTTTAATTGTATTAAAAATGAAAAAATATACGTATCTCAATATTACTCGGCATATAATAAAATCGATTGTATCACATTTAGTTAAAAAAAACTGTTATGAAATTTAAATGAACTAAATATGAAAATAAATCTAACAATTAAGACTAATTGAGTTAAGAAAAAGGAAAAGAAACCATACATTAATTATGCTTAATTGATATTTGAAGAAATTAGGGAAACAAATTTTTTTGGAGGCTTTTCATTTTGGGAGGCATGTGAGACAGGGCCGACGGTTCTGGATATACATGAAAAACAAAAATATTAAATTTGATAATAACAAAGTTTTAAGATTTTTTATGTCAAACATATAATATATAATACATACAATATTAAAAAATAAATATAATTAATAATGTTATGTTATATAAAATAGGCTTGAATCAAGTCATTGATGTCCTCTATCCATTGATAATAAATATAATTAATAACTTAAGATATCAAGCCGCTTGATATCTTAAGTTTTTTTTTAAAATTATTTTTTATAATAAATGGAGAAGCATCATATGTCCTCTATCCATGTCAATAGAGATTGAATTCACAACATATGAATTTTTATGTCTCACACTCAATCAAGTGACATATGATTCGTTTTGATTTTTTTTGTTAATTATTGTATTGATAGGTACAATAAATTTCTCGTTTGCCGTTACGGCCGGTGTGAGATTTCGTGCTGTAAATATTTTCTCGTTTCTCGCCTTCCATAGTTCCCAATAAATTGATGCCCAATAGCTAATATTTTCTCGTTCCTGTTCCTTGGTATAACAACAGTGCAAGAATAGATGGTCCGAAGTCCCTATTTATTAATTAGGGTTATTGTGCAATCACTTTTGGGCAAATCATGCAAATTAAAATCTTTCATATATAAAAAATATTTTTATTCTTAATTTTTCTCATCATGAAAAAACAATTAAATTGTAACAATATATATATATATATATATATATATATATATATATATATATATATATATATATATATATATATATATATATATATATATAGAGGATGGCTAAGATACTCAATTAAGTATCATGGATTCGGTACTTAGGATTTTTTTGACCATTGGATTTGCTTTGAGATTTGTGTTTTTTAATGCTATATATACTCATCATTAATGATTACCATATCTGTTTATGCTAATCATTAATTGTACAAATCTCAAAGCAAATCTAATGGTCAAAAATCCCTAATTACCAACCTCATGATACTTAATTAAGTATCTTAGTCATCCTCATATATATATATATATATATATATATTGGTTTGATTTGATTTTTTCATAATATTAGAAAAAATATTTTTGCATTATTCATGAAAGATATAAATAATAGTAATAAGTATAATAAATATCAATCACCGTAAATATGAATATAGTGATCATTTGATTAAAAGAAATTGAAATCGCTCTCAATTTAGTCATGTTAGTTTTGTCAATAACGTCACCCTTATTGTATTGCTAGGTACATTTGATAACAGAAAGAATACCATTTGTATGGCATGAGCGTTGTGTACATTGAATGCCAAATTCATGAGTAACATCATGAATTTTATGATTAGTGAATAACCGAGCATCATTCCATATTTATTCTCTTATACTCTTATATATACCACATGTTCTTTGATATAATAAGCATTATTTTTTTATTCTTTATATAAATTAAAAATTAAAAATAAGTGTTAGTTTTTTATGATATCCGCAAAAGAAATCTATAACAACCGGATGCGTTAGATATCGGAGGGAACCAATATATGAAACGTAAATAACATATTCTTTTTTTAAATAAATTTTATTTCATTCCTTTTTGCATGAATGGATTTTAAATTATTATTTTGGTTTGTCCTTAATAACTCAGTGTGGAGTCATGCCATAAAGAAGAAAAAAAAAACTTCACTATATTATTAGTTTTTAATTTACCACATAAAGCCTAAGGGCCTTTTTGCAACAAATTTTTTTTTTTATCACATAAAGATATTGGGAAAATTATGTCTATATAATTAGTACATATTTCTTATATCTAATCTAATGCTTTTTGTTCTTATGTTTTTCTGCTATAGTATGTTCCCTGGGAGCAATCTATGTGGTCCAATTTCAGAGTTGGGCCACATGAAAATTTTGGTTACATTGTAAGATTTAATTTAATTATATACTTCATGTTTCTTTTATATATCTCAAAATACATAGGTTTTATTGAAAATTTGCATGACTAATCATATAGTTTCATTGAGCATTTGGATAACAATCAACTTAGTGGGTCAATCCATCATCTCTTGGTTCACTTTCAAACTTGAAAGAATTGTAAGTTTGTTTTTCTCTAGTTGTTCGTTTTTTTTAATAAATTACTATTTGCTTAATACAAGCTAATATTTGTTTTTCATATTGTTTGGTGTGCTATTTCAGATATTTGCAAAATAATGGGCTTTCAGGCAAAATCCCAAATTTTTTGAAAAATAAGCAAGGGCTTTATATGCAGTAAGCTAATTAACTAATACTCACCCAACGTTTTGCAAATTTCAATTGACATTCTTTGTCATCACTATAAATACCTTTTTTATTTTTTGATAAATCAATTGTTTGTATTTTCAGGACAAAGGGAAACAAGATGGAGGCTTAAAAAAGAACGAGTTTTGTAAAGTTGATAGCCATTGATTTACAAATATCAATACAAATGTTTCTTATTTGTGACAATATGAAATATATATATCCATTAATTCTAAATATGTATATCCATTAATTCTAAATATTTATTAAAATAAAAATTGTATACATCTGATAGTATAAATTAAAAAAGCATCACATTTGATCTTTAATGCATGTATATATTTATTTGTATATATCATATAACCTTTTTGTCTAGTTTCTATTTTTTACATTAATATATCTTTTGGTTATAATTTTTTCTGTTGACTAGTTAATGATATTTTATTGCGTCAATATATGTTCTTTAATTCAAAGGAGTATTTACATATTTACTCTTCTTAAAATTATATCTTATTTACCTTCTAATAAATCTAAAATAATATATTTACCCAAAAATTAAAAATCATTCAATTTTTTCTTTAAAATTAACTATCAATCTTTAAAATTACTATTTTTATCTTTTACATATTTATTTACCTATTTAAAAATCCAAAATATCTTGGAGAGCCTTGTTGTATACTTGCAGGTTTGTCAATCCTAAATCACCATTGGGTATGGTGGTTCAATGGTGGTTTAGGTAGGATGACCATTTTCCAATTCGCGAGGCAATGACCGCCAAGGTATTTTTGTTCACCCTTCCATATGAATGGCTAGCGTAATTCTATCAATTTGGTTTGTGACCCATTTAGGTAGTTACAATACCAACATATAATGAATTGGAATTGCGTTTAGTACCGTTTTGGCTAGTGCTAATCTACCTCCTAATGATAGATATTTCCCTTGCCAAGCAGATAGTCTTCGTTGGATTTTCGAGATTAGGGGGAGAAAGACTAATTTTCTAGGTTTTTTAATGGTTAAGGGGATTCCAAGATATGTAATTGACAAGGTATGTAATGTTTGATTAAAATTTAAAATAATATTGATGAAATAAAAATAAAAAAATCCCGATTTTTCTCTGATTCCGAACACTAACTAAATTGATTTCAACACAATTCCTAAACTCAGGAAACAAAATTAGTTTTCAAATAAAAGAAGAATATATGATACAAACAAAAGCAATATTCTGAATTTAAACAAGGAAAATTTTAGAACGAAGACACAATTAGTTTCTAATTTACAACAATGGACAAGAAAGTTTGAAAATGTGAAATTTAACATTCTATGTACAAAATGATTTCTTCCTTGCTATACTAACCCATGTTGCACCCACTGTGTGTGTGTGTGTGTGTGTGTGTGTGTGTGTGTGTGTATATATATATATATATATATATATATATATATATATATAATTTTCTTATTAAATTTTAGTAAAAGATATTTATAAGTATTTTATTTCGCAAACAAGAATCATATTTTTGAAAGAAAATAATGTGTACATAAAGATTGCTATGTTCAAGTATAAGTTTGGATTATACTTTCATTTTTTTAATTTAAAAAATTAATCAAGCCCGATAATCTAAATAAATAAATAATATATATAAATATTGTTTTTGTATGCATCCTATTTTAATATTCTAAAATACCAATATTGTTTTAAAATAATTTATAATATTTTTGAAATTATATCATATTTGTAAAAATTAATTATGTTTTAAATATTTGCGGTTTTATGAATAGTAATGAGTCTTGCGTTAAATTTTATTATTGATTAGTAGAAAACGCAAATTTAAAATATAATTCATTTATAAATATTAAAAAAATGACGAAATAATTAGAAATATGCAAAAATAATTTTTTTAGGTATTTTGTTAGATTATTGTGAGTGGTGTCTATTTGTTTATTTTGATTATTGTGAGTGGTGTTTATTTATTTATTTAGACTATTGTGCTTGATTGATTTTTTAAATTAAAACAATGAAAATATAATCCACTTATACTTGAACAAAATAATTTTTATGTACAAATTAAAACAATGAAAATATAATCCACTTATTTAGACTATTGTGCTTGATTGATTATTTTCTTTCCAAAATATGATTTTTGTTTGCGAAATAAAATACTTATAAATATTTGTTACTAAAATTTAATAAAAAATTGTGATATTTATTTTGATGTTACTAAAATTTAATAAAATACTTATATATATATATATATATATATATATATATATATATATATATATATATATATATATATATATATATATATATATGATCAATGACCAACACTCTTGTTTGGCCAACGTCGGCCAACAACGATAATTTTGCTAAATCTAAATATCAAAATCAAATTCCAACCATATAAATATGATTTATATCATTTGAGAATGTTGTAGATTAAATTTCATGAAAAATAAAAAATTCTATCATACTCATCATAATACTTAAAAGAAATTAGCAGTCGAAAATATTTACAACATTATTCATCATTAAATAAATTTTGAAATTCGATTTTTTTGTTTTGGATTTAATTTAAATTATATAGATAGGCTTAGGATGAATTTTAACTATGTTTCGAGTTTTGCTTCATGTAAATCTAAAAAATTACCGAAATGGACGGTTGTGAAAATATGTTATCGATTTTGTTAGATAGAAAAATAAAAATTGTACAAAATTTATTCTACGTCATATCTAGATGATATAGATCAAATCTATACGGTTCAAATTTGATTTTGATATTTAGATTTAGCAAAATTATCGTTGTTGGCCGATGTTGGTCAAACAAGAGTGTTTGGCCATTGATTTTATATATATATATATATATATATATATATATATATATATATATCAATGAAAAATCGCTTTCCAAATATCTCGACTTGAAAGGTCGATATTGTTATATTTCGAATTTCCTAACATTCATGTCTATTAGTGTAAATGTGAAAGTTATCATGTCTCCAATCCAAAATTTTCCTGTAAACAATTGTACAGCAAAATTGATTAATAATATGAAAGTTTCTTTTTTTAACAAGCCGGTAGACACACACACGCTCACACACTAAAGACTAAATAATATCCTAGTAAAAAAAAAATTCATAGTCCGGCTGCACGCAGAAACCTTTAAAAAATGAGGCCAAGTATCATCCGTTCGAACTATCAAAACGATATAGTAATAATATGAAAGTCGCTTTTTATTGTCCCAATCAAATCATTAATTGGTCAATTTCATTTATCAATTCGGCCATAGAATTCAAGCAAATAGTCACAGCAACAAATCCCCACACACACACATACCACACAGCCAGATGAGAGAACGAGCCTTCTCAGTGCACCCTTCTTGGCGCTTTATTTGCCTTTTCAGACACCCTAGGCGAGCAAAGTCGACAGTTCGGAGCGAAAAGTGGGGATAGTATATGTCACGTCCCGAAATCAGAACGTGACCGCCTTGTATTCTTAAACTATATTCAAGAATACAAGAACCGATATGTACCTTTGGAACATGAGAAAGTCTATTTCATACTAAAACAAAGTCTTCAACTACGACGCAGCTCCACCGAGACTTCCAAACATCAAGACTAACCTGGACGCAATGACAAGCAGAGAAAAATAAGAATGACCACCAGCGCATGTAGCGTTATGGATGGTATTAGAGGCTACTATACATGGGACCGGGGTTCGAACCCGGTCGGGAACAAGGGCAAAAAAACTGGATAATCTAATAGGTTAGGGTAGGCCGGTAGGGTAGTGGGTAGGGGGCCTACGGGCTATAAGAAGCAAAAAAATAAAATAAAATAAAAATGAGTACGGTTGTACTCAGTTAGGGAGAAACAAAATAAACGAGCCCAGTCTCCAACGGTTTACCTAACTACTACTAAATCAGCTACACATTACATAATAACATTAACCCCAAACTATTATAATTAATTTTTAGTATCATATTTGTACATATAGATATACGTACTAACCCTATACTATACAAAACACTCGCTAGATTCAAAGATATTAATTTAATATTTTACGATAATAAATTAATTAATCTTTTTAGTAATTAAATTCATCCTCGTAAATTTTATTTATTTATTCTTTTATTTATTAAATTTCTTAACCGGTAAGTGGCCCGCAATCGCAGTACGAGATGCCCTACCGTTGCGTGTCCAGGCCCTCTAGATCTGGAGGGAGTGTCCGAGATCGCAGCACGGGATGCTCCTACCGCATAGAGCCTTGCCTAAGATCGCAGCTTAGGATGCAGCCCCATTTTCGTCAGATCTGACTTCTTCTACTTCTTTTACTTCTTCTCTTCTCTTCTATTAATTTATTTTTATTATATTATTTGACTAATTATTTTTTTCATCTTATATTTTCTTATTATTATTATTATAAATTATTTAAATGTCATTTATTTTATGTTTTTATCTTAGTTATGTTATATTAATCTAACTAGTAGTTTTTCTCATCTCACAACCCGACGACGAATTAATTCAGATAATAAAATATATATGACGTATCGATATGCTTGAATTATTTAACCCTCGATTATTAACAATCCCAATAACAAAGCAGAATAATAGAAATACTATAATATAATAATTAATAATAATACGGAACCGAAGGAGAAGAAAAGAAAATCCCTAACCTGACACGGATTCAGAAGTAAGACGGCACGACGTCAAGTTTCGACCTAGTCGTCTCCATCATTGATCACCAGTAATACATAACTCATCATTGAATCTTGATTTATTTTCTGAATCTTCAAAAGCCGCCAGAAGAGGATGATGAGTCGTCGTGTTCCCTATCCGATTGAATGAGGAAAATTGGATTCTTTGGTACTATGAATGTTTGGCATGCTAGGATGGCAATTGGCGTTCAATCTAGGGCAGCCAATGAGGGAAGAGGAATTCACTATGGGCATGCATCTATCAGATGAAGAGGCGGCCATCAAAAGAGAAACGTGTTTAGGGTTTAATGAGGAGGTTTAAAATTAAATAGGGTATTAATGTAGGGTTTAGGGATGACAATTAATTCGCAATTTCCTAAAATACTTCACAGATCTTTGATATAATTTAAATGCATTATAAGTAAATTTATTTATATATATCCATATAGACTTGAGTTTCTGATTTCTTAGTTCAATATATAAGGATTTATTAATATAAAACTAGCATATATTTGTTTTTCTTTGAAGTTCTAAAAATATGCAAACATTGCCTAATTATTCTTAATACTAGTTATAAAATTTTGATGCGTTACAGTATCGTTATTCCTATTTTTTATGGTCAAATTTTTCTTTTTCAATTTCTCTCTTTTTTTTCCTTTTTTTTTGTTCTTTTTTTACTGACAATTTACTGGTTTCTTTCCTTTTTTCAATTTCCTTTTTCCTTTTTTTTGGTTATCTTTTTATTCTGGGTATTATTGAATTTTTTTTTGCTTTTTTTTACTCCTTTTTACTGTTTTTTTACTGGCATTAATTACATTGATTATGAAGACATCGATACAACTCTCAGATTCTGGTAATTTATATTTCCATTAAATCCACTTTATCTTTATAAATATTCCATTTTATTATTCATGTTCCATTTATCTTATGTTTATTTTGTATTTGCAGAATTTGAGTCTCTGATTTGAAACGAAGGTTTGAAGTCTTGAGCATAGGATTTGAAATGATGTTTCACTGTAGCATTAATTTAATTAATTAACTTCCTCAGTTTCTGATATTATGTCATATTTTTCTTTTCTATTATTTAGAACAATTGAGGGTTTTTATTTTTATTGGTAAATTTATTTGATGCTTTGAAGGATTTTCAAAGCATTTTTTGGTTAGTTTCAAGATATAAAAGAGCAGGCTGCACAAATAATCACCGAAGGTTTTTTGGTAATTTAACAATTTTTCCCTAGTGCATTGGAAAGTTAAACTTTTGAGTAAATTAATAAATTATTCTAGCATGTCGTTTAGAGGTCTATTTTAATAATTTTTAGTACTTGTGGAAAATTTTGTGGAAAATAAGGGACAAAAACGGTATTTTGTTGTTTGTTAATTGTTTTTTTTTAAGAAGATTTGACAATGTGTCGAGACCTCGAATATAGTTAATTGTTACTCATCAATTTAACATTCTTTTCCAAATCCAAATTTGAAACTAGTTAATAACTTTTTCCTTCTTCCCCTAAGTAAGCACTGTGGCTTATAATATATCTCATGTGACTATGATTCCTATTCCTATTTTATATCATTATAGAAAAAATAATAAAATATAGGTCAGAGGGTAGTAGAAGAAGTGGCAGTACCGACAACAACCTTTGGAGGCGGGGCGCGAATCTCGGCCAAGAAAAAGCTAAAAGGTTGATCCTTCCCGACATTATCCCAGCAGCCCAAACAACCCCTCCAAAGGTTATACTCGAACGTGCATATCACAGAACCATCGAGCATTTCCACCTTTTCCGCAATCTCCTCCTTCTTCGCCCGTCCTACCGCGCGGTCCGAGTAGTCGGGGTAAATCCACGGATCCGCGAATGTCGCACTTGTCAAAGGCGAGTATGTAGGAATAGCAATGCTCTTCTTCGTCTCTTTCGCTTTTTCTTTTTCCTTTTCCTTTCCGTTGTTGGAGACATGAGTCGAAGAATTATTAGACGAGCGGCGGATCGGTGCTGGTTCATTTGGAGTGGACCCGGTAGACGAGAGAGAGGAGACTGGAGAATTTGGAATCGAGTTGCTGCCTTGGCTACTGGAGGCCTCCATTTTGGGTGCTGATTTGTCGGTATTGTCGAAACGTCTCCTGTTCTTGCGTTTCGATTTGTTCTCTCCGACGACTTTGAAGGTGAGATCGGCTTGAGGAGGTTCGACCGAAACGGGCTCTTTTCCGCGGTTGAGGGGTGGAGCGGATTTGGTTGGCGGATCCAGGTCGGCCGGTTTAGGGCCATTCTGGTCGGTATTCACGGCTTTAGCAAGTTTGGTTGGTGCATCCGGTCCAACCCGTTTAGAGATAAATGGATCTATGAATGCTTTTGTCTTCTTGTTTTGAGAGCTTTGCCCCGACCTGTTTATTATAAAGATTATTATTCATTTAATTCCATAAAAAAGAAGAATATACTAAATAAAAAATATGCAAATAATAATGAAAAAAAAAGTCAAGTACCTTTGACCAGAAGCTTTATTGGTGCCCTTATTTACGCTCTTCTTTCCACGAGAAAGAAGAGGCTGCTTTTCACTTCTCTTGCCATTGTTCTTATTATTTTTATCGTCAACATCAATGAGCCACGCAAAAAAAAAGCAAATCAGACTGAGTAAAAAACAGGTAACCGAAATCCAATAACAAGCCAACTCGTAATTGTCCCACTGGCTCGTCACGGAAGACGGTACAGTAACTTTCATCGGCTTGGTAACTTTCATCGGCTTTAGGAAAACGCCACCGTGCATTACCATCTTGAGATCCTCCTGTACATTCGTACCGCCCCTCAAGTCCGGCCGGTACGATGTCTCTATCACTACCGTCTCCCCTGGGAACAAAACAAACCCTTCACATTTCTCAGAGTACTCGCAAATGCACAAAGGGCACGATGAAGATAAACTCGATTTTATATCGATACTCGAATTCGGGTTGAATTCCAGTCTCCGAACGGGTTCGGAACCTTCTACAAGAGCTATCGCGCTAGACACGCCAGTACCTTTAAGAAATACCTGTTCTACCCCTGACAAGTTGCTCCGAATTAGGGCTGAGCTGGACCAGTTACATCTTTGAGAAGGGTGAAATACAACGGGACCTAACCAAGTGGATCGATTAGGCTTCAATGTCGCCATCTTCAGACCCGTATCCGGTATTGAGAAACCGAACCGGGATTCATTGAAGTTCATTTCCGAGGACCTGGATGCATGAATGTGGTCTGACGACTCGTCCTCGGATTTGCAATCTGAGATTATTTGTTCCGAGTTGAGGATTAGTTGTACGATTATTGGATGCGGGCTTTTGTTGTTAACGAGTATGCATTCAAAGCTCTGCGACCCGACTAGCACTGGAGGAAAGATCAATTCTTCCACTGTCAAAACAGAATATTCGGGTTTTTTCCCATGCGAAATCCAATTCGATATTATCAGATCGTTTCCTTCAATTTGTTCCAAAATGGCCCCTGAAGATTTGTTTTTGGCGAATAAACCCTTCAATTTGTATTTTGCTAACCGAAATTCAGAGCCAAGAAAATGGCGACAAGGAATCTTTACCAACGGACTCGAAGTGATATTCGTTTCTATAACTAAATTGCATTTCCCCGATTCTATACCGTTATTTTTGGAGAAACTGTTATTTACAATAGTAATAAATCCTATCATTGTGTTGCTTTCGCGAAACAGAATTAAATTCTTCACGTACTGAATTTCAAATACTTTTTCCTTTTCTCCGCCTTCTCTCTCCTCGAAAATATTCAACAGTGTTAACAATTCCAATGCTTCGTTCCTCAAGTAGAGAGAGAAAATAATACCGTTACCTAGACCGCATGCCTGGTGGCGATAAAATTCGACGAAAAGAGAATTTGCATTATTATAATTAGGGTTTCGATGCACTTCTAACCCAAACGGTACCACTAGAGTGCTAGTTTTTTTGGCAATGCCATTTCTCAATTTCAAACAAATTGCACCGAAAACTTTTCCTTCCATTTTGCCCTGCAATTCCAGATCTACAATTCTTCCGTCACTGTAGGGCATAACCTTCCATTTCTTACCGGGTTTAAGATCCATTTTGACAAAACCGAACTGATTATTTGTCAAACTAAACCAGTCGTGAGAATGAGAGCTCAATGTCCTATTATCCAATTGGTTGTTTAGTTTACAAATCGCATGATTTGATTCGTTCACGGAGCTCGATGCAGCCATCCAAATTGCTACTTCTTCGACACGAATAGCACGATGATTATGGTTATAAATCGATAAATTCGTGCTCAAAACTCCATTTATTTCCATTTCAAGCCCAATTAGAGGTTTGATTTTGTAAGGAGATTCAATCGCAGATCCTCTCACTCGTACAATAAACCCTCCCATACTCGTTTCAATTACGATGTGGGCAAGATTTGAGGCAATGGTTAGAGGCAAGAAGACGAATGAAATTGAGATATTTTGTCCTGGTTTAAGCACAATGCCCTCAAATCCATGCGCATAGAATTGTGGGTTGCTCGTAGAAGGCTCGTAAATTTCAAAAACCATCTCCTTGAACATGTTTTTGATGTTTAGGTTCTTCAAAGAGGACGAATAAACACTTATATTGCCCCAATCCAAGACAGGAGGGTTTATGTGCACATGAAGAGTAGAAGAATACATTGACAACTGACCCGTTCGACCCGCTTCGTCATCCTTTGTCACTTTGTCGAAATTTGAAATAACTCCAATCGAGGCCTTCATCCAGTTATAAGGGATTATCGGAGCATCGCAAGAAATCCTATGGTCTTTACCAAGACCCGTATCGAGAACACCGATTCTTGGCACGACCGAAGAACAAGTCACTGCGGCACCATTCGACAGACTGAAGGACACTGATTGGCCCGATTGCACGTTTCCTGTTTGGGGCGATACGGGCAAGTCTACCAAATTGGGTTTGGCTGAAGGGAAGCAAATTGAATTCGGGTCTGGGCATGAGATCCGAAGCCCAATACAGGTTGAGGCGGGCTTGCTGCTAACTTCTTGACAAGAGGAGTCGAGGGAAAAAGTAAGGAGCAAAAACCATAGCGCCAAAGATAGAATTTGCCTGTGATAATGAATACAATGTTAAAAAGAGATTAATTTAAGCCAAAAGAAAAGAAATTTTGTAATCCCAAATGCTTAGTCTTCTCCAGGACCGGCCAGGAGGAGGCCATTATCAAAATTGGTCCCCTGAACCTTATTACTAAACTCTAATATTTCAATTTCTTCAATCCTAAAGGCAGTAAAGAGATAACAGAGATTTTGGGTCCTTAACGAAATCAATTAGCTTATAATACCTAGTTGTCGACAAACCAAGATTTTAGGTGCACACAGTTAAAGAAAAGATAACAGAAACGAAAATTGCATCAGAAGCAAGCCATGTTCCCCAAGTACTTGCTACGATGAGCTTAGGGTTCGCGGTTAGTTAGCTACAGTAGATTACGCCGGCCGACGGCCGGTGGCCGGCGACCGGACCGGAAATTGGGCAGACAAAAAAAAAAGAGAAACAAGAGCAAGACAATTCGTGCGGAAAATGACAGAAGATTTCTGAGTGAACAAAAATTTCACTGAAAACTTTATTCTAACAATGCACTTAAACTTTTATCTAATACGTATCAGCAATGATACACACCCGCAATACAAAACCCCCAATCATCCCGCATCTAAATAATTTTCCAAATTTAACATTAATTATCGTTAATTACTCCATTTTCGGCATTAATTACTTTCTAATTAAAAGGTGCGGAATGTCTGGGAGTTGTATAATACACAGCACCTATTTTATTTCTAAAATTTCTTCTCTATTTTTTTCAATAAATAAATAAATATCAGGGGTAAAAATAAAAGAACACTTCTATCTATTCAGGGGTAAAAAACTAATTTCAAACCTCAAACTCAAACAAATGAATTTCTTCTCTATTTTTCTCAATAAATAAATAAATATCAGGGGTAAAAATAAAAGAACACTTCTATCTATTCAGGGGTAAAAACTAATTTCAAACCTCAAACTCAAACAAATGAATTATTTTCATATTGAAAAAATAAGGACGAAAAAAATACATACCTGTTCGTGACGGATAATCGATGCTGCTTCAACGCGACGCAAAAAGCCATAGTAAAGATGCCGAAAAAACCTTCAGAGGGAAATTGATAAAAATAATAGCTATGTGTTTGGTATATAATATTCAATTATATCAACAATTTGTTTTGGATTTTCTTTTTTCTAATCGAATTTGATTTGTGTAGATTTTTTGTAAATCAAGAAAGGGGGGGAGGAGAACCAAAAAAATATAGAATGTTTACTAAATTAAATTTGTATGTTAATTATTAATACTTGTATGTGTATTAAACTTAGTATGAGTTGTAAAAAACTAGAAAAACTGAATAAGTTCTCGTTTTTCTGTATTTTCATGTAATTTTATTTAACCATATACAATTGTAATGAATTTGCCAAAAATAACAACAGTTGGGTTTTTTTTAATTATTTGATGGTAAAAATATTAATTACTGAATTGTTTGATGAAATATTATTGCATGAATAATTGATATTGCATTTATCTTGCTTAATATACGGTCCAACTAAATAATGTTGCTAATATAATAATAAATATATTAAAATCTCGCAGAATCATGTAGTCACTAGAATCATGTACTCACTGGCGTATGAAATCATTTCGGACGAGACAAAATATTTGATAAGCATTATTTATGAGTAAACACAAATAACATCATCTCATAACATGATATAAACACGAAACATTATTGATCTTGTATTTTCTTTGATGTGGTATAATGTATAAATGTGATTAGATGATATTTTATACATGTATATATCAAATCAACATCATGTTGTAAATCTTATTACGATATCCCGTAGTCTAGCATTACTCCCCTATTTATACAAAATAATAATTATTATTAAAATTACAAATTTAAAATTTAAGAGGCGCAAAGCCCCCTTTTCCCCACTAGCTTCGCTCCTAAATGTACACATACAAAAACTTCGATAGATTTCATATACCCTTGAAATTCATGAAAACGGTCATCTTTGGATCTCTCGTAGTTTTTGAAACAAATGATCAAATTATCCACCTTTCTCACTTAATACATGCATAAATAAAATTTAATTGAGGAATTAAGTGTACTTTTAATATACAAATTGCAAAAGGAGAGGTATAAATAATAATTTAGAGGTGTCCGTGATTTTATTAGTTTCAGGGGCAAAATTTGTTTTAAGAAAAATGTAGAATCTTTTTTCAAGTCCACTAGGAAAATATTTTAAGAAAGAAAAAGTTGTATATCTCCCGTAACATCCTCTCAACTCTTGATGTGTTGGCATAAAAATCAAATCATATGGTAGTTGATAAAATGACTATCTCCCAATTTTTGAAATTGTGGAGATTTTGTTGTTGTTTGTAAATGATCTAGAGGGGGCGAATATGCAATAATAATGGATTAATTCTTATTTTCAACTTTTAATAATATTCAATTGAAAAAAATAAATTATTAATTCCTTATCTTTTACAAAATGTTTATTGAGATCTCTAACTTTTTAATTGGATCAATCAAATTCTTTAATTTTTTTATTTGGTATAATCAAGTCTTTTCATCCGTTAATTCGTGACTAGACTGTTAAATTGTTGTTAAATGATGATGTGGCAACATAACATCACAAAAATTATTTTCTAATCTCCACTCAAACGGACGTGGCATGATCCACCACGTCAGCAACCCCATTCCCTATTTTCCCAACATGAAGTATTCTTGAATATTATCCTACAAATCTAGACACAAGCCTCCTCCTTTCTTTATTCTTTCATATTTGTTATATTGTTATCTTATTTGTTAACTCACATCAAGAGAGCCGTTACTTTAGTTTTCGAAGTTATTTTAGATTTTATATTAATAATTAAGGGTGACGATATTAAAAGAGTCAACATGGCTAAATTGACAATTATTTCAATTTTGTGTTATCAAATGACCGTTATATCTTTATTAATGATAAATTAATGATTGATATTTCTTATATTTATCTATTAATTTATCACTTTACATAAATTATGCAAATAAAATTTTCCATATAAAAAAATAATTTTAGTCTTAATTTTTTTTCATCATAAAAAACAATTAAATTGTAAGATGTCATATATATTTAAATATGAAAATTAATATATATTGGTTAGATTTGGTGTTTTCATAATATTAGAAAAAATATTTTTGCATTATTCATGGAAGATATAAATAATAGTGTATAAGTATAATAAATATCAATCACCCATAATAGTATATAAGTATAATAAATAATAGTGGTCATTTGATTAAAAAAATTGAAATCGCTATGAATTTAATCATGTTAGTTCTTGCAATAGCATCACCCATAATTAATTGATTTTGTTTGTTATGTTTTAGGCATACCCATTAGGAAACATGTTTGTTCGGAGAACAAAAAAAAACGCCCTGAGATCAAAGTTTCGGACATTTAATTCCATGACTACTCCGAATATATTATTGAGAAACCAATATTTTTCTCTTTAATTTCTCTTATTGAGAAACCAATATTTTTTTCCTCATCAATTACCATGAACCAAACAAAATAAAAAAAAAAATTCCCAGACATTTTTTTTTTCTCTTGTTTTACCTCACATCAAACGGACTCTAAAAGAAAAAGGTATTGTATATTCTGATATAATAGGCATAAAATACTTCGATGCAATTTTATTCAAAATGGCCATTTCTATTTTAATGTTCACAAATTCTCAAAATGACTACTCCGAATATATTATTTGAAACTCTAATATATATTTATTCACGTCTGTTAGGTGGAATCCAACAACAAAAATCTACAAAAAATCCAAACATGTAATTCAGTTGATAAAATGTTATCCTGAACTATACAAGATAGTATGTTGAATTATACAAGATATTATTTTATGTATTGTGAATGACGGACTGCGTCTATACATGATTTCTGACAACTCACTTACTGACACGCGATCTCTGACACACAATTTCTGACATGTTTTTAAGATATTATCCTACAAGTTAAAATATATTATTCTGCAAGTACGAACATATTATTCGGCTTCGTAAAGAGAGGAAAGAGAGAAGGATGTGCTAGTGTAGGGTCCACGGAAAAGAAATGCGGCCGGAGTGTTGGGTTCACAGGGTGTTCGTTTAGTCATAATTAAAATTATGAAAAGACCATTCCGTTTGTGATAGTATTAAATTTTGGGTCCTTGGATTTTAGAAATGGATTCATCATAGCAATTTCCTATATTTATTTAATTGATTTTTAAAATACGAAATGGTATTCACATCGTTTTGGAAACTCGAATATAAAATAGGAGAATTATTAAAAAAAGACCCTGACTTTTTTGGAATTCCTCAAAAAACCCCTAACTTTTATATTATTTGAACAACCTCCTATAAATTGAATTTAATTCTTAACCCCCCCTACAAAGGTTAACTTTGACATTCCATCCAATTTTCTTTTTTTCTTTTTTGAAAAAAATATCCTTCATGATTTTCTTTTATAAATTCTTTTATTCAATATAAAATATAAATTAATAAATATTTCATAATAAAAATATTTCATGTTATTATAATTAAAAATAGTTGATGATAATATTTTACAACTCAATATTTTATTTTACTATATATATATATATATATATATATAGATATAGACTCTGTCTATGGTACAATCAGTTTTATCAAGGGATTGGGGTAATTAGTTTTATAGCCTTTAGATCTGCTGTAAAATTCGTGCAAACTAACATCCGTCATTTTCTTCCTAACCGTCCCCTCACGCTCCGTTCCTTCTCTCCGTTAATCTTTCTTCGTGACTAAAGACACAAGAGAAACTTTGACTTTGCGCCTTGGGACCCTTTCCTCGAAAAATTGAAACTGGAGCTCGCTCGTGCAATCCTCCCCACCCCCTCGCTGCCGATCGTCACTTCCTCCTATCTCATGTTGACCTAATCTGGGAAGATATCTCGCTTCACATTGATTAGCATCTCTGTTGTGTGATGTAACCTAATCTGAGAATGTACCTCGCTTCTGAATTTCTCTCTGTTCATGTCTTCGCCCTAAGCTGAGAAGATAGCCTGATAAAAATCCTAACTACCCCCAAATCATTCAAATTCAATGCTAACTAGGGCCCGTTTGGAGGAAATTAAGATCTCGTTGAGTCCTAATTACCAAAAACAATCCATGTATCAGCATAAATTAGCTTCTAATTTCGGCGATTCAGAATCTAATTACAAAAAATAAACTTGCTTGTGGGACGTTGAGCAGTTACGAATTTCGAACTAGACTTACTCAAGGGGTACATGCAATTGAAGAGAGAACAAAGACAGTCGGCAACGAGGGTCTGAAGTAGGATTGTAAGGGGCAAGAGCTCCCGCCTCCATGGCGATAAAGAGGAGAGATGAAGAGGGTTCACACTGTCACCCACGATAAAACTGATTAGACGAAGAAGGATGTGCTTAACGGGAAGTGTGGATGGCAGCTTAACAGATAGTTGCTCAGAAAAGAACGGAGCTGGTGTTTGCACTGTTTTTGAAGTAAATCCAAGGATCCGAAATTTGGTTACACCAACCTCTTGGTAACATATATATATATATATTTGGTAACATATATATATATATATATATATATATATATATAAAGTATTATTTTATTAATAAATACTATTTCACATTATATTTTTCATTTTACATGAAATAATTTTATATGAAAAATCATATAATAAATTATGGAATAGTATAATAAATATCATCATATAATATTATGAAATATTATATTGTAAAATATTATTTATTTATTAGTTTATAAAATAAATTGTGTTGGTATTTTGGTCCAAAAAATAATAATTTTGATGGAAAATGAAAGATAACACTAGTAGAGGAGTTTTGAAGAATTTAACTCAATTTATAGGGGTTTTTTCAAATTTACCTTCCTTTAAATGGAGAATGGTTTTGTGCTCCCACAAAGGAACACATCATCACTTATGAATAATGAAGAGATGAGATGCCAAATAGTTCTCTTCATCAACAAAAAAAATATTACACATTTTATTATTTTCATACTTGTTTTATTCAATATTCTTCAACAAAAAAATATTACACATTTAATTATATAAAAAAATTACACATTTCATTATATTACACATTTTATTATTTTCATGGAGAATGGTTTTGTGCTCCCACAAAGGAACACATCATCACTTATGAATAATGAAGAGATGAGATGCCAAATAGTTCTCTTCATCAACAAAAAAAATATTACACATTTTATTATTTTCATACTTGTTTTATTCAATATTCTTCAACAAAAAAATATTACACATTTAATTATATAAAAAAATTACACATTTCATTATATTACACATTTTATTATTTTCATATTACACATTTAATTATTTCATATTTGTTTGATGATATATTTCGCATTGCATTACTTTAATTTATGATATTATATTACACATTTGTTTTATTCAATAAAAAATATGATTAAAATAATTTTTAACATATTATTCTCATATTTGTTCGATGATATATTTCACAATGCATTAATTTATTTCATGATATTATATTACACAAACACAATGATTCTTTTAGATACCAAATAGTTCTTTTTCTTTTCTTTTCTTTTTTAGAATTATATTTGTTTTATTCAATAAAAAATATAATTAAAATAATTTTCAGCATATTATTTTCATATTTGTTTGATAATATATTTCGCATTGCATTAATTTATTTTATGATATTATATTACACAAAACATTGATTATTTTAGATGCCAAATAGTTCTCTTTATTTTATTTTCTATTTTAGAATTATATTTTCTTTATTCAATAAAGAATATAATAAAAATAATTTTCAATATAATATTTTGTGTTACTATTTTAAAGATATTATATTACACAAAACAATGATTATAATTATATTTATTATTTATTTTTTAAGTATGTGTATGTTCTTGTGTTTGTTATTTATTTTTCAAGTATGTGTCTCAACCACTTATTTGAGTATGTGTATAATGGACAATAATTTATTTATCTATTTGGAAAAAAAAAGTAATACCATTCTTGATCTAATAATTATATTGTATCTAATGTTCATTAATTTGTTTAGCTATATAAAAAAACAATATCATTATTGATCTAACAATTATATTGTATCTAAAGTAATTAGATAGATATCATTTACGCAGCACTTACAAGCAACATTTGTGTGATGCAGTACAACCAATCAACTTTTGTGTTAAGTAAAATTTAATAAATTAAAAAAACTTGAGTTTGTACTTTACATGAAAAAAAAATACAAATCTCAAAGCAAAATATAAGCTTCAGAAACTAAATATCACTATGTCTTATTTTAAATCATGATTATATACCCGAAAATATCCAAGTCTAGTATTATAATTACTGAACTAGTGTAAAAATCAACAAATAACAAAAAAAAAAACCGATTTTTTTAGACTCCTCAAATGTTATAATACATCTAGTAACATGAAATAAAACCCTAAAATATCATCACAATTCACAAAAAGAAATTTTATTTTCTACTTAACGATGGATATTAAAATACTGTATCGTCTTAATCGTGTAATTTTATATTGTGGTTTTAGCAGCAAGATGTATTAAAGCACGTTTGTGATAAGTAATTCTGAGCTTCTTGTATTTTTGCACAAATGCTTGCAAATCGATTTCGTTTTCGAGTAATTTCTTCTGAAGCAACTCAGATTCGTCGTCAGCATTTCTCATCGCCTCTGTACAAAATCAATTAGCACAATCCAATTAAAAATCAAATTTGTGCTTATTACATAAATGGATTGGAGGGTTGAATTTCATATTATGAACTTTTCATAAAATAGTATGTTTTTAAATAATTGCGATACCGTGCAATTTCTCAAGAAGAGCAGAGGGTGAATGGGAGCGAAGAAGTTCATCTTTATTTTTCTCCAGCTCAGCAAGCTTCTCTTGAGCCGCTGCCAGCTCAGTTGTCCTTATAATCGTGCTCTGGAATTTCACAAATTGCAAAAGTTTGCAATTAAGAATTGAATTCCACTTTTTAATATGTTCATCCCAGATTACTTAAGAAAATATTTACCTGGTTTCTCAGTTCTATTATACGCGGCTCTTTCTCCAAGTTGTCCCCTGCAATGTAAATAATTTCAACATTGTATTCGTGTGAAATAATATGAAAACATAAACTGTATGGAATCAAAAAACTTACTTGCGAGTTGTATTGTCTCCTTTTTAAGTTCATCACGTAACTAACAAAAAACATAAGCATATTTGAATAACTTAAAAGTATATGACCTGAAATAACATCATGAATTGTAGAGAAAGTAAAATAATATAATATTACATACATTGTTCTGAACTTTAACTTGGTCGAGCGAATTGCAGAAAGCATAGTAGGCTTCCTTATCAGTCAGGATTCTACGCAATTCATCAGCACTTTTATCTCTAAGACGAGATATTACAGAGGCGGCCTCGGTGGGCGAAGGCTGAGTGTTGGACTGAGATCGAGAGTAATCCTGAGCCCTTGGATTCGAGGCACTAGAAGACGAAGAAGATGAACCATTTGCTGATGAGGGTCGAGAATTTGAAGTCTGAACACTTGGAGGATACCATGATTCTACGGGGTTATTTTGGTAATTTTGCTGTGGTTGTGGCTGCCCAGAACCCCTGTTAATATATGATTTGAAATTAGGAATGATAAGGTCTTGGAAAATAGTGGATTTGTTCGATTACTAGTACAAATTGAAAGGTGTTAATTGAGAATTTTAGTTGAGAAATTACCCGAAAAGTGGAAATTTCCAGTTGTTCATTGTTAATCTTCAATTGAATCTGCAAATGAAGATTTCAGAGTGAGTATTTGAAAATTCTCTAAATTGCAAGAATCACAGAGAAATCTGGTAAAAATGGGAACGTTTATTGAAATGGCGTACGACTAATTCTTAGTTAAATATACTTCCAGTGAATAATTTTTTGTTGCATATCCACGATTTTCTGAATTGTAAATCTCAGAAAACAGTTAGAATTACTGTACCTTAGATTGATATCAAACGTTAAATCAATAAACTAAATATCCACACGATTAAACCTAGAAATGAACTATAAAGCTTAATCCATAATAAATTAACAAAAATATCACAAAAATTAGAAAAATTTGCAGCTTCGTACTAACCTCCTTTTCTTCTTCTTGCGTGTAATTGCTTCGAAGAATTACAGAAATAATTTATCACGCAACTGATCGGAGGAACAAAGAGAGAAAAACAGGGAGACGCGGCTTTCTTTTGTAGGATTTAATCTGGAAATTTCCCCTTTTAACTTTTGGCAGAAATTTATAATTACGAATGAAACCCTTCTAAGAAAGGAAATTGCAGACGTATCCTTTTCATAAGAACTATAGTGGAATCAGAATGTTAGTATATTTACGGAGGGCTATTTGGTAAAATAACTTCCTGAGAGAAATCCATCGGACGCAGCGTGAATTATTCTCGTAAGACATCAAATTTTTACTGGGCAACGAAAAATTTATGTTTTTTATTATAGAGTTTGTTTGGTTGTAATTTAGAAAATATATGGTATTCAAAGAGGTCCTAGTAATTTTTGTATAGACTTTTTTGTAAAAAATAAAACTTATCTGTTTGACAAAAAATTTCGAAGAAAGAATTACGAAAATTTTCTCTCTTATTTATCTTCTAAACAATACATTGGAAATTGTAACGAGATTAAAAAATTTATTTTAACTATAAATTTCTAAAATTTCTTCCGAACAACAGATTTATAAATTCCTATATATTTTATTCCTTATAGGTTTGGTGATTTTGAAATTCCAAATCTTAAAAATAACAAATACTAGACTATAATTTTTGTTATGCTTCCAAACTATCCCTAAGTAGTTATGTTCACTCCATCATTTTTTTCCAACAAATTAAAAATAAACCCCGACTTTTTTTAATATTACGAAAAAAAAGGAAAAAAATTGAACAGTACACACGTTATCAAAGCTTATTCAGAAAAACGAGTTTGCAAACTATTTACATCTATAAAATTTTCGGACTCTCACTTCGATTTTTGCACAAGTTAGGACTCTCACGGAAATTTTATCACCAAATTGCTCACTTAACTTTACTTAATACAGTTAGTTAGTTTATTATATAAATTATAGATTAATATTTGCTTGCCATTGCAATGAACATGAAATGACATCAAATAAGATGTATGTTTGTGAACATGAAGTAAGGACTTGATACATAAAACACATAACTTTGTTTTCAAAAATGACATGTACTTTGGCACAAACGGCTATGATGTGGGAGCATGAAAAATATATATATGGGTTTACAACAAATCCATGTTTTTCCATCCCTGCATGCATTTATTGGATTTAGACTCCTCTTAACAGTCAAAATTGATGCTTAAGCATTTTCACCCAACCCCTGACGGAAGACGAGGCTTTTTCGTCAGCCCCTGGCGAAAGCGATAGTTTTGCAAATTGGCCAAAACTAACGTTATTCTTACAAATTGGAATTTTGAAAAGGCTAGATGTCAAAAAAGTTTCAAATAAGTTGTGTATGATGATAGCAAAAAGCAGTCACGTGGGCCAAGATATTATACGTAATAATTATTAATTTTTTTTTGTTGCATATTCGTTTACCGAATTTTATACATGTATTTTTGTGTAACGGGCCATAATAAAATATATCATTTCGATCATGAACATAAATTGCTAGCCTGGCAATGCTTAAATCCAAACTGAAATTTTTAGTCTGCGAACGGCCCTCATGTATAATTGTTTTTTCTGAATTTTTTTTACTTTTGGCCCTTATCTTTCATAAAAAATTCAATCAAATCTTTAATATTTTAATTTTGTCAATTAAGTCTCTTAGATTTTTAATTTGACCAATCAAGTTCCTTACCTTTTTAATTTGATTACATTGGATCCTTGCAACCATTAATTGATGATTGAACTGTTAAGTTGTGGTGTGACAACCATGTAATAACATATTTGATGATGTGAAAGTATTTGACATGTAATATTTGATGACATGACAAAATAAATTATTTTAAAAAAAAGTATGAAATGTCACAGGTTGCCATGTCATCAATAATTTATGTTGTCACGTCATCAAATGACATGTCATATGCTGTCATATCGACAAATATGCCACGTCATAGATTCTCACGTCGCAACTTATCGGTCCAGTCATCTATTAATGGATGGAAGGATTCAATTGAACAAAATTAAAAAAAATAAAGAACTTGATTGATCAAATTAAAAAGGTAAGGAACTTGATTGACCAAATTAAACATTAGAGACTTGATTGGACTTTCAATTCAAAATATCATGTATAACCCTGTAAAAGTAATTTTTCTTTCAAAAAATCATGTAAAAAATTCAGTTTTCTTTAAATGCATGTACATCTTATGAAATTAGAAACTTAGGAAAAGAAAAATATTGATTATATATTGTCATATTTTGTAGAAACATTGATGACATTATATATTTCAAAGAGGTGCATGTGAAATTTTGAGATCTTCAAAAAACATATAATTAAAATTAAAATATTAATATATGATTCTATTTAAAAACTGTTGTCGGGAGATTTTTTGATATTGAACTCATTTGTAATTTGTAATATGACATAATGCAATAAAGATATATGCTTTAATTGGGTTTGTACGAAAGAAATAAGCACTAATTGGATCAAATTATTCTTCAAATAATATTGCAAAAAGTAAAAATAAAATGAGCATACATAAATTCACGAAACATGAATATGCATGTAAATCTCTCGGTATATGCCGTATATGATATCTATAAAAACAAAACCCTTCTAAAAAACAAAACCAACATTGTATAAAAAACAAAACCAACATTGTATAATAGAAGTAAGCAATAATTGATTAATGAGAATATTGATTTAATACATGTCTTTTCTAGGATCTGGGAGATATTTTCAAGCCCTTCTACAAAACAAAACCAACATTCTATAAATAAGAAATATATCACAAATCATTTAGATTATCTTAAAATATATTTGAAAAAAATATATTATGTATGTTCTTTCCTTGTATTTGTTGTGTATCCGTTACAAATTCAACAAACATATATTTTGAAGAAAAAAATTGTAGATCACATATAAATAAAAAAATAAAAATTCATATTTACCCCTTACGAAATTTACAAAAATTATGAGAACAAATCGTGCGAAAAAATTGCAATATTTGAAAATATATTTTACAAAAAATAAATAGTATTTAACTTTTCATGGAAATGGAAAGAGGAGCCGAATCATAAAAGCTTCTCCTTGCCTGCCATGTGTCCTTAAATAATACAATACTAACTTTTACCGTCTAAACCCGGTCTTAACTCATGCATAATAAACCATTCTTTACTGGTTTTATTTCCCACTAACAGTTCATCAGAATATCTGTACACCAATTCTACGGATAGAAACCTCAATACTATAGTCACTCAGCCTGGATCCTTGGGACAAGACATATACTCTCACATCCTCTCCATTCTTTCTTCCTCCATTACCTAATATGACGAATAGTAACTATAACCATCCAGTAGTATCATATGACATGAGTAGAGAGTACTACTAACTATAAAACTGGAGAAGAAGGTGGGATGAAAATAGTATGTATAAATCTTGGTTATTTGATTGGTCGACACACTCGTCCCTTAAACCATACCTCAATTGGAAAAATCTATAATAAGACCAAATCCCCAAATTAGGTTTCAACAATCAATCCCTCTTCTGAGTACATCACACCACCACTGATTTCTCTACGATTGAACTCTGAATCTTTGAGAATTGATCGGAGTTATTGTGGCTGGTGGTGACAATGGCGAGGGAGAAGATAGAGATTAAGAGAATTGATAAGCGATCGGCCAGGCAAGTGACGTATAGTAAGAGACGGAAAGGGCTTATTAAGAAGGCACACGAACTCTCTATTTTGTGTGATTCTGAGGTTGCTCTCATGGTTTTTTCTTGTACCGGCAAATTCACTCATTTCGCCAGTACCAGGTACCTATACTTTCTTTTTGCTCAATTTTGTGTATTAATTTGTATGCATGCGATGTTAATTTGTTCTTAGATCTAAATTTAGTATAGTATGATTTGGTCTGGTACGGCTTTATTGAAAATTGGTTTTGGTAGTTTAAGTAATTTTGATAAAGGTATATTATATGCGAATTTGGTATAAACATGTAAAAATGTTATACTGGCTGTGAAATCACAATACTTTGTGCTCTGCTTATAATTCATTTACTAATCTGTGTAATTTTCATAATGAAGCTTGGATGATATAATCGACAAGTACATCCAATGTAAGGCTCTCGGCGACGAGACTAATCGACCTTCTACTGATTATAATGTAAGTTTAATCATTCAAACATAATAATAATAATAATAATAATAATAATAATAATAATAATAATAATAATAATAATAATAATAAAGCGACAATAACTCAATGGTGATTCAAAATCATTTCATATATATATATATTCTTATAAATTTTCAGCAAGAGAAAGCAACATTTGAAAGACTTACCAAACAAGTCGAAGAAACCGAAATTGAACTTCGGTAATATTCATAAAAACAATAATATCCGTTACAAATTTTCATTCGAATATTCGAGACCTAAATTTTTAATAGCATCATTTTGTTTCATTATTTCTTTTTTTAGGCAAATGCAAGGACAAGATCTCGAGAGTTTAAGTATCAAAGAGCTAGAGAAGCTTGAGAAAAACATCGCGACAAGTTTAAATATTATCCACAAAAGAAAGGTATATATATTAATTTAAATATAAATATATACGTTAATATTATATTCTCTTATTTTCTCATTTTCAAACATGCAGGAAATGAATTTCATCGAAGAAAATGAGCAACTAAGGCAACAAGTATATAAAATATTCTTCTCTTAATAAACTTATTGGCCATACTAATTTAATTAACATATTTGAGTATCAAATACGAGTTTAATTACAAAAAATATTAGGTAAATGCGCTAATGGCAACAAAGGAGAATGTGAACAGCGAAGAAGAATTTAGATTGTCATTTGAATCGGTTAACATTACCGCTTCTAACTTGACCGATAATATTGATTATGAAGACGTCGATACAACTCTCAGATTGGGGTAACTTATATTTCCATTAAATCCATTTTTTCTTTGTAAATATTTCATTTTATTGTTCATGTTTCATTTATCTTGTGTTTATTTTGTATTTGCAGAATTTGAGTCCGGTTTGAAATGAAGGTTTGAAGTCTGAACATAGGATTTGAAATGATGGTTTCAAAGTAGGATTAATTTAATTAATAACTTTCTCAGCTTCTGATATTATGTTCTATTTTTGTCCTTTTTATTATTTAGAACAATTGAGGTTTTTTTTTTTTTTTTTTTTTTTTTGGTGTTGGTATATTTATTTGATGCTTTGAAGGATTTCCAAGCATTTTTTTTGTTTAGTTTTAAGGATTTAAAAGAGTAGAGTGCACAAATAATCACCAAAGGATATTTTGGTAATTTTAACATTTTTTCCCTAGTGCGGTAGAAGGTTAACTTTTGCGTAAATTAATAAATTATTATAGCATGTCGTCTTGATGGACGAAAATGGTCTTTAAATAACCACTGTGGCTTATAATATTCATCAATTACAATTAAGCACTGTGGCTTGATAACTTTTTTCAAATCCACATTTGAAACTAATTAATAACTTTTTCCTTCTTCCCCTAAGTGATTCCTACTCCTATTTTATATCATTATAGAAAAAATAATAAAATATAGGTCAGAGGGTAGTAGAAGAAGCAACAGTACCCTCGGCAACAATCTTTGGAGGCGGGGCGCGAATTTCGCTCGAGAAAAAGCTAAAAGGTTGATCCTTCCCGACATCATCCCAGCAGCCCAAACAACCCCTCCAAAGGTTATACTCGAACGTGGATATCACAGAACCATCGAGCATTGCCACCTTTTTCGCAGTCTCCTCCTTCTTCGCCCGTCCTACCGCGCGGTCAGGGTAGTCGGGGTAAATCATTGGAGGCCACGGATCCGCGAATGTCGCACTTTTCAAAGGCGAGTATGTAGGAATAGCAATGCTCTTCTTCGTCTCTTTCACTCTTTCCTTTTCCTTTTCCTTTTCCTTGTTGTAGTAGTTGTTGGAGACATAAGGAGTCGAAGAATTATTAGACGAGCCGAGGATCGGTGCGGATTCATTTGGAGTGGACCCGGTAGACGAGAGAGAGGAGACTGGAGAATTTGGAATCGAGTTGCTGCCTTGGCTACTGGAGGCCTCCAATTTGGGTAGTGAATTGTCGTTATTGTTGAAACGTCTCCTGTTCCTGCGTTTCGATTTGTTCTCTCTGACGACTTTCAAGGTGAGGTTGGCTTGAGGAATTTCGACCGAGACGGGCTCTTTTCTGCGGTTGAGTGGTGGAGTGGGTTTGGTTGGCGGATTCAGGTCGGCCGGTTTAGGGCCATTCTGGTCGGCATTCACGGCTTTAGCGGGTTTGTTTGGTGCATTCGGGCCGACCCGTTTAGAGATAAATGGATCTATGAATGTTTTTATGTTCTTGTTTTGAGAGCTCTGTCCCGACCTGTTTATTTAAAAAGACTACTATTAATTTAATTCCATAAAAAAGAAGAATAGACTAAATAAAAAAATATGCAAATATAATGAAAAAAAAAAAGTCAAATACCTTTGACTCGAAGCTTTATTGGTGCCCTTATTTGCACCCTTCTTTTCACGAGAAAGAAGAGGCTGCTCTTCACTTCTCTCGCCATTGTTCTTCTTATTTTTATTATCATTATTATGGAGACCCAAATTATAATACGAGGACTCAAATGTAAAAGGAACACCTTTAAGATACATGAACAAGAACGCGCAAAAAATCAGTCCGAATAAAATCGAAGCAACTCCAATCCAATAATTAGCCGACCGGTTATTGCCGCACTGGCTAGTCATGCAAGTCGGTTCGGAACCTTCTAGAAGAACTATCGCGCCAGACCCGCCAGTACCTTTGAGAAATACCTGTTCTACCCCTGACATGTTGCTCCGAATCAGGGCTGAGCTGGACCAGTTACATCTTTCAGAAGGGTGAAATACAACAGGACCTAACCACGCGGATCGATTAGGCTTCAATGTCGCCACCGTCAGACCCGTATCCGGTATTGAGAAACCGAACTGGGATTCGATGAAGTTTATTTTCGAGGACCTGGATGTATGAATATGGTCAGACGACTCGTCCTCGGATTTGCAATCTGAGATTATTTGTTCCGAGTTGAGGATTAGTTGTACGATTATTGGATGCGGGCTTTTGTTGTTAACGAGTATGCATTCAAAGCCCTGCGACCCGACTAGCACTGGAGGGAAGATCAATTCTTCCATTGTTAAAACAGAATATTCTGGTTTTTTCCCATGCGAAATCCAATTCGATATTATCATATCGCTTCCTTCAATTTGTTCCAAAATGCCCCCTGAAGATTTGTTATTAGCGATTAAACCCTTCAATTTGTATTTTTCTAACCGAAATTCAGAGCCAAGGAAATGTTGACAAGGAATCTTGACCAATGGACTCGAAGTGAGATTCGTTTCTATAACTAAATTGCATTTCCCCGATTCTATACCGTTAATTTTGGAGAAACTGTTGTTTAAAATAGTAATAAATCCTATCATCGTGTTGCTTTCGCGAAAAAGAATTAAATTCTTCACGTACCGAATTTCAAATACCTTTTCTTTTTCTCCACCTTCTCTCTCCTCGAAAATATTCAACAGTGTTAACAATTCCAATGCTTCGTTCCTCAAGTAGAGAGAAAAAATCGTATCGCTATCGTTAACAGCACTGTTACCTAGACCGCATGCCAGGTGGCGATAAAATTCGACGAAAAGAGAATTTGCATTATTATAATTCGGGTTTCGGTGCACTTCTAACCCAAACGGTACAACTAGAGTGCTAATCTTTTTAGCAGTACCATTTCTTAATTTCAAACAAATTGCACCGAAAACCTTTCCTTCCATTCTACCCCGCAATTCAAGATCTACAATTCTTCCGTCACTGTTGGGCATAACCTTCCATTTCTTACCGGGTTTAAGATCCATTTTGACAAAACCGAACCGATTATTTGTCAAACTAAACCAGTCTTGAGAATGAGAGCTCGATGTTCTATTATCCAATTGGTTGTTTAGTTTACAAATGACATGATTTGATTCGTTCACGGAGCTCGATGAGGACATCCAAATTGCTAATTCTTCGACATGAATAGCATGATGATTAGGGTTATAAATCGATAAATTCGTGCTCAAAACTCCATTTATTTCCATTTCAAGCCCAATTAGTGGTTTGATTTTGTAAGGAGATTCAATCGCAGATCCTTTCACTCGTACAATAAACCCTCCCATACTCGTTTCAATCACGATGTGGGCAATATTTGAGGCAATGATTCGCGGCAAGAAGACGAATGGAATTGAGATATTTTGTCCTGGTTTAAGCACAATGCCCTCAAATCCATGCGCATAGAATTGCGGGTTACTCGTATAAGGCTCGTAAATTTCAATAACCCTCCCATACAAGTTTTTTATGTTTAGGTTCTTCAAAGAGGATGAATAAAGACTTATATTGCCCCAATCCAAGACAGGAGGGTTTATCTGCACATGAAGAGTAGAAGAATATGTTGACAGCTGACCCGTTCGACCCGCTTGATCATCCTTTGTGACTTTGTCGAAATTTGAAATTACTCCAATCGAGGCCTTCATCCAGTTATAAGGGATTAACGGAGCTTCGCAAGAAATCATATGGTCTTTACCAAGACCCGTATCGAGTACACCGATGCTTGGCACGACCGAAGAACAAGCCACTGCGCCACCATTTGACAGACTGAAGGACAATGATTGACCCGATTGCGCATTTCCTGTTTGGGGAGATACGGGCAAGTCTACCAAATTGGGTTTGGTACAAGGGAAGCAAATTGACTTCGGGTCCGGGCATGAGACCCGAAGCCCAATACAGGTTGATGAAGGCTTGCTGCTAATTTCTTGACAAGAGGACTCGACGGAAAAAGTAAGGAGCAAAAACCATAGCGCCAAGAATAGAATTTGCCTGCGACAATGAATAGAATGTTAAAAAGAGATTAATTTGAGCGAAAAGAAAAGAAATTTTGTAATCCCAAATGCTTAGTCTTCTCCAGGAACCTTATTACTAAACTCTAATACATAATTATAAGAAGCATTCAATATTTCAATTTCTTCAATCCTTGTGACAGTAAAGAGATAACAGAGATTTTAGGTCCTCAACGAAATCAATTGTATCAGTGTCTGTGAAAACACATATACTCTTCAATTAGCTTCTAATACCTAGTTGTTGACAAACCAAGATTTTAGGTACTAGCACTCAGTTAAAGAAAAGATTACAGAAATGAAAATTGCATCAGAAGCAAGCCATGTTCGCCCAAGTACTTGATACGATGAGCTTAGGGTTAGCGTTTAGTTCGCTACAGTAGATTAAGCCGGCCGACGACTGGTGGCCGGCGACTGAACCGGAAGTTGGGTAGAGAAAAAAAAAAGACCAATCGTGAATCGTGTGGAAGATGAAAGAGGATTTCAGTGAACAAAAATTTCACTGAAAACTTTATTCTAACAGCCCGTTATTCTAAGAAGGAAGGTTTGAGTCCATCGTTATTGTTGATTTCGTCACTCTCATTAATTCATTTTTTTCTCTGTTAATTAATATTATGATATATGATGTGACAATTATATTATAATAAGTTAATGTCGAAGCCTGAAATGTTATGTTGTATGAATACGAATACGGTATCGTATCCGATATGATACGGATATGCGATACGATAATTTTCAAAAAATCATGAATACGAATACGGTTATATAGTTATTAATTTAATATTTATATTATATATAATTAATAAATTAATAATAAATTAAATAATAAATTAATAATATTTTTAAATTAAATATAATGACAATAAATAAAATCAACATAACAATACAAATATCATAAAAGTATCCTAATTTTTTTCTAGAAGTATCTTAGAACAATTTAGAATTATCCTAAAATTATCATATATAATTTATTTAATAATATTATGGGCCAAAATATATAATGAACTGAAGTATCATAAATAGAGCATCTCAGTCGTATCATGAACATATCCCAGTCGTATCATACCATCTCTTGTCATATCCCCGCCGTATTCGGAAAAAAAAATTAAAATAATCGGATATGCCACGTGTCGTATCCGATACGTATTCGAACCGTATCGTATTGGATACCCGTATCCCCAGGATATTTCTGCATTTTTGAAGTATCCGCGTAACATAGCTGAAATGTAAAAATCTAAAATTTTATTTTCATCAACGATAGATTATAAAATTAGAAAACGATAATTCATGAGAATAAATTGTATTTATATTTTATATTAGTAGTTATTTTGAAAATATTTTAAAAAATAATTATAAAGAGTTTTCTCATGTGTCAAATAGGAACCAAAAATGTAAAACTATAAAATTAATTTTTATTAACTATAAATTATAAAACTATGAAATAAGATTGGAAAGCAAAAGTTTATGGAAATAAATTGTATTTTTATATTGGTAGATATTTTGAAAATATTAAAAAAATATATATATATAAAATAAAAAGTTATAGTTTATGATACTAGTATTTATTCCGAGACTAAAAAATATAGATTTTACAAACATATAAATAGGTGTAAATTTTGAAACTTCAATTCACCATAGAAGAAAAACAAAACAAAATATTTTTTTATTGCCACGTCATTGAAAAACTTGATAAAATTTAACAATCACGTCTTCTCTTAACTAACACGAGAAAAATACTCACATTTCGTATTATCTTCTTAATACTCCGTAATATAAAACTAACCCAAATTATTTTTTTAAACAAATCACATAAAAATGCAAAAAGTGAAGTCACCTTCAATAAAATCAATTATTTTATTTCAAAAAAATGTCAAAATTGAAGTGTAACATGAAAAAAATACTCAATTTTCATGTTGTCCTCAAAACACTCCGTAATAGAAGACAAACAAACACAAATTTCTATTTTTTAAAACATTTCATAAAAATACAAAAAGTGAAATCTAATATCTTCAGAAAAATCAATTATTTTATTTTCTAAAAAATGTCATAATTGAATTGTAACATGAGCAAAATACTCATTTTTCATGTTGTCCTCAAAATACTCCGTAATAGAAGACTAACACACACAAATTTCTATTTTTTAAAACATTCCATAAAAATGCAAAAAAAGAAGCATACGTTCAAAAAAATCAATTATCATATTTTCTAAACAATGTCATAATTGAATTGTATCATGAGCAAAATACTCAATTTTCATGTTGTCCTCAAAATACTCCGTAATAGAAAACTAAGACACAAATTTCTATTTTTTTTTAAAACTGATAAATATGCCAAATGTGAAGTCTACCTTCAAAAAATCAGTTATTCAATTTTCAAAAAAATGTCAAAATTTAACTGCAACATGAGAAAAATACTGAATTTGCATGTTGTCCTCAAAATACTCCGTAATAGAAGACTAACACACACAAATTTCTATTTAAATAAAAAATCAAAAACAGGCAAAAAGTGAAGTCTAATTACCTTCAAAAGAATGAATTATCCTATTTTATAAAAAAGTCAAAATTTAAGTGTAACGTGAGAGAAATACTAAATTTTCATGTTGTCCTAAAAATACTCGGAAATAGAAGACTAATACATACAAGTTTCTAGATTTCCAAAAATTTCTTAAAAATGCAAAAGGTTAAGTCTAACACCCTAAAAAATCAATTATCATAGTTTCTAAATAATGTCAAAATATGAGTATAACACGAGAACAATACTCCGTAATAGAATACTAACACACACAAATTTAAATTTTTTTTAAACAATTTCTTAAAAATACAAAAAAGTGAAGTCTAACACTTTCTTAAAATTCAATTATTCTATTTTCTAAATAATGTCAAAATTGAAATGTGACACGAGTAAAATACTCAATTTTAATGTTGTTCACATAATACTCCGTAATAGAAGACTAACACACAAAAATTTCTTTTTTTTATAAAAAATCATAAAAATGCCAAAATTGAAGACCTTCACCAAAAAAAAAGTCTAAAAAATGTCATAATTGAATGGTAACATGGGCAAAATACTCAATTTTAATGTTGTCCTCAAAATAGTCCGTAATAGAAGACTAATACACACAAATTTACAAATTTTCAAATTTTGCTTAAAAAGTGCAAAAATTGAAGTCTAACACCTTAAAAAAATAAACTATCCTATTTTCCAAAAAATGTCAAAATTGAAGTGCAACATGAGAAAACTTCTGAATTTTCATGTTGTCCTCAAAATACTCCGTAATAGAAGACTAACACACACAAATTCTTATTTTTTTGAAAAAATTCATAAAAATGCCAAAAGTGAAGTCTATACCTTCAAAAAGATCAATTTTCGTAATTGTCATAATTGAATGGTAACATGTGTAAAATACTCAGTTTTCATGTTGTCCTCAAAATACTCCGTAATAGAAAACTAATACACACAAATTTCAATAATTTCAAAATTTTCTTAAAAGTGCAAAAAGTGAAGTCTAACACCTTCAAAAAAATCAATTATCATATTTTCCAAAAAAATATCAAAATTGATGTGTAACATGAGCAAAATACTCAATTTTCATGTTGTCCTCAAAATACTCCGTAATAGAAGACTAACACCCATAAATTTCAATTTTTTTTAAAATTTCACAAATATGCTAAAAAAGGACATCTAATACCTTGAAAAAAAGTCAATTATTCTATTTGTAAAAAAATGTAAAAATTGAAGTGCAACATGAGAAAAATACTAAATTTTCATGTTGTCCTCAAAATACTCTATAATAGAAGACTAACACACAAATATCTATTTTTTTTTTTAAAAAAATGCAAAAAGTGAAGTCTAATACCTTCAAAAAATAAATTATCCTATTTTATTAAAAATGTCAAAATTGAAGTGTAACGTGAGCAAAATATTCAATATTCATGTTGTTCTCAAAATACTCGGAAATAGAAGACTAATACACACAAGTTTCTATATTTACAAAAAATTCTTAAAAATGCAAAAAAGTTAAGTCTAACATCTTAAAAAAAATCAGTTATCATATTTTCAAAAAGTGTCAAAATTGAAGTATAACACGAGCAAAATACTCCGTAATAGAAGACTAACACACACAAATTTCAATTTTTTCAAAACGGTTTCTTAAAACTTCAAAAAGGAAAGTCTAACACTTTCAAAAAATCCAATTATCCTATTTTCTAAATAATGCAATAATTGAAATGTAACATGAGTAAAATACTCAATTTTTATCTTGTCCTCCAAATTATCCGTAATAAAAGACTAACACGCACAATTTTTTTATTTTTTAAAAAATCTCATAAGAATACAAAAGGTGAAATCTAATACCTTCAAAACAATTCATTATTTTATTTTCCAAAAAATGTCAAAATTGAAGTGTAACATCAAAAAAATAATCAATTTTCATGTTGTCCTCAAAATACTTCGTAATAGAAGACTAACACACACAAATTTCTATTTTTTTAAATATTTCTTAAAAAATACAAAAAGTGAAGTCTAATAATACCTTCAAAAAAAATCACTTATCCTATTTTCAAAAAATATCAGAATTGAAGTGTAACATGAGAAAAATACTAAATTTTAATGTTGTCCTCAAAATATCCTGTAATTTAAGACTAACACAAACAAATTTCTATTTTTTTTAAACATTTCATAAAAATACAAAAAGTGAAGTCTAATATACCTTCAAAAGAATGAATTATTCTATTTTCTAAAAAATATCAAAATTGAAGTGTAGCATGAGCAAAATACTCAATTTTAATGTTGTCCTCAAAATAATCCGTAATAGAAGATAGCACACAAATTTCTAAATTTGCAAGCATTTCTTAAAAATGCGAAAAGTGGAGTCTAACACCTTCAGAAAAAATTGATTATCATTTTTTTTTAATCCAAAAAGATGTCTAAAATAAGAGAAATGCTCAATTTTCATGTTTTCCTCAAAAAACAACATAATTGAAGTCTAACACGAGCAAAATACTCAATTTTCAACTATCGTATTTTCTATAAAAATGTAAAGATTTAAATCTAACACGAGCAAAATATTCAATTATCACACAAAAAAAACTTTGTCATTGAAGACTAACATGTCGAAAAGTGGAATTTTTATCAAAAAGTTGCGCAAAATGCCAAAAGTGAAATCTAAGACCTTTGCAAAAATCAGTTATCCTAAGTTTCTAAAAAAATACCGAAATAGATGTCTAAAACTAACAGAATACACAATTTTCATGTTTAAAAAAAAAATCCTTAATTGAAGATTAACACATGCAAGTTTCTATTTCTTCAACTATTTCTCAAAAATGCAAAATAAGAGTCTATAACACCTTCAAAATAATCATTTATCATTATTTTTTACAAATTCCAAAAGTGATATCTAAAACATGCAAAATACCCAATTTTCAAGTATTACTCAAAAAAATTCGTAGTTAAAGACTAACACAATCAAACATAAATTTGTTTCAAAAGTTTCGCAAAAATGCAAATATTTCAAGTCTAACGCCTTCAAGAAAATCAATTATTCTATTCTTCTAAAAAAAATAAAAATAGATCTCTAAAACAAGAAAAATACTCAATTTCATGTTGTTCTCAAAAAGTTACGTAACTAAAGACTAGCGCATACATCTTTCATTTTTGTAGAAATATTTCCAAAATGCGAAAAATCCAAGTCTAACATTGCCTACAATGATCATATATTCTAAAAGAGTCCAAAATTTATCACTAAATCGGGCAAAATATTTCATTTTCAAATTTTTCTCAAAAAATTTCATATTAGAAGACTAACATAAGCAAATTTGAATTTCTTTCAAAAAAATTGAAAAAATTGAAAATGTGAAGTCTAACATCTTCAAAAAAAATGAATTATGCTATATTTCTTACAAAATGTCAAAATTTAAGTCTAACACGAGAAAAACACTCAATTAATATAAAAAAATGTAATTGGAAACTAATACAAAAAACGTCCTATTTTTATCAAAAATTTCAAGAACAATACCAAAATTGAGGTCTAACACCATAAAAAAAAATATTTATCCAATTTTTCAAAAAAATACTAAAATACTTCATTTTCATTTTTTTCTCAAAAAATTCCGTTGAAGTTGTACTTCTCACTCCATTACCATTAAGAGAAGAGGCCCTCTTGTATCTAATCTCAATGTGCCTGCTAGTCAAAAGCGCATTCGCTCCATCATTTCCGCGGTCTGTATATTTTGGGTCTGCACTAATGCGTGCAAAATTCTAATTTTGTTTTCAAAAAGAAATTGACAAATTGACAAAAATGAAGTCTACACCTTCAAAAAAAATCAATGTTCATAGTTTTCTACAAAAATGAAAAAATTGATGTCTAAAACAAGAAAAATACTCAATTTTCAAATATTACGCCAAAAAAACTGAGTAATTGAAGACTAACACAAACACATATTAATTTATTTCAAAACTTCTGCAAAATTCAAAAAGTGAAGTATTACCTTCAAGATAATCAATTATCCTATTTATCTTAAAAAATAAGAATACATGTCTAAAATGAGCATAATACTCCATTTTGTGTTTCTAAAAAAAACGTAAACGAAGACTAAGACATGCAAGTTTATATTTTTCTAATATTTTCTCAAAAATGCAAAAATCAAAGACTAACACCTTCAAAAAAATCAATTATCATTTTTTTTAATCCAAAATTGATGTCTAAAATAAGAGAAATACTCAATTTACATGTTTTTCTCAAAAAACGACATAATTGAAGACCAACCCCTTGAAAAAATCAACTATCCCACTTTCCTACTAAAATGTCAAAATATAAGTCTAACACGAACAAAATACTCAATTTCCATACAATAAAACTTCGTCATTGAAGACTAGCACGGCCAAAATTTCTATTTTTATCAAAAATATTCGAAATATGCCAAAAGTGAAATCTAATACCTTTAAAAAAATCAGTTATCCTAATTTTCTAAAAAATGCCGAAATAGATGTCTAAAACTAACGGAATACTCAATTTTCAAGTTTTCAAAAAAAAAATCGTAATTGAAGACTAACACATACAGTTTCTATTTATTCAACTATTTCTCAAAAATGCAAAAATCAGAGTCCATAACACCTTCAAACAAACCACTTATCATTATTTTTTAAAATGCCAAAACAGATGTCTAAAGCAAGCAAAACAACCAATTTTCAAGTATTACTCAAAAAACTTCAGTGTTAGAGACTAACACAATCAAATATCAATTTGTTTCAAAAAAATTGCAAGAATGCAAAAAATTTAAGTTTAACACCTTCAAGAAAAACAATTATCCTATTCTTAAAAAAAAATCAAAACAGATTTCTAAAACAAGCAAAATATTCAATTTCAAGATTTTCTCAAAAAATTGAAAACTAATGCATGCATGTGTCAATTTATAAAAAATATCTCCAAAATAGAAAAAATCGAAGTCTAACACCTTTAAGAAAAAAATTCAATGATCATATTTTCTGAACAATTCCAAAATTTGTCCCCAAATCAGGCAAAATACTTTATTTTCAATTTTTTCTTAAAAATTTTCTTATTTAAATACTAACCCAAGAAAATTTCAATTATTTTCTAAAAAAAATTGCAAAAATGAAAATTGTGAACTCTATCACTTCAATAAAATAAATTCATCTATATATCTTAAAAAATGTCAAAATTTGAATCTATCACGAGAAAAAAACTCAATTAATATAAAAAATCTGTAATTGGAGACTAATATAAAAAAATTCCTATTTTTATTCAAAATATCAAAAATAATACAAAAAGTGAAGACTATATATTTTATCCTATTTTTCTAAAATATGCTATAATATATGTCTAAAACGAGCAAAATACTCAATTTTTCATTTTTCCTCAAAAAACTCCGTAATTGAAGACTAACATGTGAAAATTTCCGATTTTTTTTTTAAAAAAATTTGAGAAACTCCCAAATATAAGTCTAACACCTACATAAAAAATCAATTATCATACTTGTTTTCTAAAGAGTGCACAAATTGATGTCTAAAACAAGAAAAATACTTAATTTTCAAGTATTACTCGAGAAAACTCATTAATTAAAGGCTAACTCAAGCACATATCAATTTGTTTCAAAACTTCCGCAAAAAAATGAAAACTATAGTCTAACACCTTCAAGATAATCAATTATTGTATTGTTCTAAAAATATCAAAATAGATGTCTAAAACAAACAAAATACTCAAATTTCATGTTTTTGAAAATAATCCGTAATTGAAAATTAACACATGCAAGTTCCGATTTTAACAAATATTTCTCAAAATTCAAAAATTAAAGTCTTAACATTTTCAAAAAAAATGGATCGTCATATTTTTTTTAAATGCCAAGACTCATGTTTAAAAGAAGCAAAATACTCAATTTTCAAGTTTTTCTCAAAAAACTACATAATTATTGACTAACACAAGCAATTCTCAATTTCTTTAAAAAATCGCAAAAAGGCAAAAGGTGAAGTCGAGCACCTTAAAAAAATCAACAATCTTGAATTGCTAAACAAATGTCAAAATTAACACGAGCAAAATTAGGCCAAATTTCTATTTTTATCAAAAAAGAAATGTAAAAATGCTAGTGAAGTCTAACATCTTTAAAAAAAATGATTTATCCTAATTTTCTAAAAAACTCAGTAAGCAAAGACTAACATGTGCAAATTTATGATTTCTTCAAAAAAAAAAAACTTAGAAATTGCAAGAAATGAAGTTTAGCACCTTCAAAAAAAAGTCGAGGTTTGATTTGAATTTTCTAGATTTTGTAGTTAATAGCACCAAAAATGTAAAGTAAGTCAAGCAAGAACTAATATAAACTCATTATTCAGTACACATTATATATTTCAAAATAAAATATTCAAGCAGACGATATAGGATATCTGATCCATATCAAACGATTATCAACATATGTTATGATATTGATACGACATTACTTGACCTAATGTCGTAGTTATTAGTAGAAAGAAATAAGATTAATCAAACGGTACCAATTTAACTCAATATTTAGTATACACCAGGAAAATACTTGCGCTACGCGGCGAATATGTAAATTATGTTTTTCATTGTAATACAAATAACACATTTGTATCATAACATTAATAATATCATCTTAAAATAAAGTTAATTGAATTCATTTATCTATGATTATTTATATGTTTTATAATTATTTTACATTAGGATAATAATAAATCTCATTTTTTAGCCAAATAATAATACTTATGTTAGTGTCATAATATAATAAGATATAATACAATTTTAGGAAAAAACATAACAACAAATATTATATCATTGTTCACAATATTTCATACAATTTCAAATATTAAAATAATGAATCATACAACATATGAAGTAGCATGTTATTAATTATATAGTAGTAATATTTTTTTATTGATTCAAAATACAATGAAAAATATAAAATAATATAAAAATTTAATAGTGGAAGTAATTTAATAAATAATATCAACATTTAATTTATAATAAACATAAATACAAATTTTTTTATATCATATAATTTTTTTATTTTTTATTTTGTAAAATAACAGTACATTTTGATAGGTGTTTATGAGTTTAAGATGTTATTTATATGGATAAACTATGTTCTAGTTCTATTATTTTTTGAAAAATAAATGTTTGCTAAAAAAAAAATATAATTTACTGAATATTATGTGAGATTCTTATAGTTATAATTTTTAAAAAATAAATAATAATACTTAAAAATTCTATTATATAAATAAAATACTTAAAAATCTTTTATTTAAATATGTATTTTTGGATTGTATTTTCTTACATATTATCTTTACAAATTGAAATTATAAAAAACGGTGTGTATGAACTATGCTAACATAGATATCAAAATAAACAGAAAATTAAAATGAATATATTTAATGGGTTTATAAAATTAAATTTCTGAAAATAATATTAATATATGTTGTATGTTTTATAATATTACATATTAAATTACTAATATTTCATATGCAAATTTTTCATATTTCATTGCATTCACATTTGATCATGTAATCTTATGTGAAATATTAAACAATTGATTAGATTTGGTCCAATATGATTCTAACAAATAATAATAGGTCACATCATTAATGTAGGATGATGTGGCTTTCTAAAAATGCATAAAACATGGTGTAAAATAATGACACATAAATGACTACACAAAATATGATCTTCAAAAAATCTAACAAAAAAATAATGATTGAGATTAAAGCACACCACTACATCTAATAGTTTAAATTAATACTTAAAAATAGTCTTACAAAATACATGCCTTAAATGGTCGAATATAATATTAGTGCATATGATGAAACCACATCACACAATCTAATGGTTAATAATCATAATAACCATAATAATGTGACTTCATAAGGAGGCTCAAAGATAGGTGCAAAATGAAGGGGTGGGTAAATTGTTAAATATAAGTATACAAAATTTATCGACCCCCTTATTTTTCACCTATCTTTGAAACTCCTCATTAAGCCACATCATTAATCATGGTTATTCATGATTATTGACCATTAGATTTTGTGATGTGGCTCCATCCTACACATTAATAACTTGAACCATTAGATGTAGTGATGTCGTTTGATCTCAATTATTCATATTTTGTTAAATTTTTAGAAGATCATATTTTGTGTAGTCATTTGTGTGTCATTATTTTACACCACGTTTTAAGCATCCTTAGAAAGTCACATCATTTTATATTTGGAATATTATTATTGGTTAGGTTCACATTAGACTAAATCAATTATTTAGCATTACATATAATATTACATGATCAAATGTGAATTAAATGGAAGATGAAAAGTTTTTATATGAAATACTAATAACATAATATGTATTATTATAAAACATACAACATATATTAGTATTTTTTTTAAAAATTTAATTTTAATAATTCATCAAATATTTTCATTTTTCCTTTATTTTGACATCCATATTAACATAGTTCATACATACTTTTTTCATAATTTGAATTTGTAACTATATTATGGAAGAAAGTACAATGCAAAAAAATACATTTTTACATAATAGAATTTTAACAATTGTATTTACATAACAGAATTTTAAGTATTAGTAAAGAAAAATTATAACTATAAAAATCCCATATAATACAAAGTAGATTAGATTTGTATTTTTTTAAACAAATTTTAAATAAATTTGTGTAAAAACTAATCGAATTAAAAAATAATTTATCCATTTAAATAACATCTTAAACTTATAAACACTTATCAAATAATATTGTTAAAAATTAGAATTAAAAAAATCATATATATATATAATAATTTTTATTTATGTTTATTCTAAATTAAATTTTGATATTATTTATTAAATTACTTCGCTATTAAGTTTGATATTATCTATAACTGTCATTGCAGTTTGAATCAATACAAAAATATTATTACTATATAATTAATGATACGTTACTACATACGTCGTATGATTCATTATTTTTATATTTGGTATTGTATGAAATGTTGTGAACAATTATATAATATTTGTTGTTATGTTTTTTCGTATAATTGCATTACATCTCAAATATTATTATATATTGACACTAATTTAAGTGTTATTATTTGATTCAAAAAATGAGATTTTTTTCATCATAATATAAAATAATTATAAAACATATGGACAATAATAAATTAATGAGTTCGAATAATTTTATTTTAGGATGATATTATTAATATTATCATAGATTAATGAGTTGAAATAATTTGTATTACAATGAAAAAATATATGATGATTACGAATCGAAGCGAGAGTACGATTCTAGTTCCTAGTTCTTGTACACAATAGTATGGTAAGGATTATTCATTCGACTGCGCATGTAAAGAAACAAACTCGAGTGTCCCATGCGAAATAAAATATTAATATTTTTTTCTTATTGGATTATGCCTCTCCCAACTTCCATGCATATAATATTAGATTCCACCTATTATTTCTTGAAAAATATTGGACTCCAACTTGCTTTTCTATGGATTATATGTTGATTTAGCCGTGTGAACACATATAATTCACTGGTGTATAGTATAGCTTTGTCGTTGGCTACATTTTAACTATCATTTAAACATATGAACATAAAATCCAGAAAAGAACTTCTTTTGGTGATTAATGTATGCATATAATTTATTTAAGATTAAACCAAGCCTGGCTTACTAATCACAGTTGTTGCACATAACCACCAAAGGATGGAAGTCGTGTTTGGTTTGGTAGTGCTTTTTTTTTCCTTTTTTTCTTTTTCTTCTCTGTAATGACCAAAGGACAAATTTGTAGTTTGACATTTCGATATCTAGCTTATTATATAATTGTAATGATTTTTTAATTTTATTTGTTTATATTGATTTAGGTCGATATTTGTGAGATTCCGACAAAATTATATTCAGAGCCGGACAGTGTATATATCTAGTGATTCAGTATATTTTATTAGTATAAGAATGTAAAATTTATCGTTTGCCCTCCCAAAAAAATCACAGAGTGTAATTTCATAACCAGTTTTTTCATTCTGTCTCCTTAAAAAATTCTGTCAAAATTCATAACCAGTTTTTCATTTCAAATGCCAAAAAAAGAAAGAACTGATTTGTTGTCAAAAGCCCAAGAACATCAAGAATGGATTTGAATCGCTAAATTTGCATTTTTCAAATTTCAAAATATACGAATCCAAAATGATAAAAACATAGGCCCAAAGTACAAAATTACTCTTAATCTATAATGGACCAAGTTAAAACATAATATTATGATTTTACATATTTATGTAAAAAAGTGCGTTTTTTTAAAATTCGGTATGGGCATGTTTGATTTGGGGTATTTTGAGATATATGGATATATCATATACATGTATATTCGATTATACATGTATTGCAATACATGCTAGGTTTTTTATTAGATATTCAAAATCATGCTAGATTTTTTTATTAGATATTCAAAACCATGCAAGCAAAATTTTATTGTTTGATTTTTTATAGAAATTCATGATTTATAATATTAAATGGATTAGTTATATTATATTACAGAGTAATAATAATTATAATTTATTATTTTTATAATAATTAAGGCTTTTATTTTCTTTTAGTATAATATTTTATTATATTCATATAATAAATATAATTATATTATTTTATAATAGTATTATATCATTATTAATACATAAAAGATGAATAAACAATTTGGTCATGAAGTACATGGATATGTTTTCTCCTTGTATTTTGGAGTGCCAACTTTTTTTTGTATTCATTTTGAGGATGAAATACACTACCCTTCAAAATCAATGATTTTGCATAATACGTCTTTCAAAATACATATCCCTCGAAATTCCTCAAATCAAAGAAGTATTTTGAGGATGAAATAGAAAAATACACGGTATTATCAAAGTTACAAACAGCATTTTGCAGTTGAGAGCATTTATGATGTTCTTATAGAGAATTGGATATAGAAATGATATAACCAAATTTCCCCTTCGTATGATGTTTGATAATATCAAAATGCAATCAAATATGATACATACTAGAAATCTGAAAACTGAAAATATGTATATTATAATTAGTTATTTATAAGATTTTTAATAAAAGTTATTTTGTTTTTCTTATATGTCCCATTCAAAAAAACACGTACAGAAATAAATAAAAAACGCGACAAAACTGTAATGCATGGCATTTACCATTCGAACTGCGCTATATTGCGCTACATCATTGGTATACCGTTCTATTTGCAACACTGGTATTTACAAATAACCATGAACTAATTTACAAAAGATATTAGAAACAACAAAAGATAAATATCTCAAATTTACAAAGAATTTATCTACAGTTTTTCTTCATCTCTCTTAGTCAACAAACTATAGCCTGAAAATAAATAGAAACAATCAAAATCTTAAATTGGTTTCAAATTTCAAAAATATCTATTTTGAAACAAGAAAACAGTGAAAATGAAAACAATTAACCTGCTGGAGTTGGTTGCTCGATTTCAAAGCTTCGAGTATTATCTCCACCCAACTAAACAAATATCAATAAATAAGAAAAAAAAATCATATGTAACAAAATAACTAAAAGAAATGAATTTACTAAATTACCCTTCAATGCCAGGATTTGAGGGATAATAAACATGATTAAGCCCTAATTCTTTTGCAACATTTGCTGTTGTCTCTCCGATGCAAGCCACCGAACCATCCCATTCATATTTCGATGCCAAATTCACCCAAACTCTAAAAAAAATAAAAATAAAAATTATAAATGTTTCAGAAATTAACAAATAAAATGAAGGGTCTTTTTTGCAAATTAGGAATAATGCAGGGGTTTTTTTTGTTTTAAAATACCGAAGTGCAGAAGGAGAAGCAACTGCAACAACTGGAGCCGAGATTGCAATTTTTAAAAGAACTGGATCCACATCTTGAACTGGTACCTGTTTATCGTTCCAATTTATAACTTTTTAACAAAATATACAAATAAAAACTGGTATATAAAAGTAATAAATAAACAAAGAGAATAATTACAGTATTGTATGTATTGAGTCTCGTCACATCAAATCCTCTTTCAGATAAACCCTTCTCTAAAGACACAATAGAAACAAATACATGAATTTATTGGTACTGAAACTTTTTGTGTTTTTTAGCTTGAATTTAAAATTTCGAATTGTGTACCCATTTCATTGCTGGCTTTTTCTGAAGCAGGATATAAAACCGTAGAATTATCTTCTCCGAGTTTAGGAAGTTCTGAAGCTAATGCCTTGCCAATTGCTAAAAAAGAACAAAAATAATAAGAAAATGATTTGCACAAAGTTCCTAAGTTTATAATACAAATAGTAACTAACCTTTTGAAGGAGAAAATGCAATTTCGAGAGGGCCATTTGGTAATTTCGAAACTTCGTTGAATACACTTGCTGTACCGGCTCCAACTACACCAATTCTCACTTTAGGGTTTCCTGAGGCCCTAACATCATGTCATTAAATTAATCAATGTTTAATCTCATTAAAATATTAAAATAGTGTTTATGATTAATTAATTAATCAATTAATTAACCTTACTTCCAAGCTTTGAGGAAAACAGAACCGGCTTCAGGAGAGGTTATTACAATCCAATCAAACTTTTCGCCTATTAACAAGTAATAAATGATTATTTATTTGAATAGAAATTCGTTGAATTTTGAAACGATTCATGAAATTAAATGATAAAGATAAAGTTATTAACTTACTATTCAAGATATCTGAAAGTTTATCAGTATCGGGTCCAGGTACGCATTTTATTAATGGAACTTCTAGACAATTGATATCATGCTTTGCCTGAAAATAGTAAAAAAAATATTGCATTATTTGTTATCGAAAATTATTTGGTTTCAGCAACTCAAGATTTATTGAATCGAAGAAAAGAATCAAAATTTGATGACTTTGTGAAGAATAAAAAAATAGACCATGAAAAATTAGAATAACAGAACCAAATGAAAGAGAGAAAAGTGTTTGATTTGGTATTTCTCCATCAAATATCTAAACCTTTTGAATCTTCATAAAAAAAATCACAGAAATGAAAATTACCAGTGCATTAACAAGCTTAGCATTTTTCCCTTGTTCTCTGGTGACGACGACCTTCGGTCTGGTTTTCTCATCACAAGCTCGAATCTTTAAACGAGAGCTCGGAGAACCCACGAAAGCTCTAGAGCTTCTCTTCACGAAGGTACAAGAAGAACTAAAGGGACTCAGGCTCAGCTGCGAGAGAAGGAAGAAAGAACCCATGATTTCGATTTCGTTCTTGTTCCCTGAAAGCCAAGAACTCGAGACGTGTAAGGACGTCAAGACTTGAAGCCCTCTTTCTCTACTCTCTCTCTCTGATTTTTTTTCTGTTTTTGTTTTGCTTCTTGTTTATTCCTCTTTCCTCTTTCGACGTAGCTTGTAGAAAAGCTCGGATCTTTTGCACACCATTAATGGATTGATTGACGAAGCAGGTATTGGGATTATGCGTTAACAAATCAACAATCGAAATCTGTTTCGAAATGACTCGTTTGATCAATTAGAGGAGAAGATTGCAAGAGAATTGGCGAAGCAAGGTCTTATCGCTTTTCCACCACTAGGCTGTATATTTAGGGGGTGTTTGGTTGGAGCTTTGGAATTGGAATGTCTTGGAATACTTTCTTATGGATTTTATTCCCACGTTTGGTTTACACGCTCGGTAATAAAGTAATGGCATACTCCATTCCCTAGGGAATAGTTGATGGGAATAGGATTACCACCAAAATTGGTGGCTTTTCTCCATTCCCATGAGGAGGGAATACATTTTATTTTAATTTCCAAAAATAAATATCTCAATGTTTCTACAAATAAACTCATTTTTACATTTTTAGAGTATGCCATGGAATAAATAAACGCATCAACCAAACAAGGTATTAGAGTATGCCATGTAATGATATGCCTTGGTATGAGATTCCTTGGCATACTTCATGCCAAGGCATTCGTCAAAGCACGAACCAAACGGCCCCTTAGGGATGTTACCCGAACCCAAAATATCCGCGGGTAAAAAATTATATCCGAACCCGAACCCGAACCCGAACCCGCGGGTATTTTCCCGCCCACGGGTATTACCCATTACCCGAAAATTACAATTTATGAATTCTCCATTATTTCAAAATTTACCCACCGAATTCTCCATTATTTAAAAGAAGAATAAATATTAATTAATATTTAATGATATGTTGTAATTATGACGTTAATTAAATGTAATAGTTAAATAATGGAGAATTCGATGAGTACGTTTTGAAGGAGAATAAATCTTTTTTTTTCAAAACACTGTAACAATACTGTAGCTGCGGGATTTAAAAACCCGAAAGGAATTATTTTTGGAATATTTGCGAAAAGGAGGTTAGTTTTTGAATTTTTATTCTAAAAGAAACTACATGCAGAAATGCTCCTATATTTTATTTGATTATGCATTCACTGATTATTTATGGCTTTTACTTTGCATATTTCTCTGTAAATTATAATTATAGAAGTGATATAATATAGATATAACAACATAATAAAATTAATATAAAATATGATAAATATATATATAAATAAAAATAATGTAATGATTATAAGTTAATTACATCTAATTATGAATAATTATGGTATATCGGATCAAGAGAGAACTTTCTGGGGGGATAATTTGTTTATATAGTAATTGTAACCTTGTTTTTTTGATATCACTAGTCGATTAAAAAAGGATAATTCTTCCGTGCCCCTCAAATGCACAAAAGCATCCTCGATCCGTACGGATGTGGTGAATAGTGCATTTGAGGGTTAATACCATCCTCCAATTTGCACCTTCCGTTGTATTAGCGATTAATTATGTTTTGAATTAACGGTTAATTCAAATGTAATTAACGATTAATATAAATGTATTAGTCATCAATATAATTAATAATTTTAATTAACCATCAATTCAAATGACGGGTATATCAATCGGGAGATATATATCATTTCCCCCCCATTGTTAAATCTGGGGGGAAACTCAGGGGCACGGTAAATGAGCTCATTAAAAAATAAGAGGCCTTGAACATAGCAAATATAAATACAATGCTGGCATTATGGGGTACTAGAATAACAAATCATACAAGTCATAGTTAGTTAGCTACCAAGAAATCGCCGATCCTGCTACAACCTACATCGATCTTCGACGCCTGGCGGCATAGGCCACCGTCGTGGGTTTACCTTCTCATCGCCTTGCCTCTTGTCCTTGAAGGGGAATATCCCCGGCCCCGGGCCCGCGCAGCGGATATGTAGGCCCGGTCCGGTTCCCCGATTCCCGAGATCACGTCACGACTTCGAGGGTACGATGCAAATAGAAGGTTAGATCTTTACCGGTGCAAAATTGATTGCACACGAAGGGTTGATCGCTGCCTTCTTTCTCCTGTCACGTTGGTGACAATACGCGCGTCCTACACCACGCGTCTTTCACCGCTCGTTGACTTCGCCGATTCGCTTGATTTCGTCTCCGACTCAATCTACTCGTCCGAATCGATCACAATCGTGAGAGCCTCAGTTGTTGCTCCTCTACGTGTATCCACCTTGAATCGCAAGACGTCGGTCACGGATGCACCTGCCTAGACGATGCACCGGTGAACTTGCTTAATCGAATTGATTCTCTAAACCGTAAAACACCTTTTCACGGTTTCTCTCTTTTACACCTTTTCACTCTCTAGAAATTTGTCTCACAATTTTCTGGATAATTCTGAATGAATTGGTTAGTTAAGATGAGAGAGAAAATCCTATTTATATACAATAGGATCAGGATTAGCCAAAAGGCATGTATATCCAATATACACCCTCTCACGCAGAAAACTGCATGAACCTGGTCAGTATTCTGTCCAGACGAAATTGATAAATTTCTCTGACAGAAAATCAACCAACACGAAAGTTGTAGATAATCTCATTATCTACTCGACCCAATTTGGCCCAGCCCAATTGGAGTTCGTATGCAAAAGTTATGACTGTTTTACTAACTGTATGTCATACTGTTGCACCCTTTCGGTATTTCACAGAAACGACACTTATACTTCGTTCATATGAAATATATTTCTACATGAAGGTTATAGATAATCTAATTATCTATCTTACCCAATTTGAACCATTCAAATCGGATTTTCCTACTGAAAGATATGGCTACGAATGTACGACTACATTCGTTTATCCTTGTGTACACTTTTACGGTTGATCCTGAAACTGTATTTCCTTCAGTCTCCCACTCAATTTCAGATCTACCTAAAAGGTACTCATGCATATCCAATACGCACGATTTTAGAGAATATAGCTCGCGTATCAAATACCAAGCTATGCACATCCTATGTGCCAATTTTATGATCAAGCCCGACTTAGTACGACTCGTTGTGTGACCATGTAGGTTCGACTTAACGATGGCAGTAGGTTGTTTCCAATACCTACAAGCTCATGAGCGGGATCTAGTCACTCCATCATAGCTACCCATGTTAAACGAATAATGATTGTGATCATTGTGCCTATCTCGAATAGCGGTTACTAGTTCTCTTGTTTACGATATCCGTTAATCAAAAGGCACGGTAATAGTCATCCTTATAATTTGATTAACTACACTTATTCCCCGATTCCGAGTTGAGTTAACAAATTTCAATCGATATTAACCATTAATATCATTGACTGCGGCCGCAGGTTTCGTTAATCGACTCATCGAGCGGCGCCTAAGAGATATCTCTTCCTTTCGGAATAAACAATTCCTATCTTGGAGACTCACATTGAATTCCGTGTTTCGGACAATACCCAATGATGACCCTTTTAACTCCCTGTTACGGTGAGCGTAAGATCATATCAAAACATTGTGTTACGCACGTAACGCAATCAATGATCCCCTCAAGTATGAAGAATCTAAAACCCCATCCGTCGCAAGTCCATCTATAATAACTAAACCATGTCATGGTCTCGCGGCTTCGGTCATATCCAATACATGTAACCTAACATATATCTACGTTCCCGATTCGACAAACTCCTTTGTCCCATGATTAGCAAAACATAATCATCTCCTCGGCAAACGTACTAGTGTACGCGTTCAGTCTATTCCCTTGTAATAGTAATGCTTCTCTCTTAAGCAAACTGACCCGCGACTAGGGATGTTTAGAAATGACACTTTAAGTGTGACGGTTTCGCTGCACATGGTCCTCAACCATGTCGACGTCCACACAAGTTCAAATCAAGGTTCATGTAACAATCATATTACACATCCCAGCACACAGTTTTCATATAAGGTGAATGCATATTAATTTAAGTAAACAAAATTTTAAAAGGGATGCATTCATATGGACTAAGTATTTGGGTGATACAACGTTTACCTATGGGTATCTCCATACCCATAACCTGCGAGGACTATCGTATTAGATAACTACACTCTACTCTCTTCTTCCTCCTCTAGGTATCTCCATACCCATAGTCATCGCATTACAGTCACGCGCGACTAGAGAGAGCGGTTTTGTAAACGGGTCCGCACGTTCCCGCTAGTGTTAATCATCATCAGGATTGGAACATTTCCAATACCTACGATCACATCTTTTCACAAAATTTCATGGATCAAATGAAATTTTCTGAGTATTGGCTAGAAGTGGTTGTGACCTCGGCATTTTTGGCTTGTACTATTGCGTCTCACGCAATAAACAACCATAAATCCGATAACTCGTGACTACTAGAGTTTGGTCATGTATCCTTGATCCATACCACTTCTTTTTGCGATTAATAACCGCAATATACTCGTCACCGTAAATAGAATCATAAACTATTGGTTTTGTGGAACCTTTCCACATAACCGTGTTTTCATTTAAGCAAAACATGTACACACTTTGTGATCGAAAGTCGTGCTACATATTTGGACGTGCTTCATCTTTGGAAACTGTTGTTTGTTATAACTCTTTATAACCAACACGTCCTCCACACCATTATAGATAATAAATCCTGAATTCTTTCGCAAAGTATTCAAGGATAAACTTCACCTCTATCAATACAAATCCCGATGGGTTTTAAATATACATAACCATTATGTATATTTATACAATCACAAGAGTTAGTCTCATGTAATCGAATTACATTCAAACTCATGTGATTCCCATGAATTTTATTGACGGTGAACTAGACGCTTTATTTGTATGACAGATAGCCACATACATATCATGACAGATATAATAGATCCTAACATCAAATGTAAGGCATCATATTATTACTTTTCGCGCTGCTTGATGTCTCACATCGAGCCGTTGAAAATTTCTGCCATTCGACATTTCGATTTATCTCCTCCAAGGAGTTTACATGTTGAAAACCATTTTCAACAATATGTCGATATATGTGCTATAACATAGAACGAGGAACTTTTTAGATCTATCATATAGATCTTCACGCTTAATTCATAAGCGGTCTCGTCTAAATCCTTTGTCGTTACAAGAAATATAACGCAGCTCCCACTAACCTTCATGTGTACACAAAGTTTCCATTCGTTTCGACAATTTTATAATAGTTTATAATTTTGTCAAAACGAATATTCCAATTCCGAGAAGCTTTCTCTAATCCATCATATGGATCGTTAAAGCGTGCATATCTTATCCCCGCTTCTTATGAATCGACAAAACCGTAAGGTTGTGTCAAGTACACATCCTTTCATAAAATTTCTGTCAAGAAATTCGGTTTTGACATCCATTTGGCCACATCACATAGTCATAATACGCGACCATGGCAAGCAGAATTTCGAGAATGGGAAAGCATGGCAACAAGCGAAAACGTTTCTTCATATTCCGACTATGAATTGCATGAAACTTTTCGCAAAAAGCCTCGCTTTACATATATGCGTATTCCTATCCATGTCGGTTCTTTATCTTGAAAAACCCACTCACATTTCACGGGTCTAACCTAGAAAGTAATGAAATCAAGTTCTAAACTTGATAATTCACATGGATCGAATCTCAGATTTCATGACACCATGTCATGTGGAATCAACTTTTCATAGCATCCTTGTAGGATATCGAATCATCATATGATTTCAATCTATCATCATTAGCCACGATAAATCCGTATTTACCGGCTTATGATATAGCCTACTTGATCTACGAAAAATTCCTTTGTGTGTTCGACTTGCGTTCATCAACTCTTGATGAAGCCATGTCAACTTTCATCGGTACAATGTTCATTTTCAAATCACGAACTCTTTCGAGATTTATTCTACTCCCACTAGCCCGCATAGAGAGAAATGGCACCAAGTTCCAAACTTGTGCGCATCTAGTCCTCCTCCAAGAAGGCATCTCTTCGAGCCACGAAAATCTCATTTTCGTCGGGACGTTTTAACTAATACCCTTTAGTTTCCTTAAGGATAAACGAACAATTTCCAGATTTGGGATTGAGTTTAACCGAAACAAATTTCGAAATACACTCACATCCTCAAATCTGTACAAGTGACAAATTCGGAACCATTCCGATCCATATCTCATATGGCGTCTTTTGTACCGATTAGAAGGTTTATGGTTCATATCTTATATGCAACCATTCATTAGTGCCGCTGTCTCAAGGGCGTATCCCCAAAACATTTTTGGGAGATATTATTGACTCATCATTTATCGAACCATGTCCAACATGCGTTCATTTCCTCTTTTCGGACACATCTCAATGTTCCGAATAAAGGCAATCGTGAAACGATTCCACAATCATAAATGATCATTAATATTCATAACTCAAATATCGCCTCTTCGATCCTATCGAAAGGTTTAGCTCAAATACTCGCCTTCTCGATCCTATCGAAAAGCTTTGATTTTCTTGCTTAGTTGATTTCGTATTTCGTTTTTGAAACTCTTTGAATCTTTCAAAAGTCTCTGTTTCGGCACGCCTTAAATAGATATTTTCATATCTACTTTAATCGTCCATAAACTTAACAAAATACCGATAGCCTCCTCTTGCCTCGGAACTTATCGGAACATCATATGTAAATATAATTTCCAATAATTCGCTGGATCTTTCTCCAATACTTTGGAGAATGATGCCATTTGTCGTTTTGCCTAATAAATAAGTATTGCATTAATCAATCAAATCTAATTCGAATGATTCTAGCATTCCATCACATGGAATCTAGATACGCGTATCTCGTTTATATGGCCAAGACGGCAATGCCAAAAGAAGCAATCAACTTCTAGGTTTAATCCTCCTCGGATTTCACCATTCTTTGAGTCACTAGTTTGGACAACTCCTTGTCCGAACTTTCCATTTTGGAAAACATTTTCCCAAAATACCCTTAGACATACATTTCTTTCGATCCCGCTTTTAAATTACAAGTACATCCACGCATCTATATGCATTGGATTCCTCGGAAACTCTGAGCATCTCCAATTCAAATTTAAATCGCATCATATGCAATTTCGGGATCGACTTATCTATCGAATGCATATGATATTCGGTCACGAACATCAAATCTCGTACCATCAACACACGAGTGTTAATCAAAGACCCATAAGGCGTCTCAAAATTAACCTACTCTTTGAGCCGCATTGAGTCATTCAACGCGCTCTAGCTCTTGAAACTATTTCATGAGCGTTGTGTTTTACTTTCATATACACCCGAATTCTCAAAACAATTTTGAGAAATTTGCGTCTATACATGCCACCACAAGGCACGTAATATTGTTCGATTCCTTTTTAAGTTTATCGAACCCGGCTTTCTCTAAAGCCAAAGCCTCGAGCCCCGAATCTACCATTTCCGTGTCCAACACGTTCCTTTAAGTCTAAGAACTATTCTTTGACTATCAAGGTTAATAACGGTAATTCCGGCCCAAAAGCCATCTATCATATCGATCTAATCGATATATTTGGTGTTGCTTGAAAACATAATTCTAAACGGATGATGAAGATTAATTCCTAACCGTGCGTACTTAATCTATATGCTTATATGATAATTATATGATAGTGTTATTTTATCGAATCGATAACCCTCATACCGATACGGGACTCCAAGTCCATAACACTCAAGATCCATATATCACGATCCTCCCATAAGTTGCTTTGGCAGACGAATGGGATCTCGCTATTTAGGTAGGATTATATCCAATCGCATCAAATGCGACTCTTGAACCTTTATAGGATTTCGGTGATGAATCGTATCCAATACAATCCCAGTTCCGTGTGTGCATCCTATCTATGCCCCGAACTTCCAATCAAGTCGGCTTTGGCCTCAACCCTTACTGGCTTGAACGGTTAAGTCACAACCATACTCAGCGTATCGTTCAAATAAACTACTAATAATTCGGCTTTGGCCTTAACCCTTATCAGTCCCTATTTAACGCTTGCCACCCCGTCGATGACTACAATAACCCATGTCGGCTTTGGCCTTAACCCATGTGAGACGTAGTACCGATCATAGTGGTTGTGAATATGGAAGGCATTTCCATGACTTAAATATTATGAGGGATCATGCCATTGCACGTTTCTAAATCCGTGACATAATCCAATTATATCACTATCACAATATTTTCATAAATGCATATGTATTTATTTGGGAGTCTAATTATTCTAAATAATTATCTAATTATATGCTAGTATGATTGATGCCGATCAAATCGATATAAAGAACTCAATATTCCAAGTTGTGTAGCCAAAGTTATCACGAAAACAAAATCAGCAACCAGAAACCAGTCCGTTGTAACGCAACATAGTCCGTTACAACGGACCTCCAGTATACTTGGCACTCCGTTACAACGGAAGTCCAGTCCGTTACAACGCTATTTATTTCGGAGTTTGGCCAAATTTTGCCAGAAACATGTCCGTTACAACGCAACCTAGGTCCGTTACAACGCTATTTTCTGCAAACTTTCGTCCAAATTTCCAGAGACCAGTCCGTTACAACGCAACATACAGTCCGTTACAACGGACAAACTGTGTAGAGCTCCGTTACAACGGACCCAGTCCGTTACAACGGACTCCAATAGACACCCTAGGCATCCCCGCAACCTCGTATCAGATACAAGGTCCGTTACAACGGACTCCAAGTCCGTTACAACGGAATATGCAGTTTTCACGGTCCTCCTCACACCCCCGCATCCTATACAGGGTCCGTTACAACGGACTCCAAGTCCGTTATAACGGAATATGTGTTTTTTGAAAAATTCTCAATTTCCTGTATCTGCTACAGTGTCCGTTGCGACTTTTGAATATGTGTTATAACGGAATATGTGTTATAACGGACTATGCGATTTTTGAACTGCTGTTTTCGCTCGTTTCCAAAACGATCAATCATGAAACCTTTTCACGATTATTCCTAGATACTCTCAATCAACTATTGATCGATCTCTAGCGAATTTCACTTGTGATTTTAATGGAATTTGACATTCTAAATATGTAACATCATGCAAACGGGTACGAACTTTGATAACCCGTGCGTATATCTAATATACGACTATGATTCGACCCTCGAATCGATGGCGATCGCTCTGATACCACTGTTGGGGAATATCCCCGGCCCCGGGCCCGCGCAGCGGATATGTAGGCCCGGTCCGGTTCCCCGATTCCCGAGATCACGCCACGACTTCGAGGGTACGATGCAAATAGAAGGTTAGATCTTTACCGGTGCAAAATTGATTGCACACGAAGGGTTGATCGCTGCCTTCTTTCTCCTGTCACGTTGGTGACAATACGCGCGTCCCACACCACGCGTCTTTCACCGTTCGTTGACTTCGCCGATTCGCTTGATTTCGTCTCCGACTCAATCTACTCGTCCGAATCGATCACAATCGTGAGAGCCTCAGTTGTTGCTCCTCTACGTGTATCCACCTTGAATCGCAAGACGTCGGTCACGGATGCACCTGCCTAGACGATGCACCGGTGAACTTGCTTAATCGAATTGATTCTCTAAACCGTAAAACACCTTTTCACGGTTTCTCTCTTTTACACCTTTTCACTCTCTAGAAATTTGTCTCACAATTTTCTGGATAATTCTGAATGAATTGGTTAGTTAAGATGAGAGAGAAAATCATATTTATATACAATAGGATCAGGATTAGCCAAAAGGCATGTATATCCAATATACACCCTCTCACACAGAAAACTGCATGAACCTGGTCAGTATTCTGTCCAGACGAAATTGATAAATTTCTCTGACAGAAAATCAACCAACACGAAAGTTGTAGATAATCTCATTATCTACTCGACCCAATTTGGCCCAGCCCAATTGGAGTTCGTATGCAAAAGTTATGACTGTTTTACTAACTGTATGTCATACTGTTGCACCCTTTCGGTATTTCACAGAAACGACACTTATACTTCGTTCATATGAAATATATTTCTACATGAAGGTTATAGATAATCTAATTATCTATCTTACCCAATTTGAACCATTCAAATCGGATTTTCCTACTGAAAGATATGGCTACGAATGTACGACTACATTCGTTTATCCTTGTGTACACTTTTACGGTTGATCCTGAAACTGTATTTCCTTCAGTCCTGGCTCTCTCCTCTCTCGCTGCGCCATTGCATAACCTTCTTCGACCTTAACCCTAGAATTCTGCCATTACCGATCTTTCTTCAAGATCTCTACTGACCCATATCCAATACTATTGAAGATAGGTGCCCCCCCCCCCCTCTTCATTTCCATCATTTGCGACTTTTTTGCCGCACCGCCAAGTTTCGTTAGCCGAAATCTCAAGAATAAGTGAAACCCTAGACTGAAATACGCTCCGTTAGCCGAAATCAGTGCTGTTCTGCCACCATCTTACTCACCGTCGGCGTATACGCATATTGGACCGGTTTCAAATTCCAATACACTATCCAAGAGTGACCATGTCCCTTTTTCGCCCAAATGGAATCCAATTCGGGTAAATGATCAAGGAGGGCGATGTCGAGGACGTGCTAAGAGTCGGAAAGGGCAAGATAGAGGAAGGGCAAATGGACATGGAAAAAGAAGTAGAGTTCGAGCTTGGTGGAATTTTTCAAGGCGCGAAGTGCTCAAGATTAACCATGGAGATTCAAGAGTGGCCGAGAATGAGAGAAATATTCGCTCCCACCGCTTCACTCGTTTTAACCGATTCACTCTCATTTCCTACACAAAACTTGATCAACAATTTTTTTTCTCGATTCACAATTATTGTCCCGTTGGAGTTTTCAAGAAACCGAGGTTTAAGCATTGTCTATCAATGCCATATCTATGAAGGAAATTGTGAAAAAAAAATTAATTTTTTCTATTAGAGTTTATGTAATAGGTTATAGAATTAAGTGTTATAGGCTTAAATTGTTTAAAGCCGTCTATTTTCCCGACATGTGATTTTGCACGAAAATTTTATGTAATGTGTCAATGTATATATGCCTAAGGGTTTTTTGGCAGCAACAACAACAACAACAACAAAAAATTATATAATACAAAACTCCAATTATTATTTTTTAAATATATAAGTTATTTTGTTCTAAAACAATAACTTGCAAAAAACACAAAGTTGTGTTCGTTGCTGAGTTATTTTTTCTATTAATTTTAAGAATTATGTTAATTATATTTTAATTAATAAAATTATTTTTTCAAATATATGCATTGGAGCAAACATGTGTATTGGAGAGTGAATTGAGTGAATTGACAAACTTTCAATGATCTAGACTTTTTATATATAATCTTGATTGTTTTAGTATCCAAACGTCAAAAGACATTAATTGCTAATTGCCAAATTTATTTATTTGTATTCAATATATTATAGTTCAAGTACCTATTTACCTAATTTATGATCAATTTCTTTATTAATATAATTACTAAAAGTTTACAAAATAATTATTAAAATATGAAGTGTATCTTACTATGTATACAACTTGGTATATAAAAATAAAAAATTAGTTTGCTTCTAATTTTTTCATGAATTTGTAATGTGCAAATAGACTCCAAAGAAAACTATTATTCATTAATAAAAAAAAATCTTAATTGGTAATAAATAAATTTTTAAATAACACATATCAAACTTCTAGAGAGACAAAAAAGCCAGGAGATTTTACACGCGCTTACTGATTAAATTTTTTAATATTTCATTAACAGCCATTCATTTATTTCCTATGGATTTCTTGTAAATTTATGAATTTCTTCTAAATTTCACTAGGTTATTATTATTCTATACTGGTAATCGAAACAAATGGACCTGGTAAGTGATCAAGAGGAAGCAAATAAACAATGAGATCAATGAATGTGGGGGATCGATGTAAGACCATATAAATAAATAATTGATATCATATCTACCTTTAAAATGTCCACTACAAAAATACATAAAGAACCCTACTCCTATGAGAGAAAAATTATGAGGTTTCCAAAACAAGGTGAGCAATGCCGCAATTGTTGGCGGTCTTTGCAATTCTTTTCACTACTTTTGGAAAAAGCAAAGAATCCATCATGTCTAAATTTAATTTAATAGGCTTTTAATTGTGTATTCAATTTACATATAATACCATCAAATATTAATATCATATCATTAATTATATCTCGGCCTTATATATTATTCACTTTATGTTTTGTATTGGGCTTTATTTACATGTCAGGCCTCAATTTGTCAATTTTTGGTACATTGGATATGTTTCCAAACCACAAAAATGAATGGAGAATATAAACTCAATATTAATTATTTTGACCAAATTACCATCAAATCGCAACTAAAGATTAATTCTTTTGACTGCTTTTGGAATTTTTGCATACTTTTTGGTTGGTAGAGAAACTTTGAACCAAAATTCTCTTTATTTCAAGACCGCAATGCAATATGTGGTAGCTCAGCAATTGAAAATTTCAAACTATATCCGAAAACAATTGCTTGTGGGGGATGATTTCATCTTTGATCAAATAAAACAGAGTTCATATTCTATTTGTCCTTCAATGCAGATTTGCCAAGTCATGACTTTTGTTCTCTTAACCCCTCTCTATATATAAGTATGTATCCTCAATAGATAATAAAACAATAACAAATCCAAGGCAATGGAGATCATAAGCTCAAGCCTAATAAAACCATCCTCTCCTCACCCTCTATCTAATACCCTAGTTCCTCTCAACATTTTCGACCGAGCCGCTTTCGAGGATTACATACCTACCGTCATTGCTTATCACGCACCGACTCCTACAAACGATCAACTAAAACGCGGCTTATCCGAAGTACTCTCCCACATCCCTCATGTCGCGGGACGAATAACTAAAGACGCTAATAATCGTCCATGTATCAGTCTAAATAATGCGGGAGCCCGCCTCATAGAGGCTCGAGTAGACGCTTGTTTATCTGAGAAAATCCCGCTTTGCGAGAAAACTAAGGTTGTGGAGTTTTTCCCTAATCCCGAGGAAATAAACGAGACATTACTTGTGCAATTCACGCGTTTTGCTTGTGGCGGTCTCGTGATAGGTTTTGTGAGCCACCACTATTGCACGGATGGTCACTCGGCTAATATCATATTAAATATATGGGCTAATGCAGTACGTGGATCACAAATCAGCGTACCGTTTCTAGACCGATCGGTGGTTGTTCAACCGAGAGACCCACCTATGCAAGTGTTCGACCATGGAGAAATCGAATTTCAACCACACACAACTTTATCGACTAAAAAGTTCGCTTCTCCAGACGAGTTAAAGAATTTAGCGATTCATTTCTCCGCTGAATTCATATCTGAGCTCAAAGCGCTGGTTCCTGATAGATGCAGTACTTTTCAATTGTTACTTACCCACGTGTGGAAAACGATAACAATCACACGTGGTTTGAAGCCGAATGAAGTCAGCGAAGTTAGGATAGCAGTTAATGTTAGAGGGAGGACCCAACCACCAACACCGATTGAGTTTTTCGGTAACATGGTGCTTTGGGCCTTCCCTCGCTTACGTGTCGAAACTTTATTGGCCGGAAAATATGCTAGCGTGGTAAAAACAATACGCGAAGCCGTGAATCGGGTCGACGATGCATACGTAAAGTCGTTTATCGACTTTGGGAAGATCGTAGAAGCGGATATTGGCGATAAACTAATTCCTACCGCAATTCCTACTAGTGTGTTGAGCCCTAATTTGGAAGTAGACAGCATGTTGACTTTTCATTTCCACGATCTCGATTTTGGATATGGCCCGCCATGTGATTTCGCCATGCCGGATTTGCCTACCGAAGGTTTGATGCTTTTTACACCGTCGTTTAAGGAGAAAGGCGGTGTGATATTGTTCATTGCTTTGTTGAAAGATAATGCCGATGTGTTCGAAAGAATTTGCCATTCTTTGCATGAAGAAAATTTGCCTTCTTCCTTCTAGAACTATTTTTTCCATAAAAAGAGACAATAAAACTGCAATAATACACCATGATTGAATTGATGTAATAGTGTTATAAATAGAATAAGATTGATTTATTCAAGTGCTGTTTTTGGTGATTTCATGAGAAGAGTTTTCTATTTAGGTCATGCATGATAATAAAAACTAAATTAAACCAAACAAAAGGTACCCATTCAATCAAAACATAATATTCATATGAAACACAAACCTTTGAAAACCTCGAACAAAAACCCTAAATAGTCGAAGAAGAGGATAACTTGAGACACTCACTCTGGCACCGTTTAAGGCAAATATCGTTCCAATTAGGAACTTGGTGTTGATTCACGCACACGGTCCTCGCACACGCATCAGCACAGGCGTCCAATTCAGAAACCCCACAAACGGTCACGCATGTATCGGGTATTGGATCCTTGGAAAAGGATCCGACTTTCTTTAACATCCGTTTAGAGGTGCAGACCCGTTCACACACGAAAATCTCCTCAGAACCTTTTTCTCTTCCTCGAGAGGATTTTAAACGGTTTTCTTCGTCTCTTCTTCTTTTTACTCGAATTGCTTGTCCTGCGAGTAGGGCCGGCACTGCAGCTCCGAGTAGAGACCACCACATGTCCACCATGACGTAATTTAGGGGGATTTTCGAGGATTTGGTTCAATTTTTGCCTGATTAAGAAGAAGATAACCGAAATAAAGAACTATTTCTATCAATTATGTCTGTAAATTGTACATTCTGAGCAAAATTGAAGAAATAAAGAGCGGAAATTCATGTAATGGCAGAGAAATTGTTACTATTGAGCAACACAAATGCGATTATTTGATCAATCATGAACCAAAAGCAAAATTACGAAGAAGAAACGATCACAGACTAATCCATGAAAAATAAAAAGAATCATCCAAAAATCAAGCGATATATTTTAACAATTACTAATTGAGAACACAGACTTATAAAAAGTGAATAAATTAAGGAGTATTACCTCTAAATTGAGCTATTTTGATGAGAGGGAGAGAGAGAAGTGTCGAAGTCTAGGGTTTAAGCTCTCCTTGCTTTCTGGCTCTTCTCCGTCACTGTGAATCTGCAAGGCGATTAATCTTCTTATGCATAGACCTGGTTTCCTGTACACCAAAAATTCGTGATTTATTCCCCGAATAATAGAGTTCGTACACCAAGTTCATACAACATTTACAATTGAGTAATTTTCTATCTATACCCCTCCTTTATGTACATTTTACACACACTTTCCAATATAGATTTCTGAAGCACTTAATTAGTTATTTTTAAATACTTTCTTTCACAAAAAGAAATATATACTACACAAATATTTTTGAAGCACCTAGTTAATTAGTATTTAGTAATGTTTTATTTTGCAATATAATAGCATTTTTATTATAATTTACATGTAATTCATACCATTACGTCCTATAGCGACAATATAACGCTGTGATTTAATAGATTGCAATTTTTAGTGTCATCAAATTCATTCAAAAAGAAGTATACACTATATTTAATTATTTATTATACTGTACAAACGTTACCCAAATTAATTTACGAGATGAGTTACAACAAAGACGGGAGAAACAACATATAAAGAAAAACCCCCCGAATTAAATATAAATAAATACAAAACCGTATCTAAATTAGTATTTTTCTTCTTCTCTCTCTCTCTCTCTCTCTATCTGTACAATAAATCTCATTTCGTAAAAAAAAATATTCTTAATTATTATTATTAAGTTTTTTCTGAAGTTTCTTCAAGAACTCTAATGTTTCGGCATATGAAGGGTCAGATTTATTCACGGGCTTGCACGAATTCACATGGTCCGTCGCCGCCAATACCTATCATAAGTTAATTATACATATCAATATTAAACCATAAAACAAAAATGATTTTATAAAAAAAAATATTATTATGTATAAAACTTACAATGAGTTCACCGAAGCCAGGATAAGCAGATTCGATGGGTACGATTTCCATTCTGAGAGCCCACCCTCCATATCCCTCTACAATTGGGGTTACCTGAGTCTGGTACAATCCATACAATTATTTTACAATTGCATGGATTTGAAATTATTTGAAAAATATTTATAATTTATATACCTCGCTGAAACTAAGAACGTCAGTGGCTCCCTTGTTGTAAAGATGTCTAATGAACTCGTTCAGCTCAGCTAATTTTGGAGACCCGCTTCTCAATTCACCAATCTGAAATAATTATTTTTATTTTTATTTTTATTTGGGAAATTTGCAAAAAAGCCCTTTAATTATTGAAAATTGAATAAAATAATCACAGAAGGGGCAGGACGCAAAACAAAGCCCATTCGCCAGGGCATGTCGGCAAGTTTACTCCCGAAATGTGGGCAGCTATAAAATACCTGTTTTTCATAACAAAACAAAAAATTAGGGTTTTGTAATTTCGTTTTATTTAATATCATAAATAAATAAATAACAATTACCACGCCATGAGTATTGTACAATAAATTATCAAAGTGGTTTAGTTTAGCTTGGAATAGCATTTGTTTTACCACGAGCCCACCCATACTACAAAAATGAAAAAAAAAATGAAAAATTGTATATTTGAAACATAATTTATAAAGATTTAAATTTGGAAAATAATTGGGCATTTATGCAAACCTGTGAGCCACGAAAACAACGGGCCTATTACCAATTCCTGCTTCTATTAATCTCCTCAATAACATCGAACTCACCTCCTAATAATCCAAAAATTAAACATATATTAGTATTAATTTCTTAATTTATTCATCACTTAATTACATATTTATTTTGGGGAAATTTTCAAAAAGGCCCCCACATTACCGAAAATTGCAGAAAAAGAACTCTATTGTTAAGAAATTTAAAAACTCCCTACAATCACTATAATTCAATATAGGGTCATTTTTGCCATTTAGCCAAAATGTATGGGGCCTTTTTGCAAATTCCCCCATTTTTTATGGAAGTGAAGAAACAACAAACCTGAAGAGGCAAGCTAGCTCCTGTCCACCGAGTCAAATTCGTCTACAAACAAAAAAAGACAGTTAAAAAATAATTTTCAAGAATATAGGGTTCTTTTTGAGAAAAATGAACCTTATATTTAACGGTAAAAAAACGTCCATGAGGGAAATCCGTAGCGAGCCATTCTCGAGGCCAACACGTGCCTTCTTTACCAGCATCCTGATCGATATTCTCGATCAATCCTGATTTGCTCGTAGTGCTCGATTTATTATCTGCAATTCTCCACGAATTAAACGGCCCGCCTCGTAATCCGTGCACGAACACCACGTCCCATTTCACAGGGGCATTTTCGTCATTTTGCAGGGAAGAAGTTTCATACTCCTCTTCCGGGTTCATTAAAAATAATCCGTCCCCGAATGCAGGGGCGTTTTCGTCATGTTTTATGTTGAGCAAGACGGATCTTGAATAGCTCTGTAGCTTGATATCGTCGCACTGGAGACGACCAGTTGCAGAGTTCTGAAGCCATTTGCATAGTTTCTCGTCAGAGTTTATGATTTCTTTATTGCTTGGTAGAGTCGAAATAATGTTGAGTAATCTCGCTGCGTGCCTCCTCACATGCGTTGCTGGCGGGACCCTTACACTATTATCTTTATTATTATTATTTTCTAAATTATTATTATTCTCTGAATTATTATTATTATTATTATTACTATTATTATTATTATTATTATTTTTGTTGGGTCTATTGGAAGCATCATAGGTCTCAATAGCAGCTAATTTCTCATAATCATCATTCAACAAAAAACGTTTGAGCAAATTAAGGGCGCCAAAATCAGATATTTTTTTCTGACACGAGGAATCGTCAGAGCACAATTCTGCGAGGGCTTTGATCGCCTTCAACGTGGCTAGGGCTGAGTCAGCAGCGTCGAATTTCGGTTGATTCTTCGATTTCAAATTCTTGAGAGAGGTGGCGAACGGTTCTAATGAGAGTAAGTCGAATAATGGTGATTCGAGTTGCGAATTATTATTTGCGGTTTGTTTGATGATGGATAAGGTTAATTGTGTGGCTATTTGTGTGGCTGATGTGGCGTTTGATTGCTCGATTTGGGTTTTATTTTCGGTGATTTTGTTTTTATTCAAACCGAGAATTTCGTTGAGTAAGAGATTTAACCAGCCTTGTGAAACGGGTATTGAATTTGGCCCGCAAAATTCTAGTATATTCGAAAGTATATTAATACTCATATCTCTTATATTATTTGGATAATATTCGTCGAATATCCATTTTAATAATATCCCGCTCCATCTTTGTCCTTCTTCGATATTATTATTTTCAGTATTATTACCGTTATTATTATTAATAGTATTATTATTATCGTATAATAAGGTTAAAACCCTAACTAGCATTTCATGCACGATAATATTTTTCTCGGTTTTTTTAACAATTGCGCGCATTAATTCGAGTCCATTATTTCTGACAACCTCTTTAGACTCGTCAGATTTCTGAACCGAGAGGAGAAAGGCGGAGAGCGCCAGCTGGACCAACGAGAAATCATCGTTTCGGCTTGCATCAAAAGCGGTGCAGAGAAGGCTTCGACTCCAATCCTTTACGAAATTGTTCAATTCTAAATTCGAATCGTCCAATAATGATTTTGCGATTAAACTCGCGTGCCATTTAACCGTCCTTTCATGAGCATTTAATGCGTTCATTATCGCTTCGCCGTCTCGATCTAATTCTTGAATTATAGATCTGTTTCTATTTGAAGCCATCGCCCAATTGGCTAGCGCCCACGTGGCGAACGGTACCGCTACGTGTTCTCTTTGTAAATCGTCCCATAGACCCGGTACAGTACCGCCGTTATTGAACGTAACTAATTCCGGTGAATTTATGATGTTATGTGATAAGGGTATTTGAGTAATTTCATCGTTTCTAAGAGGTGAAAACCCTAAAATGGCTGTACCGCCTAAAACTTTGATACCGATTCCTTTCATACCAATATCTCCATCATCATCGTTATTACTGGGATCGTTATCATTAGGGTTCAATTGTATGCTTCCTTGTTCGATGACTTGAATTGCTAAAGCAATGTCGCAAGTATTTGCATTTGGGGATAATAATGGGTGTAAATTGGTGAAGTTTACCGAATCGCAATTTGAGGTGATTATATCCATCAAGGCCGTCACGAGCATGCTTCGTCCTTTCGATTGATCGGGACCGTCCAATGAAGAGTGATTAAAGCTCTGCTCCCACACAAAAGTAAAATGTTTGATGAAATTGGATTTCAATTGAGATTCAATTGAGGATTAATTGGGTCGAATTAGGGGTTAATTGGAGAAATGTACGAGAAAATTACTTACTTTATTAGGCTTTTTAGGTTGAAACGAGAAGATGAACTTCAACAAGCTGGGAATGGCGCCAGGTCTGCCAAGTACTTTCTCACAAACTTCTGGATCTGCGATTAAGTGTGCTAATGCTCTCGCAGCTTCCGCCTGAGTTCCACCTCTCTCGCCGTTCCAGTTCCAGCTCCCGTTTCCGTTTCCAGAGACGCTTTCCAACAACCAATCAACCACCTTGCCGCCTCCAGCACCAACAATGGCCATTCGCCTTGATGAATTTGCTGCGGCAATGTCTGCTAGGAGAGATGCCACCCGCAGCTCGAAGCCTGATCGCACACCCTGATTAGCTGACGTCAGCACCGAGGAGAGGGATCTCCATAAAACTGCTGCAGCAGTGCCGGTGTGTTTCATTTGCTGGAGGACTCTACGAGCCGAGAATTTGGATTTTTCTAGGGTATCTGATAGGTCGGTGTAAAGACGGTCGGAGGTGGAGGGAGGAGAGGAGGAGCCGGAAGATGAGGAGGATATGTAGGAGAAAAGAGCGGCAGAAGAGATAAGAGTTATCGTTCCAGCAATAGCGTAAGACGGTATAGAATTCCGACGAGGAGGAGGGGAGGATGGCAGAGGTGTAAGGGACGGGAGGAGCTCTTGATCGTTCCGAGTGGAATCGGATGGGGAGAGATTACTAACTTGGCGATGATCGGAGGTGGATAGAGAGGAGAAACTCCGCCGTGAAAAGAGGCAGCGCCGCCGTGCGTGGAGCCGGAGCATCATCGGAGTTTGGAGGCTATGAACTTTCTGTTTCCGCTTTCTATTACACGTAGTGGGATCATGCTTGATACTTGTGATCCCGCGAGGAATTATTTCGGTCTGGATAAACTAATGAATTACTGTCTACACAAGGTGTAAAGACCGATCTAGATATTCTGAACGATGGGTCCAAAGTTTGTGATATGTGGTGATATGAATGTTTGTGAACCGCGACTAGAGAAGCAAATACGATGACAGGCGGTAAGTAAAAAGTTGGGAATATTCGAGGAGGGGAGATTAAATGTGAATCGTTGGTTGTGATTTATTGATGAAATGATAACCGTTGGATTGTTCTAAGATTTGAGGGTCGGATATACTTGTATTATCCGGTTAAGAACACTGGGTTGTTTATATGGAATCCGGTCCAACTTCAAATATAACTCGATGTTATTTTTAAGGCCCAATTTTATTGGGAGGACAGCTAGTGGGATGTCAATTGTTTGGATACGGTTCGGATAGTGATCCTTCCAAATCCATATTAAAAAAAAATTCAGATACGGATACGGATCATATTTAATATTAAAAATATATACTATGATGTAATAATGTAATATTATTTTTTAAATTCAAATTTTGATTATTTTGTAATTTTAAAATAAATGATATACATATAATTATAAATTGATATTAAAGTGTATGATTATTGATTATTAAATATTATTATTAATTAAAATATAATTATTGTCTATTAGGTATTACTATGACAAATCATGATTTCGACAAAACGGATATCCATTTACAAATTTTATTCGAATCTGGATATTTCATCAGATACGATTCGGGTTGATCCGGGTTGGTTTGCGCAATATCCGCCCCATGGACGCTCCTACTACTAGTGCACTTCGAAACGTCGCATTGAATCACAACGTGACACGTGACAATCACCGCAATAAAAAAGGCATGATAAAAAATATAGACGAGCGGACGTTTTTTGTGGACAACGATGGTACCATACACATTTCACCTTTAACTTTTGATAATTGCGTTTATACATTTCATTTTCATGTTTATACGATTTGTATAAAAAAAATTATAAGTAACGACAGATCTTTTATTCATAGTATAAAAAAAATAAAAAATAATCTAAGTTCGTGCATATACTCCAAAAAATCAATTGTACGTGTACAGGGGCGGATCTGGGGGGGGGGGGAGCGGGAGGCCCGCCCCCCCCCTATGAAATCGGGAACCGATATATTAGCGATAAATTGAGGTGATTTTGTTTTTTTGGAAAGTGATAAATATGATAAATTTGTAAGTATTTCACAAAGATTAGTGTAGTCTAGTGGTAAAATTGTTGTTTGGGAGATTGGAGGTCTTGAGTTCAAAACCCTCAAGACACATATTTTAATTTATTTTTTATTTCGGCCCCCCTATAAAATCCGGCCCCCCCTATATATGGATCATGGATCCGCCCCTGTACGTGTATCAAATACGTATCGGATACATGAGAGATACATAGCCAATACAGACCTAATACGAGAGGATACAGTCATGCACCTTTATTTTTTTACATCTTTAGTTTTCGGAGGCAAATACACCTCGAGTACAATTTTATTTTTTACATCTGTTTCGTGGGCCTAACACAAAATAAAAAATTAATAAAAATATATCTTTCTTCCTCTTCACTCTACTCATTCTACACGTTTGGAAATAACTCCCTATTGCACATAGCAAGTTGTCCAATACATTGATTTTCATTAATGTTTGCATAATTCTGTTGTGGTATTTGCGAAATATTAATTTCAACTAAGATATTCGAAATTTCTTGCTCTTTTGTCATTTATTTCACAAATTCTAGCTTATTTTCTTTTATTAAATGCTAAACGGAATCTAATAATATGTTTGAATTTGTAGAATAATATTTGTAACTGTATTAAAAAATGTATCAGAAATCGCGTGTCAGAAAGTGTGTACGAACGTGATCCGTCATGCACCCTATATAAAATGATATCTTGTATAGTTGAATATAACATCTTTTATAGTTCAAGATAATATATGGTAGCATGGAATCTTTAACTGTATTAAAAAAAATGTGTCAGAAAAAACATGTCAAAAATCGCGTGTCAGAAAGCGCATATCTGCGCGGTCCGTCATGTACCATATCTAGAATAATATCTTGTATCGTTCAAGATAATATTTTGTCAGGTGGAATCTTTAATTGTATTAAAAAAAATGATGTGTCAGAAAGCGCGTGTTAGAAGACGCGTTGTTAGAAATCATGTAGGGACGCGGTCCGTCATGCACCACATATAGAATAATAGTTTGCATTGTTCGGTGCAATCTATTTCAGGATAATATTTTGTCAGATGAATTCTGGGTCTGAATTATTTCTCTGGATTCGAAATAGCAAACTTGTATATATATATTTGTATCCTAAGATTTTTGAAAATTGATGTAACGTCGTATCTGTATTGGTCGGATACGATATTCGTATTTGTATTCGTGCAACATAGTAAATAACAAGTATTTATATATCTTTAATCCATAAATTAAAAAATTAAAAAATAATATCAAAATTTATAAATAACAACATATCTTTAATTAGTAGTATATAAATATATATATATTGGGGAGTTCTATCATACACCCTTTTACAAGGATATTTTGGGTATTTTAACAATTAATTATATTTGTAAAAGGGTGTATCATAAAATTTATTTTTTATGGAAATTTTGGTTTAAATAAACAACAAAAAATTCCAATTTAGTTAAACATTAATTGATAAATATATTTGATATCTTACCTTAAATATTCATAAATGGATAATTACTCCAAATATCCTTGAAAATGGGTGTATGATAAGGAAAGGGGTGTATGATAGAAGCCCCCGTATATATTATATATAAAAAATAACAGACAAGGTATAAATAAAAGATATCTTTTATTTTTATCGATAGATATAAAATAACATAAAAAAAAAATATAAGAGAGGACGAAAAGGTATCGAATAGTGGGCAGTGTTGCAAAAAACGGTGTAAAACGGTAAAAAAACGGTAAAACGGTGCCAGACCGTACTGTTTTTTACAAGAAAATTTCAAAAAACGGTCAACCATTTTTTTACTGTCTTTAAAAAAACGTTTTAAACACTTTTTTTTAATTGTTTTTTTCATAATTTTTTTTTTTTTTTTTTTTTTTTGCATTAAAATCACTTAGACGTTTTTAGTAAATTTGGAGAGAGATCAAAGGTTCTCTTCCAAATAATAGTTGTAATTAGTAGAATTTTGTGTCTAATTCGTACATGAACAAGGTGTTAACTCTGATCCAGCTTATCATGGTCAATTATTTTGTGTCTAATTCTGATTGACGCATCTAATTAGTTGATTTTTTGTCTAATTAGGTAGCTAAGAAGATTTATTCTGATATGTTTAGGTCGATGGACATTTATTCGATATGTTTTATTAGTACTTCGTATGTTTTTTTTAATTTTGAACTTTCGTGTATGTTTAAGTTGAATTATAAAAATTGAATTATTATATTTTTGTTTGTTTTATTTTTAAATTTATATTATAATTGCTATAAAATATTGCCGATTTAAGTAACCGTTTTTTTACCGTTTTACGATCGTTTTACAGTAAAACATTAAAACGGTGACCGACCGTATCGTACCGTTTCCCGTCATTTACAACATTGACAGTGGGTAAGACAAACATGAACGAGAAAGGACTGGACAGTTGGACAGTGAACAATTTCATATTACATTTCTCATAGTGCAAAATAATTACTGTTTCACTTGCGTGTTCAATGGTTATGTATGACAAACTGGGATAATATTTGAGAAATATCCAGACCTAAACAAATAAATAAATAAAGTATATTCATAAAATTAATATGATGACCTAATTACATAATAACATAATAATAATACTATATCAATTTATTATTCATTATTATGTTAATGATATATGAATAAAATATGAATGATTTGTTACTGATTATATAAATTACTTGTTTGAATAATTTCTAGATATATGTGAAATAGTTAATTAAATAATTGTTTCACAATATCTGAACAAATTCTTAAAAATAAAAAATAAAATATTATATAAGATGTTACATATGTTCCCCAGTCTATTTTCTCCAAGAAACCAACATTTTTTTATGAGAAGTATTTTTTTATCCAAAACAAATACTACAACATCTAGTGTCGACATCTCTTACAGGTTTTTTTTGGAGGAAAACAAATGAGAAACTCCTTTTTTAAAGAATTTCCCTTTACCGAAAAATATACTTGTTATTTTAAAAATGTACAGTCAATTATAGAATTTCCAATATTAGATTGTGGGATTACATTCTCCTCGCGATACTCCTATTTTCATCTCTTCTCTCCATTTTTTCGTTGCACATATCTTCGAATATCACCTCTAAAATTATAATGCGGAGTTTAATTGTTCATTTTTCTTGTATTAATGGTACATTACGATCCGTCACTGATAGTGGCGAGTAGACATTCAATTCGTGGGTGGCCGTAATCACGAGTTATCGTCGGAAATGGGTGGCCGTATCATACAATTAACATATAAATTAAGATATAATTTAATTAATATACTAATTAATATGTTAATTACTCAACTAAAAAAGAAGTTTTGAAGGAAAACCTAAAAGAACAAAAATAACAAGAAGAAGAACAAGACCAACCTTGTGGTGGAGGCCGCACCTCCACCCCCACCTCCACTCATCTTCACCTCCGCCCACTCTCCTCCCACGATTGAGACCACCACCAGCGAGACCGATCCACCCCCTTTCCTCCTCCTTACCACTTTCACCTGACCACGTTCGGCCATGTAGCTAGCCAATTGCGACAATTAGTACAACCTCCGATTTTTAAAGGCCTCAACTTTTTTTAGTATGTAGTGTAATGTAATAATAATCTCTAGAAAAGTTCACCAATATTTAAAAATTGATAGTTAAGTGATAATTGTTAATTATGTAATAATTTAGACTATATTTTAAGTTAGTTTCGTTTTTAAAAATATTTACGATCACTAATATCATATTAAATTTAATTAGTATGATTAATTTTTCTGTCTAAAATTCCAAAAAAAATGACGGGGCAGTCCTGCGCCCGACCCCTTACCAGTAATCTACCCACGACTTTGTGAGGACGACGGCCATCACAGCCACCCATCCACCCCCTTAACCAACCCCTTCGCCCACTCTGTCACGACCTCTTTCTTTGTACCTCATCTTCTTTTTGACTAGAGTGTCGATCTAAGATCGTGACGGCCTGACGGGTCTCCATCTTTCTTTTTTTGTGAGGCCGGTTCCGAACTCAGCCTCTTTCTTCTTTCTTGAGAAGGCAACACTTGAGATTCGGGTGAGAATTTAGTGTTTAAACTCCTCATTTGCGATTACACAGCACCTACAAATGACACATGGTGCCGGCAAAGGACAAACGGCATCGGCAGAAAACAAATGTCGCTGGTAATAGATACCAATGAAAGGCAAAATACGTTGAAGAATGGTTTTCATTGACGAGTGACGACGACGGCCGTCAACAAATTAAGATTTGCTAACTTTAATTAGGATTTCATTGCTTATTTATTTTTTATGTGCCAATAGGATTGTAGTATTTTTATTGTAAAGAAAATTGTAACTTTTTTTATATTATATATAACATCACTAAAATGAGTAAGTTCTTTAATTAAAAAAAAATATTTTGATTAGTCACAGAGATTTTGCGAGTAAAATTGACAAACATAGCAAATAGCCTCGTAATTCGTAAATAAGAAGTCCCCTAAGCCTATGGGCGTTTCAACATAAAATAAATAAATAAATAAGAAGATCCCTGACTTGAGCAGATAAGTCTGGCGATTAGGCAGCAAAATGACTGACTAAACCTCTGCCGAGTGCCGACTAGAATATATTTGGGCTGATATATTTAAGTTGGTGTGAATATTAGATTGACTCGGCCCAAAATGATTTTTTTTTGTTTTTTTATTAAAAACTCAATAATAAAAAAATATTTCTTCAATGTCACGGTTCGTAACAGGAAAATGAACTTAATAATTAATATAGTGGCAATATAAGCAAACAAGCCACTACACAATATCCCAATTATTGAATTTAGAAAAACAAGAGCTACCGATTATCTTAAGGAGCCGTTTGATTCGTGTTTTCAAAAAATGCCTTGACATGACATATGATGCTATGCATTTTTGGAAATTAAAATAAAATATATTTTCTCCTCATGAAAATAAAGAAAAGTCATCAATTTTCGTGCTAATCCTATTCTCATCAACTATTTCCTAGAAAATGGAGTATGTCATTACTTTATTATCGAGCGTGTAAACCAAACATAAGAATGGAATCCATAAAAAAGTTTTTCAAGACATTTTCAAATCGAAAGCTCCAACAAACACCCCCTAACTAATAGCCCTACAAATAGTAGCCAACACTATTGCTGGTTGACAAATTTTTGTGTGGTTGCCAATAATAATATTGGCGACACAATTGTTTTAATATATTACTTAAATATATTATTTAATATATTAATTTCATACATATAAATAAATTATTTTAGTATATTTTAATAAACTATTTACAATATATAATTCGTTTTTTTTTGAATAATTATTAATTAATTATATAATTCAATAATATTGTTTCAAATATTGTTTAATATATTTTAGTAACTTGTTTATTTTTTTCAATATATTATTCAATTTATTGCTGACACCTTGGAAGAGAGAGTGAAAGTTTTAATATATTATACTTATATTTGTTTTAATGTATTACTTATTTATATTATTAATATATTAATTCATATATTTAAATAAATTATTTAAAATATTAATGAGTTATATATATTTTATTATATTTTAGTAAATTATTTACTATATATATTTCGGTTTGTTGAATAATTTTTTATTTATATTATTTATCAATTATATAATTAAAATATTTTTTAATATATTTTAATACCTTATTTATATTATTTTCAATACATTATATAATTTATATTTTGTAATATATTATTTTTTCCGAAATTGGGACTATCATCTTTGTAGAGACTAGAGGAGATGCTTACCAACTATTGGTAGTCTGGTAGGCAATAAAAAATTCGATTCGCAATATAAATATAAAAATAATAAAATAAATTATTGCCAATCCAAATTATTATTTTCAAGAAATGACGGATCTATTAAGGAACTAGAAGGACAGCGGGCCGTGAACGTTTCGAATAGTGGTCATACCAGATCCGTATTCATATTTCTTCGGATACGGATATTCGGATACAGAACAACCCGGATCCGGATACGGATACGGTTCGGATATTAAACGAATACGGATACGGTTCGGATATTAAACGAATACGGATACGGTTCGGATATTGTCGGATACAAATACGGATACGGATTTTTTCCGGATATTAAAACGGATACTATTATATCATTATATAATATATTTTTTAATTATATATATACATAATTTTCGATATCAACAATCTAAGTTATTGTATTGAAACTTAATTTTATGATTGTGATTTTAAATCATCGAGAAATTATTAATCATTTATATTTTTTCCAACTAATATGGAATAAGACACGTAAAAAAAATATAATATCTAGATTCGGATCCGGATCCGAAAAATACCCAGATTCGGATCCGGATAATATCCGATTCGAATCCGGATCCGACACTAAAATCGAATATCGAATCCGAATCCGAATAAAGGTGTCCGGTTCCGATCGTATCCGTATATTTTTCGAATACGGTTCGGGTCGGTTTGGATAATATCCACACCATTTACATCCCTAGCCCCCCCCCCCCCCTAATTCTTTAATGCACATACTAACACATCAAGTATGTATGTGAATTGTAAAGGACACGCGTATCATCACTCAGTTGTAAATATATGAGATTCTATCAGATTGTACGTCTTAAATCATATTCTATCAAATTAAGATTTTATGAATTGAATTAGAATTTGAACAACTACGAGATCAACCACGACGATACAAATTAGCCGAGCAGTGTTGGAGGACAAAGAGATGGTAAAATCTGACCCGATTCGTCCGAATCCGAATCCGACCCGAACCGAAAAATGTTGAAAAGTCAACGACCCGAAACCGAAACGAACCAAAACTGAATCGAAACCGAATGACCTGAATTCGAAATGGAACCGAAACCGAATGAACCGAATCCGAAATCGATCCGAAACCGAATGATCCGAACCCGAATGATCCGAAACCTGAATGACCCGAAACCTGGACTAACTCGAAATCCGAATGATCCGATATTTAATATATTATTGCTAAAATCGATATAATATTGCTAAAATGTCTTGGGAATCAATAAAATAAATCTCGAATTATTCGAAAACTAAATTTTTGAAAAATCGAATGATTCGAAATTAAATTTTGCTTAATCCGAATGATCCGAAAATCAAAATAACCAAAACCCGAATGATCCGAAAATCGAAACGATCCGGAACCGAATGTTCCGAAAACCGAAACGATTTAGAATCGAATGATCCGAAAATCGAAACGATCCGAAAACGGATGATCCGAAAACCGAAACGATCCGAACGACCTGCAATCCGAACGACCCGCGACCCGAACGTCCTAATGATCCGAACGACTTGAAATCCCAAATGATCCGAATCTGAAATGACCCGATTCGAATCCGACCCTACCCGTCCGATTGCTACTGCCCCAAGATGATCGACACAGACAGTCAAATGCCATCGGTTGGCTTGATGACGACGGCGGGATCATACTAGTTTAGGTTCACCCTTATTTTGTAGAATTTTTATTTTTGTTTATGTGGATTGTGGGATATGTTAATAGACCGTGGGCCTATTTTTTTTTTTTCTGTTCACTTCTAAAGGAATGTAATCCCATTTTCTTTTTGATACCCGCAACAGATTGGGCGTGTTTGCTAGGTCAGTTTTGTGTAGCAGCAGGAAACTCGTAGTTGCTGGAAACCGATATATGAATATCAGGAAACTATGAAAGCAGGAAAATCCAAAAACTATGAGTGTAGGATGCTTAAAAGGTGTTTGATGAAAATCATAGGATTATATGTAGGAAATGAATAAAATATCCTATAATTTTATTGTTTCTAATGAAATTTTATAACTATCAAACTTATTCTTAATTATATCAAAATATTATTAATTGCTAAATACATTATTATTATTATTATTATTATTATTGTTGTTGTTGTTGTTGTTGTTGTTGTTGTTGTTGTTGTTATTATAGTTTTAAATGCATTTATTATTATTATTATTATTGTTGTTGTTGTTACTATTAGTTTTAAATGAATTTATTATTATTATTATTACTATTATTATTATTATTATTGTTAATTTCTAAATATATTATAATTATTGTTATATTTATTATTATTACACTTATTATTATTTATTATTATTTATTATTACTATTAATCGCTAAATACATTATTATTGTTATTATTATTATTATTATTATTATTAATTTGATGAAAATATGTAGGAAATGAATAAAATATTCCATGATCTTATTATTATTATTAATTTCTAAATACATTATTATTATTATTATTATTATTATTATTATTATTATTATTATTGTTGTTGTTGTTGTTGTTGTTGTAACTATTAGCTTTAAATGAATTTATTATTATTATTATTATTATTATTATTATTACTATTATTATTATTAGTATTATTATTATTATTATTATTAATTTCTAAATATATTATTATTATTGTTATATTTATTATTATTACACTTATTATTATTTATTATTATTTATTATTACTATTAATCTCTAAATACATTATTATTATTAATTTGACGAAAATATGTAGGAAATGAATAAAATATTCCATGATCTTATTATTATTAATATTATTATTATTATTATTATTATTATTTTCTAAATACAATTTCATTATGTATTATTATAATTATTTTTTTAATAAAATTATTATTTAGAGAATATTATTTTTTTAATAAAACTATTACTTAGAGAATATTATTTTTCTATACAACTAAATTTTAATACCATGAATAAAATTAAATATGATATTTAGCAAGATTATCTATAAAAAATAAAAATATATAACACAATATATATTTTATTATAATTGCATGATCATTGTTAGTTTTCAAAAATCCAATAGTAGGTAAGTTTTGAAACCCATACATTAACACTTGATTTCCTCGGTTTTCGAAGTTTTGAAACCCAAAACTTCAAATCTTACTACTCAACCGAACACTCCAAGTTTCAAAACTGTCAAATCACAGGAAACTCACCAATCCGAAAAACAAAACTGCACTAGCGAACAGGGCCATGGATCGGGCCTGTTCGCACTTAAAGTTTTTGGATGTAGTTTTCATCTAAAACCAGGTTTTGTGAGGATCGAAATATTTGGTGTTCGGTGACTCAATTTTTTATTCTAGTTTTGAGATTCAAAACCTGTAATGAGATAGGAATGGAGCTCTTTTCTTTGACTTTTCAAAACTTACATCCAAGTGGATTTTTCAAAACTTACATTAGAAAAAGTATTAAAATAATATTACTAGTCCCATCAAATTGTACATCTTCCAAAATAAAATATCATAATCAATGGTTTACTCCTCTGATAATTGAATAATTGGTACTTAATTTATGTTCATTTAGAAAAAAAAAATATAAACATAATTTTCTTAATTGTTGCTTAATTTGTTTTTTTTTAATTATTGCTTCATTGGTATTTAAAACGTGTGAATGAGTATACAAAAAATATGTGTTTCATAATATATAAATTACTTATCGATATACCGTATTCTTATCGGTATATTCTCTAAAAATTAATGATATTAAAAATAATGGCGTCAAAAATAATATTCTCAAATATTATAAATTACTCTTCCGTTTGTACCATCTAAAATATATTTGAATTATTGGTAAGATTTATTTTTGTCGCATGATTATAATATTATACTATGAGTGATAATTAAATATTATAATTATCGAATTTCATAAAAAATAATATAATTTTAAAATATTGTATTTTTGTTGTTGTTTTTTAACCTTCATGTACTACATGTATTAATTAATCTGTTATGTTATGTAATTTTTTAGCAATAGTGATGTATTTAGCAATTATTATTAATAATAATAATAATTATTATTATTATTATTATTATTATTATTATTATTATTATTATAATATTGTATTTAGAAATTAATTGATTAATCTTTTTTTAACCTTCATGTACTGCATGTATTAATTAATTAATATGTTTTTTAACCTTCATGTACTACATGTATTAAATATTATAATATTGTATTTAGAAATTAATAATAATAATAATAATAATAATAATAATAATAATAATAATAATAATAGTGATGTATTTAGCAATTATTAATAATAATAAATGATAATAATTGAATAAAAAATAATTATTTTAATAATAATAATAATAATAATAATACATAATAATAATGTAGAAATTAATAATAATAATACTAATAATAATACTAATAATAACAATAACTACAACAACAACAACAACAACAACAACAACAACAACCACAACTACAACAACAACAACAACAACAACCACAACTACAACAACAACAACAACAACAACAACAATCCTAGATTTTCATCAAACACCTTTTAAACATCCTACAGTCGTAGTTTTTGAATTTTCCTGCTACCATAGTTTCCTGATATTCATATATTGGTTTCCTGCAACTACGAGTTTCCTGCTGCTACACAAAACTGACTTAGCAAACACTAAATCTGTTGCCTTAAAAAGAAAAAAAAAGAAAAAAAGAAGTAAACAAGCCATTACTTAATAACGCAATTATTGAAATTAGAAAAATAATAAAATAAGAGCTAATGATTACTTAAAGTAGTAAACCAATATATGAATTGCAATTTGCGGTTACACCACCACCTCATCAATTTCATAAAAGTTGGCCTCCATCTTCCCCAACTTGGCCAAGTAAACAACCGCATTGGCCGGCGAAAGTATGTCAATGACCCGTTTAACCGCCTTCATCCTCGACATGTCTGCGGCCAGTGCCACCCTCTCCATTGTCGCCTTAAAAGCCGTTTCTGTCGATGAAATACCTCGTCCATTCAACAATGCTTTAATAACCCGACCTTCTGTTCGACTCTTCTCTTTCTCAATCGCAACTTCTTCTACGTTCGTCGCGAGTCTCATTGCCGTCAGTCTAACAATATTCTGCTCTTCGGGAACGACTCGAGATACTTCTGCTATATGATAGGCCACGACGGGCCGCCAACCACCAAACCAAATGAGAGCCCGCGAAAGAGAGTTTATCCAAGGAAGACAAACTCCAAGAAATGGGTCGTGGCCCACGAGTGCTCTTTTAGCCGAGAGTAATGACTCTTGATGCGCCATGAATGCCGAGATCAGGTCTCGGTGCTCAGCTTCTTGCACCGAAACCAAAGGAACGGACTCGAGTCGAGTCACGATGGTATTTAGCTCATCGAGCCATGATTGTAGGAAGAACTTGAATGGATCGTTTGAGCTCATTTCTCTCCTTTTGGTTTTTGGTTTTGGTTTTGGTAATGCTAAAGGGGATTAGCCTAGCTTATATATAGAGGGTGAGGGGGGAAGTATATCGAAAGGAGGTTTGGATGAGTAACGTGTTGGGTGGGGTGACGTGTACACAAGCTGGTGGCTAGTGCCGACTCACCAGTAAGTACAGTGCTGACTCACTAATAAGTAGCTCCCTCTTTCTTACCATTGAATGTTGGTAATTTTTGAAAGAGTAGTGATGTAAATCTCCTAGTACTCTCTCCCACATCCTTGATGATTATGATATGATTTAACATCTTCAAAATTAACACACAAAAACATGATTTAACATCTTAATTTATGATTTAATTATCTCAATTTATGATTGAACATACAATTAATATGTTAAATCATGAATTAAAATATTAATTTTTAAGGTGTTAAATCATATCCACCTCATTAAGGATGTAGGGGGAGAGATGGGGTATGTCCAACATTTTCCTTTTTAAAATAGAATTATATTATAGGAAAAGTTGCGGTTACATACAAAAGTTCAAATTTTTGGGAACGACGGATCTTTTATAAACAAAATCTTGAGAGTAGGGGGTCAGTTAATTAATTGATTCGTCATTGGATTTGCATGTAGTCATGTTGATGACTATAAAAATTGGTCAACACTAAATTAATTGGTGATATTATAATCATGATAACAATGATTATTATGAGGGTCGGTTTATATATTGTATGTTAAGACGACATATATACATTCCACAAAAGTGGAGATAAAAGTTCTCGATAATGTCAGCAAAAATTATTGAATTAATGGTTAATCGAATTAGAAAATAAATTTTAAAGAAATATAACAAATACGGAATACAATTAACAGACAAAGGGATTAATAAGAAAATTAGTTTTAATTACGATTATGACAAATACAGACCGATTAACAGATCTGTGATGATATCATATAGGCTATATATCTCACTTTTGTGAAAAAAAATATAATTTTCCGATCATAAATCATTAAAGTTAATTATTATCAAAGTATTTCATGATATAACTAAATACTTGTTATTTTTAGTTATCTACGTATATGTTCTACCTCTTTTTATTTGAATTTTCGTATTTGATATTGTATCTTTCAAATATATATTCATACATGGAAAATGTTGGATTGCCCTCCAAACTTGCGATTCATGAATACCGACTCCCCCCATCCTTGATGATTAGGATATGGTTTAACATATTCAAAATTAACACACAAAAACATGATTTAACATCCTAATTTATGGTATAATTATCTCAATGTATGATTGAACATACAATTAATATGTTAAATCATGAATTAAAATGTTAATTTTTAAGGTGTTAAATCATATCCACCTCATTAAGGATGTAGGGGGAGAGATGGGGGTATGTCCAACATTTTCCTTTTTAAAATAGAATTATATTATAGGAAAAGTTGCGGTTACATAAAAAAGTTCAAATTTTTGGGAACGACGAATCTTTTATAAACAAAATCTTGAGAGTAGGGGGTCAGTTAATTAATTGATTCGTCATTGGATTTGCATGTAGTCATGTTGATGACTATAAAAATTGGTCAACACTAAATTAATTGGTGATATTATAATCATGATAACAATGATTATTATGAGGGTCGGTTTATATATTGTATGTTAAGACCACATATATGCATCCCACAAAAGTGGAGATAAAAGTTCTCGATAATGTCAGCAAAAATTATTGAATTAATGGTTAATCGAATTAAAAAATAAATTTTAAAGAAATATAACAAATACGAAATACAATTAACAGACAAAGGGATTAATAAGAAAATTAGTTTTAATTACGATTATGACAAATACGGACCGATTAACAGATCCGTGATGATATCATATAGGATATATATCTCACTTTTGTGAAAAAAAATATAATTTTCCGATCATAAATCATTAAAGTTAATTATTATCAAAGTATTTCATGATATAACTAAATACTTGTTATTTTTAGTTATCTACTTATATGTTCTACCTCTTTTTATTTGAATTTTCGTATTTGATATTGTATCTTTCAAATATATATTCATACATGGAAAATGTTGGATTGCCCTCCAAACTTGCGATTCATGAATACCGACTCTCCCTCTTACTCGGAGGGAGGTTTGCAATCTCATTTCTCAAACGGGGATCCTCGTACCATGGTCGGGGGAAATGTTCAAATTACCCATACCACTACAAGAAGTCAAGTTATTCATTCTTATGATCGGCTATCAAAGACAAAATACTTACTCAGGCAAATTTAATTTACGGAAAAGAGGATTGCAACACGAGGAAACATGCCTGTTATGTGCTGATACGTTACAAACAACCCATCACCATTTTACGGAATGCCGATACATAATCAATTGTTTTCCCATCCAAAAAATCGACTGTGCGGGCAAGAAGTATGCGGGGCTATTGAGCTACAATCTAAGAAAAAACAAGGGCAACTAAACGATGAAAGAAAGGTATGCCGGTATACTTAGGAAGGGAGCTAAGATGCCGGTGCTTACAACATATTCGGCGACTTCACTACTTAGTAAGGTTGAGAGCGAGTTTTATACTCAAAAAGAATAGAAAAAAGTACACTTTTGCCCCCCAATCTTTTCCAAAAAGTGCACTTTGCCCCCCAAACAAAAATCTGCACCTTTTTGTCCCCTAATGTTTCAAAAATTGTTCAACTTGCCCCCTCCGTCCATTTGCTGTTAAAACCTCAGTTAACTGATAATGTGGCGTGCTGATTAGGATACAACTGTTAATGACATGACAATTTAACCAAACCCTACCCGATTGCACTCAAACCCGACCCGACAACCCAAATAACCAATACCCAACCCAACAGCCGCTCCCCCCTCTCTCTCTTTCTCTCCCTTTCTCTTTCTCTTTCTCTCCCTCGTGATCGCCTTCTGAACCCTACCCGATTGCCTTCTGAACTTCGTCGAGTATTAAAACCTCAGTTAACTGATAATGTGGCGTGCTGATTAGGATACAACTGTTAATGACATGACAATTTAACCAAACCCTACCCGATTGCACTCAAACCCGACCCGACAACCCAAATAACCAATACCCAACCCAACAGCCGCTCCCCCCTCTCTCTCTTTCTCTCCCTTTCTCTTTCTCTTTCTCTCCCTCGTGATCGCCTTCTGAACCCTACCCGATTGCCTTCTGAACTTCGTCGAGTACCGATCGAAGTCATCTTCTCGCCGCCTTAACTCTCAGCCCTCTCTTCCCTCTCTCCCTGACGGTAAATGAGCATATCAACTTGCAATTTTTTTCGAATTTCAACACAAATCGAATTTCTCGGTTAAGAATCTCACCTTTGTTCAAATCCAATCTTAATCGCTGTTATTTCTCCCCTCTCGGTGAACATTTCAACAGATCTAAAAAAAATTACAAACAGGCCCCTGCATAAATTTAGTATTTACAAAAAAGCCCCTGTTAAAGAAGGAAGATCGCGCTTTGTAATAAAAAAATTTGGCAGGGTTATGTAAGAAATCTTCTATTCTGAGCCAGCTCGGGTTTTTCTCTCTCTCGGACAATTTAGAGAAGGAAGATCGCGCTTTGAGCTGTAATTTTTCATGAAATGGAAGCCATGAATCGCGTAAAGATCAAGCTTTTGGGACCCCAAATGGCTTCCGCTTCTTCGTCTTCGTCTTCGTCTTCGTCTTCTTTCTCTGCTGCAATGTTCATGGCGAATTCGTCTTTTCATTCTACGCATGTTCTAGAGAAAAAACGAAAAACGCATTGGCATTACGTAAGTTTGCTTTAGTTCGATTTCCTTTAATATTTATTGGCATCCCAATTTGGTATTTGTTCTCGATTGAGTTTTGTTTGCAAACTGTTCGGTGAAATTTGTGTCAGAAAACTATATTGTCAAAGTGTTTGATGAAATGCTTGTTTTTTTTTTATTAGAGATTTAATTACTATGCGAAGAAGAAGAAAAATAGAGGAGAACCCAAAAGAGCCAATCTCTGTGACTATGCTGAGTTGCTCTTTCAGGTCCAATTAATCGATTATTATGTGTTATATGTTTTATTTCTGCGAAATTTTGAAATAACTTTTTGATTTCAGAGCTGGAGAGAAGAGGAAGAAAGGAAATAAATCAATTTTGAAATTGTGAAAAAGTTTCATTCTTGTTTCTTCTCTTTGAAAATTGATGTGAAAATGGACGAATTTGAACTGAGAAATTTATTCTACACATGCAGGTCAAGGAAATAAATCAATTTAGGAGACAATTGAATGGAAATGTCGAGGTTCTTAAATCTTCAAGGAAATAAAGCGGAAGCGAAGAAGAAGAGAAGAAGGCGAGTCACAAAGCGGACATGCCCGATATTTTGTCGAAAGTGAAATCGGGTCTCCTTATCAGAAATTTGAAAGAGATGTAACGAAGAATTCTGACGAGGATACTTTAGTATATTGGTACCGAAGATGTGGTCTTTGGTTTAAATTAGGGAGATGGGGATACTTTAGAAATCGACACAATCGACACAATTGACTGATATCGAAGATGGGGGAATCATGCCTTGTGCATTGGCGGCGACAAATTAGGGTTTAGGGGCAGGGGGCGTGGGGGGGGCTGGGGAGGCCTGGGGAGGCTGGGGTGGCTGCGGCGACAATTAGCATGTTTTTGCAATTTCATGCTTAATATTAATGGTGCCTTGTTGGAGAATATGAATTCTTTTTACATTTTTAAGATTTCATTGACTTGTGAATTATTTTTACATTTTTAAGATTTTATGGACTTCTATGTAAATTTAAGATTTATGTTCTTGCGATTAGTATTAAGAACTCGCTCGAAAATAAAAAATATACGCATTGACGGTACAAACATGTATTTTCACAAATTATGTATTTTTGAATTACAAACATGTCGATCCCAAACCGCTAACCCTAACCCAAACCAATTATGTATAGATTTCGAAACATAATTAAATAACTTCAATCCAAATTTCAAAACATTAAAGAAGTTTCAAAGACGCATCATTTCCCCTAATACACGAACTCGTAACCAACAACAAGCTTACAATAACTCCACTAGCACAACCATTTCTTTTCTTTTTTGACAAATTTTGGAGAGGGTTCATGAGTCCCTCTTCCAAAGAATTTTCATTAATCATGAAATATTTTTTACAAACCATCCTTTCTAATTTTCTATATCTACTTAACAATATAGATTTTTATCAAAAAAGAAAGGGCTCCTTTTGTTTGCCGAAAGCCTATTCTATATATTTACCCAGGCTTTCCTTCTCCTAAAAATTAAACAGGCCTACAAAATTGTTTCGGCCCAGGCCCATCGAAACAGCCTGGCCTTCAGTACCGTTTATTGCTAGGTATAGCCGCCTTTGTCTTCTTTTCCTTACCCTCCTCGTTCTCATCGCGACCCTTCCTCTCCTCTTCTTCTCTATCTCACTTCATTATCACTCAGATCTATGAGACCTTCATCCTCTACAGATGAATCCATGGCGATTCTTCTGTTAGGTCTGATAGCACATAGCTTTATCTCGCCATCGATCTCCTCTGTGATCTCATCTCTAGTCCTCGTACCCTCTGTGAAGGCTCTTCTGCAACGTTCTTTCCATATCACAAATATTGAGATGGCGTACATCTGTCGTATTTGTAATGGAGTTTGCTTGGATAACAGTCCAGTTCTGAACAGATCTGAGCTATCAATGGAGGTTTGAGGCACTAGTTTGCATCTTACCCTGTCCCAGATTTGTTTCGTCAGATCACACTCTGCCGCCAGGTGTTGAGCTGATTCAAGGTTGCTCATGCATAGAAAGCATCTGTTTACCAGGTTCCATCCTCTTTTTTGAAGGTTGTCGATTGTGAGGATTTTGTTTTGTTGTATCAGCCATGCGAATACTTTCATTTTCTCTGGTATTTTCAAATCCCATACATTGGATAAATCACTTGTTGATAATACACAAAGTATGAGGTTTTTGTATGCTTCTCTCGTTGTGAAACCTCGCTTTGTTTCTGATTTCCACTTTATTTGATCTTTCTCATGTTTTACAATCTCTATGTTTTCAATTTGTGTTTCGAAATGTTTGAATTCCTCCTCTGCCCCCTCTGACAACTCCTTTTGAAAGAGGGTTCTTTTTTCCTTTGTGTTTTTCACTTTGGCTATGGAGATTTCCTGCTCCAGTCTATGACTATGGAGGAGAGGAAATTTCCTGGCCATCTTCTCTTCCCCCCATTCTCCCTGCCACATTTCAACTCTTTCTCCATTTTTAATTGAGAACTGTGTTTTGGCAAAAAAGAATTCTTTCTGCTTTTGTATGATTCGATTGAAATATGATGATTGTGGGTATTTGTAATCACTCTGAGGAGTGATTGAGGGAATTAACGCTTGCCAGTTTAAGCCAGTTTGGTTGTGGAAGTATTTCCATAGCCATTTGAGAAGCATAGCTTGGTTGAAAGTTTCCAGGTTCAGGATGCCCAGACCCCCCCCCTTTCTTTGGTCTGCAGACTTGCTGCCATTGTACCAGTGGGTATCCTGTACCAGAAGTCCCCTTCCATAAGAATGTTCTTCTTACTCTATCTAGCTCTTCTATTACCCATTTTGGGAATTCAAAAACTTGGAAATAGTATGTGGTTAAGGAGGATAGGACTGAGTTGATGAGAATGACTCTTCCCCCTATACTCAGATAAGGTGCTTTCCAATTCTCAATTTTGGATTTGAATTTTAAGATGATTTCCTGATAGAAATCATTTGTTGGTTTTTTATAGTGAAGAGGATAACCAAGATACCTAATTGGTAATTTGGCACAGGGGCACCCTAATTCCTCCTTAATTTCCCTTATATTTTCTTCATCTACTTTCTTCTCTCCTACCAGAATAAATTCTGATTTATCAAAATTAATTGACAAACCAGATGAGTTGCCAAATGCATTTAACAGAAATTTTAGCCTTTTCACTTGATTTATCTCTGGTTTTATGAAAAAAAGAGAATCATCAGCATAGAACAATGCTACATGTGCTTGCTTTAATGGTCTTTGAATGAATCCTTTTGCAGCCATTTTCTCTATGATTCTGCCTAGAGTATCCATGGCTATTATAAACAAATGAGGGGAAAGTGGGTCTCCTTGCCTCACCCCTCTTTTGAGATGAAGGGTTTTTCCTGGGGTACCATTAAGCAGAATTTTTGCTTTACCATTAAAGTTCCAATTCTGGATCCAATCCAGCCAATTGGGACCAAATCCCCTAATTTTGAGAACTTGGATGATGAAGGGCCATGAAATCGTATCAAATGCCTTATGAATGTCTGCCTTGAAGACAAGTAAGGGTTTCTTGAGGCTGTGTGCATTGTGAATCAACTCCCTTGCATACACAAAGCATTCACTTATCTCTCTGTTCTCTAAGAACCCTAATTGGATTGGTAAAATCAGTTGGTTTATGTGGGCTTTCAATCGGTTTGCTAGGATTTTTGAGATGATTTTTTGGATACTCGAGATTAAAGAGATTGGTCTGAAGTCTTTGGCATGTTGGGCATCATCTCTCTTGGGAATTAATGTTATGTAAGAGAGAGAGGCTTCTCCTAAGCCTTCTTTCTGATCATGAGTTGTGATTATGTGGTACACCTCATCTTTTAGAAAAGGCCAAAAGACCTTATAGAACTCCCCATTTAGCCCATCTGGGCCTGGAGACTTGTTGGGTTTCCATTTCTGGATAACCTTATCTATCTCCTCCCTTCTAAATGGCTCCTCCAGTGATGCCAGCTTCATCCTCTCCTCTTGAAATATACTGGACATCTCCAGTGTGGGCATTTGAGGGTTTTCTTCTGCAACTTTTCCCATGAGATCCCTATAAAAAAAGGATAGTATATTAGCTTTACTCTTATGATTAGTATGAGACTGGCCTGTTAAGGGATCTGTGAGACTAGGAATCATGAGTTTCGTTTTCTGCAGAGTGGCTGCTCTGTGGAAGAAGTGAGTGTTTTTGTCGCCTTCAGCTGCCCACTGAGTTCTGGCACGCTGTCTCCAGTGTTCCTCTTTCAACTGTGCCATATCAGCCATTCTTCTTCTTGCCATTGCTCTTAGCCACTTTTCAGGTTCAGTTGCACTACTCTTCTCCCATTTCATCTCTATTTCTTGAATAATACTTGCACATTTATTTTTCTGCTGATTTAGAGCTTCTCTTCTCTTTTTGTTCCAGGCATTAAGCTTGGATCCCAATTCTTCTATCTTTCTTTGGAATTGAGCTATAGAGTCACTCTTGTGCTGTTTTAGATGATCAATTATGATGGCTCTTGCTTCATCATTATTCAGCCAGCTATTTTCAAATCTGAAATTGGTGTGAATGGGGAATTGAGTAGATGCTTTGTAACAGATGGGTGTGTGGTCAGAGCATGTGTTTGGTTGGTGTGTTTGTTGGCCATTTGGGAATAAATCTGACCATTGGTGGTTGTACAAGAATCTGTCCAACCTGGCCATTGCTACTGAGCTATACCATGTATAAGTTTTACCATAAAGGGGTAGATTGATGAGATTGCAGTTATTAATGAATGTGTTGAATTTCTGAGTCTCATGCCAATGCCTTGCAGCAAAACTGGACCTCTCCAGTTGATTTGTTACCATATTAAAGTCCCCCAGTATGCACCATGGAGAATCTATGGTCTTGCCATAGCTTTCCAGTTCCTGCAGGAATTCCTCTTTCTCTAATCTCTCTTGTGGTCCATACACACCTGATAAGGTAATCAAATTATTGTCCCATTTACATCTCAATTTTATTGATATGAAATGAGTATTGAATTCTTCTTGAGTTAAAGAGAAGAATTCAGGGTTCCATGAGATTAATATTCCCCCCGAGGCCCCTTTTGAATCAAGTGTTGTATATTCACTATACTTCTTCCCCAGCAATTCTTTATGAATTTGGTTTGTATATTCAGATATTTTTGTCTCTTGAAGACATATAATATCATAATTCTCCTCTTTGATGGTTTCTCTTATTATTTTCCTTTTCTCTATTGCATTTGCTCCTCTGATATTCCAACTTAGAATTTTTAATTGTTTTTGCTTCATTTTTAATGTTTTCCTCTTTCTCTCTCTACTTTTCTCTTTTCTGAGCCTACTCTATCTCTCTCTGAGCTAATGAGCCTATTATCTCCTTTATAGGTTCACTTATCTGAATGCCATTGAGATGAGAGCTTGACTTATTTCTTCTTCTGTTGAGTATTTTCTTATGTTTGTGTTTTCATTGTTTTCTTCCCCTTCATCTTCTTGGTCAATGATTATCTTATGATTGCCCTTGAATCCTTTCTTGGTGCATCCATATGAGACCTCACTATACTGAACCATTTGGGCTTTTTCCATTGTTGGTACATACATTCCTTTCTGTTTTTCTTTTAGTCTTGTGCTTCTTCTTTTTTCTAGCATTGTTACTCCACTTTGCTCCTCTTCATACAATTTTTCATTGCTTTCTCTTATTTCTGAAATTATGGTAGGAGGTACCATCTCCTGCACATGTTTTGGATCCTCTCCATTTAATTTCAGAACTGGACTTCTCCATTCCTTTATTATCTTGTATGCACTCTCTATGATTGCCATTTTTTCTCTGGATACACTTAATTCTCCTTTGCTCTTGCTTTCTGATCTCCTTTCTGGCATCATGACACTTGGACTCAGTACCTGTTCTCTTGAGTCTCTACTCAAGGACTCAGTTACCTCTTCACTCGGTACCGGTACAACTTCCTTGACTTGCATTATATCTGAGTCTGAGATAAGGGTTTGATCTTTCTGTACTACCTTCTCTTTCTCCTTTGCTGTATCTATTCTTACCCATGTTTTTGTTGGTACAGGTTTTTGTTGCCCTACATAGATCATATGAGAATACTTGGCATCTTGTACCACTAGTCTCTGAGGCAACACCACTCCAGATCTCTTCTTGAAAGTTAAGTGAATTTCTTTCAATTCAAATTGGCTTCTTATGTTTTTAATTTGAGAGATTACACCATAAATTGACATCAAATGATTCAAATTTTCAGGTGTGCATAAACCTTGTGGTACCCTTCTCAAGACTACCTCAGATTCATCCTCTAATGGTGGAAGTTCCTTTGCCCAAATGGAGTTTATTATTCCATTTTCTATTTGTATTATATTTATTTTCCTTTCATTGTTTCTGTGGTCTGTATTAATCAAAGAAGGACATGAAGCTATGACATGTCCTTCCTTGAAACACTTCTTACACTTTATCTCTCTCCTGCACTCTTCCCTTCCATGGCCATTATGTAAGCATCTCACACAGTAAGCCATGGAATTCTTCTTCTTGCATTCTCTCTCCTCATGTCCTAATTCTTTGCAACGTCTGCATCTCACTAGACTCTTGCATTCAATCTTGCGATGACCTGAATCGAGACATTTGAAGCAGAATACTTTCTTACTCTTCTTCTTCTCTACTTTTGTCCAAACTTCCTCTGGTTTTTCGTTTAGAATGGTTTCGCCTTCTTTGGTTACTTGGGCATAAGTCTTGATTATCGCCATTAATGGCGATACGCAGTAGAAGAAAGAAACGTGAGTAGATAGCAGGGGGTTCACAAGGGAGGATTATTCCTCTAGAGAATCTATTCTCCCTTTATGTTCACCCTGTTTCTCTCTCTAGACCGGCTCTCCCCGAGGGGGCTAAAGTCTATTGTTCTTGCTTCTCTGGTCGTCTCAAGAATCGCCTCAAGAATCGCCTCTCAAGAATCTAATTAGGATCTTCGAGTCGGTTTAAGCACAACCATTTCCCCTAATACAAACCCTTAAAATATTTTGCGATAATTAGCGGCACAAGACAATGCAGCGCCAGTTATGGCAGCTTGCACGATTTGCTCGTGCGAAGCACGTTCCGAAGTCAACGCAACCGCTGCACCCGTTACCGCTCCAGCCACTGCACTGCTTTTCTGCATAATAATGTGTGTAATGCTATAATGTCAAATATATTGAACAAAAAGGGAATGTGAAGAGGGCAAAATGGTAATTCTAGGGACATACATGAAACTGAAAAAATGATGAAAATTGGAAAAAAAAAAACTGGACGTTGGAAGAAATATGTCATGAACGGAAGACTAATGTGCGATAAATAATGTGAAAAGGGTATTTTTGCATAATTTCACTTTTAATTTCGAAATTGGGGAATTTTTCCTAGTTCTTCTAGTAATTTCGAAATTGAAGAAATATAAACTGTTTTTATCCAATTTCAGTTTTGTTTTTTCGATTTTAGTTTTTTTTGTAAGAATCCAATTCAGGTTCTACAAAATACCTGTACAGGAAATCGATTCACGACAGATAACCGGAGGAAACTCGAGATTGATTCACGGTAGTGACTTCGTTAGGGATTCGGCTTCTTGCTTCTTGCTTCTTACTGCTTTGCTTCTTGTCTTTTCTTTCTCGAAAATTGCAACGAGGTGCTTCGAGGAAAGATAAGTGGGCGGTGAAGAGAGAACTGTAGATCTAGGAGGCAGCAAGGAGCTCATGGCGACCTAGTTTCTCGGCGACGACCCTTGCTCTTTCTCTCTGGGTGAGAGAAGCTTTACGAGAGTGATGTTAATGGTGAGAGAAGCTTCACGAGAGAGAGAGAGAGAGAGAGAGAGAGAGAGAGAGAGAGAGAAGAGAGGGCTGAGAGTTCAAGCCGAGAAGGTGACTTCGATCGGTACTCGACGAAGGTTCAGAAGGTTCAGCGCGAGGGAGAGAGGGAGAGAAAGAGAAAGGGAGAGAGGAGCGGCTGTTGGGTATTGATTATTTGGGTTGTCGGGTCGGGTTTGAGTGCAATTGGGTAGGGTTTGGCTCAATTGTCATGTCAGCATCAATTGCCATGTCAGCATGATTTGTATCCTAATCAGCATGCCACATCACCATTTAACTGAGGTTTTAACACCAAATGGACGGAGGGGGCATGTTGAACAATTTTTGAAACATTAGGGGGCAAAAAGGTGCAGATTTTTGTTTTGAGGGTAAAGTGCACTTTTTGGAAAACATTGGGGGGCAAAAGTGTACTTTTTTCAAAAGAATAGGAATATTATGCTATGCTCCACAATTTCATTCAATTTTTGTTGATGAGTCACCAATAAAATTGGATGAAAACTGTTTCCAATTTGTATCGCAATGTTGCTTCCAATTAATTTTTTTATTTTAATTTGATTATTTTAATTGAAATTTAATTCATTAGATCATTGATTAATTTAATTAGAAGTTAATGAATTGAATTTTTAATTGTATTTTATTAATATCAAAAAATTTGGAATAAAATTAGAAATATTTTTCACTCAATTTTTATTAAGAACGTCATCATGAAAAGTTGGGCAAAAAAATGTAACAACGAAACAAGAATGCGAGCGAATTTTAGACTCAAAAGACTATAACATATCTGTACAAAACTTTGACCGACCAATAAAAAAAAAAAAAAACTGAACCATAATATCTATGTTGAAGAGAATTCATCATTAGAAGTAGTCAAACGTAGAGTAATGATACAGGCCACACCTTTTTCCCACGAATTGACCACACCCTGGCACGTGACAGCCAGCTATTGGCTGCAGCTAAAGTGGTGGAAAGCTGCAGCCAATAGCTGGCTGCTACGTGGCAATTCGTGGTCAATTCGTGGGAAAAATGTGTGGTATGTATCATTACTCGTCAAACGTATACTCGCGAAGGGTTCAAGAAATATCTATTATTATTTTAAAATAAAAACATGTAACAGCTCCCACATGAAATATCTGACACGAATACATTGCATTAAATAGAGAAAATATCCTGTGTGCCCCAATCTCATCCAACAACGAGATGGGCAAATTGAGTATAGTAAATTAATTAATATTCAAATCAAAATTATTTGAAGGTTAATTGACATCTTTAATTAACACGTCAATGTTAATATCAGTACATGTTAATTAGCATGTCAATTCAATTAACCAATTAATTCATTCGTTAATTCATTCAATTAATGATGTTAATCATTCTCACCTTATAAAAAAAAATGGAGTGAGTTTTGAGGACATCATATATAACCCCCATTAAATATCAGTTACGTGCCAAATTGCCAATATAACATTCAAGTAATCACTCTCAGATGGAAAAAGAAAATACCAAAGGATAATTATATCATACCCCCATTTTCTCACCACATATTCTATATCACAAATTAACCATTAATTAATGATTAATTATCATAGTAATTAACAAAAATACATTCGATTAACAGTTAATTCATATTAATTAAGAAATGTTTAAGTATAGGTATTTTAATTATATATTAATTAACTGTGAATGAAGTGTTTTTTTGTTAATTATTTTCCTAATTAACCATTAACTAGGAGATTACCCGCGTTTCGCGGTGGTTTATTTTCATTTGTTTTGTCATACACATAATATATAGTTATGATTTTTCGAGAACAAACATAAGACTTTGTGAAAATGAAAATCATATTGATTAAGGAAGTTTGATGATGACAAAATTATTATACTATTTCTGAATCCGACACAATACGAAATATTTATTTATTACTTTAATGCAACACATAAAAAAAATATTTGCCATTATAAGATAATAAAATAACATGCGTGGACATAAATAAAAAGCAAAATCATATTATATTTTAAATTTTCATATCTAAAAATAATAATAACAACATTGTAAAAGTTCAAAATATTTATTTGTGTCTGATAAATTTTATGTAATAAGAATAATAACATTGTAAAAGTTCAAAAAAATTATTTGTGCCTAATAAATTTTATGTTTCATGTTTATTATTAAAAAAATTATTTAAGTTAAAAAAATTATTTGTGTTTAGTAAATAAATATCTTTCATTTTTATTATTTTTTTAAAGATTAACATGAAATTTGTTTTAAGTAAAAGTACAAATATAACATACTTAGTAGTATTTGCATTTTTTTTCAATTATAGTTTTACAAAAAATAATAATTAGGATTACAAGTCATTAATGTAATTATATTTTTTATATTTTTTTTACATAATTATTTTCATAATTTTAAGTTAGAGAAAATATTGAATATATGGTAATATGGATCTCAAAATAAAGATAAAATTCAGGTGAATATATTTCTTAATTTTTTAAAATTATATTACGAAAAATACTAACTATATTTGATGTATGTTTTTTATATTATATATTATTTTATTAATGTTAGATATTTAAACTCTTCAAATTCTATTTGTATTCACAATTGATCAATCATGTAACATATTGTGAAAAAAATCAAAATCAAATAGAACTGGTCCAACATGAACCTAACGAATAATATTTCGACACATCATTAGTGTAAGGTGACGTGACCTTCTAATATTGCTTAAAACTATGTGTAAACTAAGGGACACATAAATGTCAACAAATAAAACATAATCACACAAAATCAAAAGTTAATCCATGGTTCATATATTGCCACACATCATAATCTAATGGTTGAAATAATTGTGATGATGTGGCATGATGAGATTGCAAAAAAATGGGTCCCAAATAAGAGTGTTGGTAAATTAGGGGATAGAGGGGGTGTGAGGAAAATGAGGGGTACTGTATACAGTCTCAATACCAAAAGGATAATTATACCATACCCCCTCATTTTCCCAACACATCCTCTGTATGACCAATTAACCATTAATTGATGATTAATTAGTAGGGTCATTAACAAAAATATATTCGATTAATAATTAATTTATATTAATTAAGAATTATTAATATATATTTTTTAATTATATATTAATTAACTGTTAACGAAATGTCATTTGGTTAATTACTATACTAATTAACCATTAATTAGGATATAGAGGGTGTTGTGGGGGAAATAGAGGGGTCCTGTATATGGCCTCATACCAAAATAGCAAGTTCATGCCACGCGCCAATAATGCATATTTTAGTGCAATACCATATCCTAACTATTTAATAAAAAAGGAAACCACAACTTCTTTCTTACACTACGAACTCTCTCTCTCTCTCTCTCTCTCTCTCTCTCTCTGGTTTCTAAAAAAATCTAAAACAGGAAACTCAACAGTCCCATAGCTAATACTCCGTACTCAACCTAAACTTGCAATTGCAGCTGCATCTAAACCTGGACTTCATTACTTCCATAAAAGTGGGCCTCCATCTTCCCTAACTCGGCCAAGTAAACAACCGTTTCGGCCGGTGCAAGTACGTCTACAATCCGTTTAACCGCCTCCATCCTCGCCATATCCGCCGCAACCGCCACCCTCTTCATCGTCGCTTTGATAGAAACCTCCATCGACGAGATGCTCCTCCCTCTGCCGAACGCTCTGACAACCTCGCTCTCCGTGTTCACAGTCTCTTTCTCCACCGCAGCTTCTTCCACTTTCGTCGCAAATCGCATCGCATTCATCTCGACTTCCTATATTACCTCGCATTTTAACTACCTACACTATTCAATTCAGCTCGTATTAAAGATGCGGACCTGTTCAGGCAACACGACGCGACAACCTTTTGCAACGCTATAGGCCACAACAGGCCGCCAGCCTCCGAACCACTGGAGAACTCGCGTCAGAGAATTCGTCCAAGGAAGGTGGATTCCCATAAAAGGGTCGCGACGAACGAGCTCTCTTTTAGCAGAGAATAAAGACTCTTGGTGCTCCATGAATAACGAGACGAGGTCTCGTTGCTCGGTTTCGTGTAGCGAGTCGAGAGGAACGCATTGGAGTCGGGTCACTATGGAGTTGAGCCTGTTTAGCCACGAGGGAAGGAAAAAGTTGAATGAATCCATGGAATTCATTTCTCTAATATGTGTATGAGAGTATACAATTAAGTTTCTACCAAAGAGATGGATGTGTATATATAGAGAGAGTTAAGAGTGACTAGGCTTGTTTGAATGCAAGACGTGGATGGAAGGGGAGTAGCGGCTCTTGGGAGATTCGAAGAGTGGATCCAAAAAATAGCCGTTGGGAAGGGAACATCTGTGGTATATTATTACCGACTCAATTTTAAGGAGCTCACTCACAGGGATATTACCGACTCGATTTTAAGGAGCTCAGTGCTCACTCACTGCATGACGTGTACGCATCATATTTATTTCATTATCGTATTTGATTAATATACTGAGTAATGAAATAACATCATTCGAGCTATGTTAGCCTTAGGACATACTTCACGAGTATATATTTTCGGGCATACTTTTCATTTCCAAATATTAAATAATAAAAATATTCTATAGAAAATATTTCTTTCCCGTATAGTTACTTAAATTGAATACATAGTAATATTTCATTTATTCAAATAATTGAAAAATTGACTTGGAATAATATTTTATGGAATGAAATTCCTTGGAATTTAATATTTCGGGATAGGTACCTAGAATTTTTATCTAGATTTGTACCTAGAAATACACGTGTCAGTCAAATTTAGAACTTTTAGAAATTTATTTCTATTTAAAAGTTTGACGTGGTTCGACTGTGATTTGCCACATATGCTTCTAAACAAAATCTAGGTGCGAAATCTAGATGCCTATCATTATTGATATTTTAAGTGTTATCAAGAAAGTAGTCTCATGATGTGTATAAACTTATTAAATCCTAGATAAGCTATCGAGAAAGTATAGTCCCGTGTATTCCTTTTTTTTATTTTTTTATTTAACATGTTTAATTAAGCACAACACGGGTTGTGGAAACGATTTATTTATATACAAAACTAAGCAAGCGTGACAAGAGATAAATAAATAAATAAATAAACGCCCTATGGTATGTATGAATTATATTTCCTTATCAAATATCAATGATACGTAAAAAATTCATCATACCATATATTATGAGAAAAGCTGCTGAATCACCATCTCTGCATTCCCGTTATATTGCACCAGAAGTTCAATCGCGTCCCCTCTTGGCAACGCCAAAAACTCCTACAATACAAAAAACAAACAATAATTTACCAAGTGAACAATTTGCAAAAGAACCCCTAGAATAAATAATTTTGCGAGGGAATGAATGACAATGACATACCATAACTTTGAGAATAGCATTCTCATCGCAATCCGTCGACGTGGCAGGCTGAGGGCTAGTTTCCTCCGGAAGCTTCCCGCTGGAGCAAGTGCTGATCAGAGAAGATCCGTTGTTATTATTCCCGCAATCATCGTTCGCGGCCTTGGACCGGGAATCCAAATCCCGTTTTTGTACGGAATTGAGTTCCTTCAATTGGTCTATTTTCAAAAGGCTCTCGAACCGGTCCTTGCACATCTGGAGCTTGAACCATTCCGTGTGTGTGTGCAACGTGGCTCTCATTATTTTCATCAGTTCCGGCTCTTCTATTCCTAGTTTCCTCCCTATAGCCACCTGTTTAAATATTAACATATATAAATCGATTAATTTTCAAAAAGGACCCTGAATTTTTAAGTATTGTGTACTTGGAGGGAAGTGGCGAGGACTGGTAAAGGAAGGGCCTTTGTTATGACATCTTCACTCGGTTGAAGCAAAGTGATTAATGTCTCTTTTAATGGCTTTATCAAAGATTGATTATTTGCTGCAAGTGGGCCCAAATATTCGTTCGCTACTTTAAGCGCCCCTTCAGTATCCCCTCCACTCACCATCTTCAGAAATTCGACCTAACAAAAATAAAAATAAAAAATGAAAATTATATTTACTATTTAGGTTTAGTAAGGAAATAAGTGCGTACCTGTTTGAGCTGGAATAGTAAAACTGGATTTTGAGTAAAGAAATCAGGATCCAAGGAATTGATTTCTTCGACTACTTTCTTAGCCATTCCTTTGTAAGCCAGTTCTCTCATCTCTAATATCACCTCGTATTTCTCTTGATTTGCGTCTTCACTGGTACCAACACCAATAGAAGAGGATTCAAATGGAGAGTCCAGTTCTTCGTCAACTCTTCCTCTCCATCGTTTTCTTCTTCTCGTTATTAAACCCGAACTAGAAGAGTCGCGATTTCTAGATCTCCTTAGCCCCCTATTAAACCCTAATTCTTGAGGCGTCACTTCACTTGTACTACAATCCTCCGTTTCTTCTTCGTTATTACATATTCTCTCATTTATAAATCGTCTCTCAGTATTTTCTTGAGCATTTTCTTCCATATGAATATCTGAAATGTATTAACAAGACTAATAAGATAAATGTGATTGAAAAAAATGTGTTTTATTTATTTGATAAATTAAGATTATTATTAAGGGAGGAATTATACTGGAAGGGAGGGATTGAGTTATGCCTCTGTATACACAATACTCATGCACGAGCTTGTCAAGAGAGGGCAAATCGATTTTCATTCTACAAAGCTCATTCTGCAAATATTAATAAAGTTTAATAATCATGACAAAATCAAGAAAACATTTAAAGAAATAAATTGAAATAAAAGGATAAAAAAGAACCTGAAATGCAAGAAATAAATCTCCTTTGGCAAACTTCAAGCTATCAACAGCTCCTTGTCTCGTTAACTCCACTGCATGAGCAAGAGCTTGAATATCAACCTAAACCATATATAAAAATAAATAAACCACGAAGAGAAGTAAATGATTTTGAAATTTAAGTCAAATTAGGGCATACCTCGTCAAAAGGGGGCGATTCGTAAATGGTCTCTTGAGGCAAAGCAGGGGGGTCTCGATCTCGATACTCGAAGAGAAGTTTTTCAATTAGATCTAAAATTGGAGATGGAATTCCTCTTCGAGAACTATATACTTTGTGTATACTGTATGTATGTATATATATATAACAAGTTAGCAAACATGATTATTAATCAATAATACGAAGAAAATTACCTTATCAAGTATCTCAAGGTCATTGAGAAAATTGGATCATAAGCATGTAGATGAGCTCTTAATATGGACGATACTAGTCCAGCTAGTTCATACCTCCTCTCCTCAGACCACTGCAATTTACAAAAATAATAAAAAAGTTTCAAAACGAGAAGAAAATCGAATGAAAAGTTGGAGTGAGTTAGAGTACCTCGCTTGAAACTGGAGAGGTTTGATCTTCTTTACTGTATATTAAAGCCAATAGAACATGCTTGAATTCTTCATAAGCTTCCTATATAGAGCAAATATAAAATTCATGTTAGTTTATATAAGGAAGATTTTGTTTGCATCACAGATAATTATATGAACAAACTTACTGGATATGCGTCAAGAGCACATGGCGCAAGAGCTGTACGCAAACAATGAATTGCTTGTTCTCGATCATTCTCTGTCCCTTTCCTTAGAAACTCGATAAATTTCTAATGAAATCGCACAAAAATACACAAAATCAGATAATTTATCAACAAAATCTGACAATTAAACAGAGTAATCGATACTGAAAACAGTCTAAACACCTGTTTCTGGAGACGGAAGAGGATGCGATGATCATCAAGCACGACAGGCACATTCAAGCGCAATTGATCCAACGCGGCCTCGATTTCTCCTGACTCAATTGAGCGTCTGATCTGGCGGATGATCAGTCTCGACTTATACGACGAAGCATGCGAAGACGACGTAGACGGCGAAGATTCAGATGAAGGCGGAGAATTAGGGTTAGGGTTCGAATCATTCTCCTCTAGGTGGATGAGGTGCTCGGATTTGGCGAAATCAAGGATGAGGGAGTCCAGAGTTTCCCAATTTACCAGCGAGTAATCCATGATTGCCTGGATTTTGAGTTCTCGTTGGTTTTGCTCCCGGGGATGAAAGAGAAAAGGATAGGGGCTGGTTTGTAAGAGAAAGACAGAAGAAGGGCTGTAATGAAAATGTGGGTGGATATTTATCTCGAGTTGGGATCTGTCCAGATCTTTTGTATCTCGTACTTTATGTCCATCTGTGTTTCATCATAAATACGATTTATTACGGGGGATTTATATATTTATCTTTTGTTAAACTTAAAATTATATATATATCTTTCTTAAAATTAACATATCATATTTACCATTTCATAAATCTAAAATATCATATTTGCCCAAAATGTAAAACCATCCAATTTGCCGTTAAAGTTAACGGTCAACATTTAAAATTACGATTTTACCTTTTGCATATTTACCTTATAAAATTCCAAAATATCATATTTATCCTCTAAATAATAAAAATAACATACATACCCTTACTCACTCGACAAGAAAAAATCACGTCCTACAATTTAATAATATTTTTAGTTATGGTTATATTTTTGCAATCAACCTATATTTTTTACATTTTTGTTTTTGTCATTTGAAATTTTGAGATTGGTAGAGTTATTATCTTTTGGAATTTTATTCATGTATTTTTTGTGTTTATATTCTTATCTATGAGATTGCATTGTTTTATTCTTTTTGGATAAATATGACATTTTTTATTTTTAAAAAGGTAAATATGATATTTTGGATTTTTAGAAGAATAAATATGTAAATGATAAAATAGTTGACCGTTAATTTTAACGGAGAAATTGGATGGTTTTTAATTTTTTGGATAAATATGATATTTTAGACTTATGAAAGGGTAAATATGATATTTTAATTTTAAGAAGGGTAAATATGTAATTTTAAGTTTAAGAAAGGGTAAATATGTAAATTCCCCATTTATTATTGTACATGATTGTTCTATTAATTATCAATTCGTGTGCACAACAGCACAATAAGTACATCTATTAAAAAATAAAATTTCTGTTATAAAATAAAGAACGAAAGAGAGCATTTGGGGGAGACAATATTCTTATTGAATGAGTTGGAGGAATACAATAGCTACTATCCCCTTTATATAGTAGAGGGCGAGTGCAGGCCAAGAAAGATCTTGCCATATAAAACGCTAGAATACAAGGAAATAATACAATATCAAATATACCAAATATCCTATAATTAATGTCTCCATCTTCACAAGATTTGTTGCTTGACATCCATATATTATATTTATAACACTCACCCTTGGATGTCAATATTTCGTACGCATAAGTTGCTACCTAGTTAAAAATCTGGTCTGGAAAAACCCAGTGGGATAAAAATCATGACTAGGAAAAAAGAGTGTAGCGCGTATTGTTTCTCCCCCTGATGGGTACACATATCTCCAAAATAACGGAGTTTAATCTTATGTCTTAATTGCCTGAAAGTTTAGTTGGCAAGAAATTTTCAAGATTATTACTTGAGCGAATTTGATAGATATCAATTTCGCTGCTCTTCTGGAGCTGGTGTGAGGAAAATAATTTGGGAGAATTATCCTTGTCAGGAACGTGCCTCATTAAAAATCTTGCCAGGAAAATCCATTGGGATAAAACCATGGACAAGGGAAAAAGAGTGCAGTGCGAACTAAATCTCCTCCTCATATATGCAAATCTCTTTAATACGACGAAGTCTCATCTTGTAAACCAAGTTCTAGAAAGATGCAGTGACAACGATTTGGTGAAGAGATCATCCAGGTTATCATTCAAGTAAATTTGTTGGACGTTTATCTCACCATTATTTTGGACCCTCGAATTGCTGATTGTTGTGACCAATAATACTTAAATGTGGTACTTCTGGACCAACAAAATTTTCATTATCTTCTCCGTGACGAAAATAATTATTCTTCATATCAATGGATTGATCACTATAAGAGAAATTAATGTGTGAAACTTGTCAATTTTAAAACGTTTCAAATATTCTCTTCATAGATAGATTGGTGAACAAATACCATATTTCTTATATACTCGATTTGCAGACAAAGAGAAAATATTTTCTTTTCAGAGTCTTTATGCAGTTCTTGCAACTTCTTCAAGAGTTTCAATGATATTCAAATCATCGATGTATACTGCAAATCCATAATTTAATCTCTTGACAAAGATACATTGATTTAAATCCTTCTGGGATTTTCATAACATTATAAAGTGATCCATATTTTATTATAACGTTCACGAAAAGTAAATGGAGTCCTCGAGATTGCCAATATAATCAAAATATGAGTGTGATTTCATTTCTCATTCCAAATTCTTATACATACATGTTTGTAGTTCGTATGTTGCCTATAATAGTTGTTTGGACTACAGGTCCAAAATCTTCACGTTTTCAAGTGAATGTTATTCTTCTTGAATTGCTTTAGTCACTTTGTATATAAATGGAGAAATGGTTACAGAGTTTCCTTTTGGATATTTGTATCATAAAAATATGCCTCATTAAAACCTTACTAGGTAAAACCCAATGGGAAAAATCGTAGTGGAGGAAAAAGAGTGCAACATTATTATGCTTCATACGCCTCATAAACTGCCTCGTTAAAAACCTTGTCAGGAAAATCCAGTGGGACAAAACCATGATCAAGGACAAAAAAATTGCATTGCGTATAATTTCTCTCCCTCATGGATACAAATATTTTATGACTTAGAATTTCAACCTTTTGCACTAGTTGTTTAGAAATCTTAATTCCCACCGACAAACAAATTTCTTCAGGAAATATTTATTATATTTGTAATCCATGAAAAATAATATTTCACATTTGATATATGTCACGTCAAATTTCTTCTTTTAGTACTTGTCTTTTAGAACTCTTCGGGAGTTCAAATAATTATTAATTAAACACTATTTATTTATAATAAATATGCATCTGCGAATTTAATCATTCATACCGACATATATATTCTTACTTATTACATCGATTATATGTTATGGCTCAAATTACTATTCATGCAAATATCTTTGTAATTTAATATAATATATCTCGAGAGAGTTTAAATTGTATGCTTCAGGCATACTAAATCCTTCGGGGATTTTCATGAATATCGTATCAAAATGAGTCATGTGAATAATCTGATATAATAAATACAAGAAACAATTTTCGTCCTTCAGAGACCTTTAAACAAATTAAAAACATAAATACAATTTGTATCACCATGTAAGGTGATTTTCGGACTTCAGGTCCATCAATATCAATTTCTTATGTGATTTATGTTATTGGCCAATAATTTTAAATGTCGACATTCCACAATTGATTTAATTTCAGATCCTCGTTTTATGAATTATCAATTGAAAGCGCACCCATGCCAACTTTCTAATAACTATAGTTTTATTTCGGTTCCATCTTCTTCTAGTAGAGACATTATTTTGAGATCTATTATTTTCAACAATTTCGATGTTGTCAGGTACCTGAACCTTTTCTAAAGGTTATATATTTATTTATGTCAAATCTACTAATTAATCTTTCATTATCCTTTTAAAAATGATATATATTATTAGAAGTATTATCAACTTCTTTATTGCCAACTTTTACTCATGCTCTTTTTTGTTCCTTACGATTTCTAATATTGGAACCGATTGGTCGACCAAGCTTCGGGTTTATATCAAATTTAAAATTATCCAAGGATATTATACTACAAATATGAGCATTTTAGACTGGAAACTTTTACTCATTATTCATTCCTGTATTGATCAATGCATCAAATCACCGATTTGCAAGTTCGTGCAAATAATTTATTTATAAACTCCTAGTTTTTGTTTACATGTTCGAGGATCTGATGTGATGATGCAATTCATATAATTTCTTATTTTTTCAGTTTTCATTCTCTCCCCCTGATTTAGGCACGAGTTGTTGATATTTTAATTAATATCTAATGAAGTTCTTCGGGACTTGCATGATATCTTATATCTTCAAAACTTTTACTCATGTTTGGTTATTTCATAAACCATCTTAGTTGTTTATGTAATTTTTCCTTCATGGATTTCGTATTTGAAACATACATATTAAATAGTGTTGGTCTCTTGAATGTAAACTTCTAGTTTACAAATACAATTTTAAACTTTTAGTTTGTGTATATCATTTGAACTTCTGGTTCAAATAAATAAATGTTCATGATATACAATTTTACAGAATAAATCAACCATATATATACCAAACACTTCTTTTAACTCGTCCATGTGTTATCACACATCTACTACACATAAAAAATAAATTGAGTGAATACTTTTTGCTCCGATCACTCACAAGTTATAAAAAAATGGGGAATACTTATGATAAATAGTTGGTCTTAATCGAGTCATGATCGTGACATGCATATTCTATGTCTAAGCAATTAATCCAAATCATAGAATTGCTTTTTTGTTTTATAAATTGAACTTCTGGTTCATAATAACATAATTTCAATTTTACTAATATAATTGCATGTCATAAAAATAAACTAATATGTTTCTATTAACATAATGACTCTTTTTGGGAGCAATATAGATAATGTCTCTTCTGGAGCAATCAAATAACGACTCTTCTAGAGTCATCAATCATAAACATACGCTCTTGTAATTTCATATACACATCTCTTTATTGATGAAATAAATAATTCGACACAAAATACACTTTATCTTGATAGATAAGAAAATCATCCATTTTTCTTCTTGTTTTTCTCTTCAAGAGATTTCATAAATAATATAGGATTTATCGTGTACTACTGGTACAACTATTTTCAAACCACTCTTGAAGATTATATTTTCAGACTCTTTGTAATCATATTTTCACGAGTCCTTTTATTTATTATGTGATTTTGTTATCGTGATCAATATTTGTGTCGGATATAATTTGGACTTCAGCCTTCGAGGCAACATTCACTTCTGGGAATGGAATAAAATAAATTATCAATTTAATTTGTTTTTCAATAAAGAAGACATGATAATGTTAATCCAAATACTTCTTAAACTATCTTATTTCTATTTGCTTTTGCATGGGCGCATTTCTAGAATATTTTTAATTATTTATTTTATTCCAATCTTTATTCATATCAAGTCTTTAATATTGGATAAATATATTATATATTTTGTGCTCTTGCAACTCCAGGTGCTTTCAATAACATTATCAACTTTACTAGATGCTCTTAAACTTTGAACATCGCAATTTTGTATTGAAACTCCGGGTTTCAATAAGATAAAATTTCAAACTTTGTGTATTAATAAATTGGATTGCAACTACAGGTGCAAATATAAACGATAATAATGTGCGAACAATATAAGTACATAAACTAAACTTACTAATAATAAATGTGCGAGTAATAAATTAACATAAAATAAACATGCAAAAATAAATATAAATATGCTCGCAACTTCTGGTGTGTATTTTCAATGAGCAACTACGGGTGCGTTAACATACACTTCTGGTGTATACAACAAATTTCATAAAATTTAATATTATAATCTTAAAATACATAATCTAGACTACAGGTCCAAAACATGCAACATAAACTCTTATTATCAGAACATATACATGCAACATATACTCTTCTGGAGTATTATGTTTTCAACTTTAATATTATTATACTTACGATATTATTAGCATGCTTCTTGCATTATACTATTATGCTTATTTCATTGGTATCATGCTTCTGGCATTAATAACTATGTTACGCGGATACTTCAAAATGCAGAAGTATCCTGAGGATACGCGTATCCGATACGGATACGGGTGCGATACGACACGGATACGTATCGGATACGTCACGTGTCGTATCCGAATATTTTAATATTTATTTTTTCGGATACGGCGGGGATACGGCAGGATACGGCTGGGGATATGTCCAGGATACGGCTGAGATACTCCATTTAGGATATTTCGGCCCATTATATAGTTTGGCCCATAATATTTTTAAATAAATTATATATGATACTTCTAGATTAGTTCTAAAATATTTCTAGAACAAGCTTATGATAGTTTTATGATACTTGTATTGTTTGATTGATATTATTTATTATCATGATATTTAACTTAAAAATATTATTAATTTATTATTTAATTTATTACTTATTTATTAATTATATATAATATAAATATATTAAATTAATAATTATATAGCCGTATCCGTATCCGTGATTTTTTGAAAATTGCAGTATCGCCGTATCCGTATCGTATCGGATACGCTACCCGTATCCGTATCCGTGCAACATAGATTAATAATGTTTCATAATTTAAATACTAATACTCTTTCAATGAGAATAATACTACGAGTATAGATCTTATAAGCACAATAAACTTGTGTATGCGTCAATAATAATAATCTAGCAACTTCAAGTGCATCACATAATATATATTCAACTTAATAAGCTTGAATAAATTTACAACTTCAAATACATACAAAGAAAAACAAACTTACAATTCTTGGTACGTTAATAGACTTACAACTTCTGGTGCATTATTTAAATGAGCAACTTCGGGTGCTTTAATAAACTTAATTCCAACTTCATGTGCATAAATGATTTGAATTAAATGTGCGAAAATAAATGTACAAGAAAAACAAACGTGCGAAAATAAAAGTACATAAAATAAAATTAAATGTACTTGCAACTTCTGGTGCGTAATTTAAACTCGCAACTCCTGGTGCGTTAATAAAATGAACATGCAACTTCTAGTTACATATCAATAATCAAGTAAATAATATGGTACATGAATATACAACTTCTGGTGTATAATTTATTTTGCATTCATACAACTTCTGGTTGCATTCCAACTAAAAAAAATCATCTAAGAAAAACTTCAAATTTATAGAATCAAAATAATAAACATAACATGAAAATAATAAGTCTAACAATACATATAAAAGTGGCTTTCCACAGGTTATATAATATAACAGAATAAAATCATGAACTATCAAATTGAACACTTCATAATATGATCTATTAAAACGAAAGGAAGCATTCAAGTTTTATTTCAATGAGCTAGCAGTCAAGTTTTATTTTCAATGATCGAAACAAAATAAAACTGCTAACCTGGTACCTTCGATTATTTTACCTTCGTTTGAAATTCTAAAACGTCTTGATTGAAATCTTGATTTGTCAGTTGGTCAGAACTTCGTGCTGATAACGTGTTATTCCTCCAACCCATTCAATAAGAATATTGTCTCCCAAAATTCTCTCTTTCGTTCTTTATTTTATAACAATTTCATGTCTTACAGGGTATACATAATATTTTGAATTGGTAAGAGATTTCATACTAAGAAAAAGGTTTTATCAAATATATATAAGCAATCTTTTATTTGTGCTTAGCCAATTTTTCATATTTTATAAGATTATAATGATAGGAATATAACTTCGTTTTCATATTTTCACGTACAATTTTTTCTATTAATATTTTGTAATTTAATTTACAAGATAACCTAGATATTTTTATATTTGCATATTTATTTACATTTTCTTTTGAGAAGATCAGTTTTAGCTTTGTGTGTGTTTAATCAGGATTTAACTACACTCAAACTATGCATGAAAAAAATTCAATGGATTGCATTAAATCAAAAAATTCAAAAATAATCAAGCACTCGAGATTAAAACTTCACTAAACCCAGAAGGTTTAACCAAATCAAGCCCTTCAATCCTCTCTCTAACAATTCTCGCCTCTTCCAATCTACCATCACTCATGTATATATTCGACATCGTAATATAGTTTCCCGGATTATTCGGTTCCATCAAAACCAGTTTTTCAAATGCTACTCTCGCAAACTCTACGTTACTGTACAAACTACAAGAAGCCAAAAAGGCTCCCCATACACTCGGACTAGCCTTCATAGGCATTTCATCGATCAGTTCAAGCGCGTCTTTAAATCTACCAGCTCGGCTTAACAAATCCACTATACACGCATATTGCTCCATAGTTAATACAACACATTTCTCACGAACAAAATTTTGAAATAATTCTAACCCTTCACTCACTAGCCCACAGTGTGTACACGCCATTAAAGCATTAGTCAAGGTTAATCCATCTGGATTAAACCCAGTATTCAACATTGCCTGGACCAGGTCCAGGGCTTCCTTTCCTAGACCATGAGAAGCAAACGCACCAATCATAGTATTCCACGAAACAATATCTTTAATAGGCATTTTATCGAACACCTTATGTGCGGACTCTATGCACCCGGTCCGTGCATACATGCTTACAATTGCATTTGCCACTATATTATTAAACTCACAAAATTTCATTTTCACGTAACCATGTATTTGTTTTCCCTTGTTCAAGTCGCAAATTGGAAGAATGGTTACTATTGTGGTTTCGTCTATATGTATACATCTCGATTGCATTTCTTTGAAATAGAGGAAAACTAAATCGTGCAATTTTAATTGCACAAATGCGGCGATCATGGCGTTCCACGAGACCGCGTCCCTCGGGTTCATCAACCTAAACACGGACTCGACGGCGGAGATTCTCTGACGAGATGCGTACATAGTGACCAAAGCTGGTCCGGCGGAGCAATAGAACATGTCGAGATTTATATTCTTGATTCCATACGCGTGTAATTCGCGAGCAGTATTAAAAGCCGAAATGTATCTACAAGAGGAAATGACACAGGACAAGATGTCAGGATCTGGTTTGACCCGACTTCGAAACATCATTTGTTTGAAGAGCGATAATGCTGCTTCGTGATCCGTGCACCGAGCGAATCCTGAAATCACAGCCGTCCACGAGACGATATTTGGGTCGGGTAGTTGTTCGAGAATTGATAATGCTTCTTTGCATTGTCCGGCCTGACAGTGTCCATTGATTAATGTGTTCCATGTGACAATATCGGGTTCGAACCCGTTGTATTTCATGGAGTTGACTAGCTCGATAGCTGGTTCGATCAATTTGATTGAGTTGTAAGCTGAAATCATGGAGTTATATGATAGGATATCTCTCTTGGGCATTAAATCGAACACTTTACGAGCGTCCATGATGTTTGCGTGGGACTTGGCATATGCGGAGATAAGGGCATTGGAAACTGGTAAGGTAGTATCGGATCCGAACTTGATGCAGTCCGTATGGAGGGATGAGATGGTGAGATGGAGTGATTGAGCTGAACGGAGAACTGGGGGGAAGATGAATTTATCAGGGGAGATTGAACTGGACCGGAGGAGGGAGTAACTGGAGAGGCAATTGGAATGCAAGTGGAGGCGAGAGAGGAGAGTGACGAGGGAAGTCCAGGCGAAAATAGAGGGTGGAAAAGGGAGAGAGGAGAAGAGATGGAGCGAGGTATGGAGGTCGTGTGAAGAAGAGTAGAGATGGAGGAGCTTGGTGACGTAGAAAGGGGAGAGAAGGTCGTTAGAGAGGAGGTGTTGGTGGAGCTGGTTGATTTGACGGTGGTTGAGGCTGGCCGAAACGGCGGCGATCGCCGATGACAGAGACCGCTGGCTCATGGAGCGGAAGAAGAAGTAGAAGAAGCACCATTAGGCCAAGTAAGGAATTAAGGACCCAGTTTTTGTTAACGGTTTAATATAAAATCCGAGAAACTATTTCTAAAGAATCCAAAACTAGTTTCTCGGTTCTAGAAAATCCATTAATTGGATTCTTGCACCATGCAGCATAGAAAATTGAAGGCCTATTTTACTACCCTTTCAGTTCTTTCTAAAATAAAGACTTCTGTGATCATTATATAGGCCTTTAAGCAATTTTTCTCAAAAATATATAGTTATTTGTAATTGTAATTCTTTTAATTATTCATTTTTATAGTTTATTCAATTATTTTTTTGTAGCTCATTTTTGTTAGTGAGTTCAGATTTTCATTTTTGGCCATTGAATTAACCAATGGTAACTCGTATAGTCGTATTTACTCAATTTGAATATTTGATCAGAAAAAAAAACTACTCAATAATAGTAAATGAGAACCAAAAATAATAATAATAATAATAACAATAATAAACAATGTCTATAAATATCCCATACGATAATCAAATAAAAATAACTATAAATCCAATCTAAACATCAACCCATCGTCACACTCGGGCTCATAAAAAAAATCCTCGACCGCGGACGTGGTCGGTAACTCGAACTCGAAATCCGAATCATCTATATCCGAGTCATCATCGTCGTCACTGACGCATGCAGCTCTAGGCAGCGCGACGGTCCTAAACGCGTCAGGAATCATGCGTACAGCTCGCCCAGCCCAATCTCCGGTCCTACGGCAACGTGGGTCTCGGGTGAGTGGAGGCTCCGGTGCCATCCTCAAAACCAACCAGTGCTGATCGTCTAACTGCCTGAAAGGAACCTGGATATCGTGCGGCCTGTATGCTACCTCGTGATCACGCTGCTCTGCGGAACTATCGAGGCCCAATCTGTTGAAAATAAGTCAAAAATAATGTCAAGAATAATTATACGAATAATAAATTAGTAATTATAACAAAAACATGCTATAGGTATTTGAGTATATAAATATGACATACCTACGAGCAGTGCATAGGCGTAACGCCTCGGAAACCATCACCGAAATGCCGTCCAAGGATCGCCTCTCCTATAAACAAAAATGTATGGTTTGTTATTAGTTTTTATCTAATTCCTACTGCACATAATGTATATGAATTTAATTAGTAATATAACAGTATTAATATGATTCTCCTGTCTAATCAACGAGTGAATATAAAGTATTGGACTGGTACCATGAAAATAATGAACTGGTATCACTACAATGAACGAGTACCAGAGAAAAATAACAAAAGAAGAAGTTATTCATATAATGTATTTACTTCTGTATCAAGTGAAAAAATAACAATAGGAGCTAATGGTACCGAAATATTAGGAGCAAATTTGATTAAGAAATTTAAGAGGCAATGAAAGGCTGAGGATTATAAACAAATCTTGATAACAAATAACTTCAAATTAGCTCTAATGAACTTTGTTCAGAACATCAATAATATTGAAGGACTAGTAACAATAAACCTACATGTTCCAATGAACATGCAGTAAAACATAAAGATTGATTCTTTATTAGATCAGTTCTTCCTGAAAAAATTTTATAACCAAAGAAACCACACAATTTTTATTTTTCTCTAATTCATATCATAATCCAATGTATTATCCAAAAAGAAAAAGAGAGAAATCAAAAGAACCCAAAAGATTGATCAAATCTAGAAGCCACACACTCCAAAAAATAAATCATTAAAACCCAAAAAGATCCAATCTTTCAAGTTTCAACAAAAAAAAGAGAGGAGAAATCAACAAAATCAGAAAATTTGCTCTTAATGTGCTTGAACCGATTAATTATTGCATATATTTACTAGTTGGTACCTGTGTGTAAGACTCTGGCTCGAGTCCTCGAACCCTGCAGTGCACCACACCTGCACGACGAGCTGATGCAGCAAGTCCCTCCATAAACGCAGCTCGATCTTCAACCTCTCCGGTCAGAGCATCTACTCGGCGTGTGCAGAAGCCTGCTCTGTGTATCTCGCCCAAAGATCTGGTACGGATCGAACTCGTACTGGCCACGCCAAAAGAGACCGGATCGATGGTCTCGGAGAAGCTCTCAGTGCGTGGAGAAGTCGGGAAGCATCCAGGACGTGAAATGGAGAAGGGTGATCGGAAGAACGAAGCAATCCCAGAAGCCATGGATGATGAGCAAGAGCAATCAAGATCGCCTAAAGAGAGAGAAAGATGAGAATGAAGAGGAAGCAAGAATGCAAGATTGAAGTGAGAGAAAGAGAGAGTGGGCGGTTGGAGAAAATAGAGGATGCAGGATCAATCAGCATCGTTGAATTGGGTAAATGTGACCGGTGCATCCTCTGATAGAAGGTTTTGATGGATGACTGAGTGCAGGTCCATTTTTGATAAGTTGTGCACCAGGATCATATAGAAAAAGAGATCTTTGAGTGGATAAATTACATGGATAACCTCTCTTTAACTATTCTTGAATCAAAACTTTACAGTTACCCCCTCCATATAAGTTCAATTATACTTAAGAACTTTGATAAAATGTCAATGGGTCGGGTTCGGATCGGGTATAGGCTCATCCATACCCTTACCCATCTTAATCGGGTAATATCCGTATCCGACCCATCAACTAATCGGGTAATTTTACCCGCCCCGTTTAGTACCTGCGGATTTTCGGATTACCCACGGGAAATTTTACCCACACCTAAACATATACAAAAACTTTAAAATGTACAAACGAAAATATATTTTTTTAAATTAAAATAACATCATAGATTCATATAACATAATAATATCACAAAATCACAAAATAGACAATAAAATATTTTTAAACATAAATTATGGACCGTGAATTAACAAAAATTGTATAATAAAACTATAATTGGTAGAAACATAAAATAACAGTAAAAACAAAAATAAATAAACATAAATCTAGGAAATTATTTATTTTAGTTTATTTATTAAACAAATAAAAAAACAAGTTATGTAATAACTAATCAGTATTTCACAGATTAAAACCAATAAAAAATATAAAAATATTAATATAATGAGGGTTATTAAGAATCGAGTTCGGGTCGGATATACCCACGGGTCGGGTACGACCTCACCCATACCCTACCCATCTCGAGCCGGGTATTTTTTAATCGGGTAATACCCGATCCGCGGGTAGACTTAATCGGGTATTACCCGACCCGTCCGGGTGGACGGGTCGGGAACCCGTCCGGGTCGGGTACCCGTCGGACACGAATATTATCCAACCCATCGACATCCCTAGAGAGAACGAGCGAGCATTGGACGACCAAGGAAGTAAGGAGAGGTTCTTTCTTGGTAAGCTGTGCACCAGGATCATTAACAAAAAAAATATTTGAATGGATAAATTACATGGAAACCCTTTCTTTAACTATTCTTGGATCAAAACATTACAGTTATCCCCCTCCGTATATGTTAAATTATACTCGAAGAACTTTCATAAATATGTTTTAGATTGATTTTAGCAATATAATATATTATGCTCACTCAAAACAATCTATAATTTTATTAATTGGGGATTAAAATACTTGCAATATTAGTGTGCACATAGTATATAGCAAGCGCTTATTCTTTCAAATAAAAGTAGGGGTGCGCAAACGGTTCGATTTATTTAATAACCTTATTTGATTCGGTTCCGTTCAAATTCGATTTGGTTCGGTTTTGACATTTAAAAAACCAACTAAACCGAACTAGCAATTTATATCATATTTTTTATATTTTTTCACTGTCTTAGTATAATTTTTTTAAAATTTGATATAATAATATAATAATAATTCATATGGTCTACTTAAAGTTTTGGCTAAATAAAATATAAATTTTATTAATGATATGTTTTTATTTTGAGGTTATAAAGTTTATTATTCGATTATCGGTTTAAAATTAACTTTGGTTATGTTTGAATCTAGTTATGTTCGGTTTAAATCATTTTAACCTTATTCGATTCAACTGAATCGAATCGATCGAATAAACACCATAATTACCAGGAGTACTTAAAGTATATATTTAGTTACTTGCCAATCTTATTTACCAAATATACAAAACAGTATACATGTTCTCACTTCTCAGGCTTGCTAAACTTTTTTAAAAAAATAATCTTCCTAATTTAAATAAATTAATTAAAATCAAAGCCCGGCCCAAAACAATAATAATAAATTTTGCCTTTCACCCAAAATGGATACGAGTATAACACGGATCCGAAATGAAGCGGGCCAACGGGATCTCTTCGTAAGTATCGCCCGTTATCATCAGTGTAAATTTACCATTGTACCCTCGGATCCCGCCACTTGTACTGTAGTCTGTGTGGTCTCTTTTCTCTTCATTTCCCCCAAACCCCCAAATTTCAAAACCCTTCCCTCTCGAATCCACTCGCCGCCGGCGATCTCAAGCTCCTGACGATGAATCCGCCGGTGAACCAGGGCTTCTGGACTTCATGTCCGCACTGCTGCCACGTCCACCAGTACAGTCGTGAGTATCTCAATCTCAAACTCCGGTGTCGTGTCTGCAGGAAGACTTTCGTCGCCGATCAACTTCCGTCACCTCCTCCTATCGTACCAGGCACGGACATGTACTACTGTTCTTGGGGATTCTTTCCTTTAGGGTACCCTCAAGGTCCGTCTCCTCCTTCCAACTGGACGCCGCTGATCCCTGCTGGTAGTGTTCCTCCATCCAATGGCAACCTTCAGACGGAAGATCCATCTGAGAAGAAATTCATGGCAAGAAAGAAGGTTTGCGTGTCGAAACGAACTGTGGGTAATAGAGTGGATGTAGAAGAGGAAGAAGAGGGGCTTACAGGGATCGATGTGAACGAAGAAGCGATGGTTTCTGATCTGATGGGTAATCATAACAATGATAATGGTGGTGGAATTGGGTTCGACATTGATGTGGATATGGCTGCCACTGAAGAAATCTTTGGTCTTTGGTAAATTTGAAGTTGAAATTTGGTTCTTTTTGTGGGTTTTTGTTTTGAAATTAAGGTGTACGTTGTCGATTCAGGGATGGTTTTAGCGGGTGATTTAGGGTTTGATTTTGTTGATGTATTGCGGTTTATGGATAATTGATTATAGGTGGTGTACTTTGGGGATTTTGCTGACCAGTTTAATTATGATGGTTTAGGATGTGTATATTTTGGAAAAATCTCTTATATTTGTCATGCATGTTTTTCTATCAAATTTTTAGTTCTTTTTTGTGAACTAGAAGTTTTGCAATTTAGTAAGTATGGGAGGTTATTCATCGAAAAATTGGCTTAAACTTGTGAATTGTTGAGTATTAATTTCCTTAATTGAAATGGTATTGTTTTGTTTGCAATGGAGATTTACCAATACAAGCAGCAAATTACATAACAAAAGAAAAATTGTGAAATGTCATAAATAAGTATGTTGCTGTAATTGTAGGAGGGTAAATTTGATATTTTAGGTGTTTTAGGGGGCCTATATGTAATTGCTCCTGTAATGGGCCGATTTATCCCTTGTATATGGGCTGGGCTAAGATATTGGCTAATTTATAAATTAATAAGAGCTTAGTCGTAGTTTCTTCTACATAGTTTCCGGATCGAGCTTCTTCTCCCTCTCCATCTCTGATCTCTCCGTGCCTCTCTCTGACTCTCTGTTCACGATTTGGATCTGCGATCTGCGATCTGCGAAGGTAATTTCTATTTTTGGTCGTGATTTTTGTCTTTGGAGTTTATCTCGATTTCATTGGATTTGCGTTGATCGAGTTTATTTATGGCGATTTTGAGTGTGATTAGAGAAATCAAGTTTATTCATGACGATTTCAAGTGTAATTAGAGAATTAGAGAATATATGCAATCGATCTTGGGTTTTGGGGGTTAATTTTGACCGAATAGTAGGTACTTGTAGAGAATTAGAGGGGATAGATTTGTGAGAACCTGGTAGTTTTTAGACTGAGAACCCATTTCACTGATAGAATTTGTTCATATGCTTGCATTATAGTGAGAGATTAAGGTCTTAATTATAGATTAATCATGAAAATTTCAATTCACTTGCAAGATCAGACTTTTTAGAGAAACCATACATAAAAGTTAAAACCCTACACACCCCTGAATCCTGATCCTCCAGAACCTAACCAAATTATAATTTTCAATTTGAAGTCTTTCTTACTTATCAATGAATAACGATTTTTACGTCTCAAAACTTGGATCTTAAATGCTTATAGTTTGAAAATGCTAAATTATATCTTGTAGATCAATTTGATAAACCTCTTTTAAGCACCAGAAAATAAGTTTTCAAACTTTTTATGGACCAAAAGGGGAACTAAACTATACTTTAGGGTATATGTTGTAATTAAATCTCATATTTTCGTAACCTTTAAACAATTTTAAAAAATGCAAAAAATTGGTCTTTTGAATTTCCCCAAATAATTTCTTTGTAATTATTTGTGGAATATGATTCTTAATGTTGTTGTAATCTAATTTGGTTTTCGTTTTAATTTGTATTTTTTTCAGATGTTTGATGATCAAGATTTGGGTTTCTTTGCCAATTTTCTTGGAATTTTCATATTCGCATTGGTGATTGCATATCACTATGTCATGGCCGATCCTAAATATGAAGGAAATTAATCTTTCTTTCTTTCTTTCTTTTTCTTTCATGATTTAGAGGAAATTGTAGCTTTATTATTAATGAACCTAAATCCATAAATTTTAGTCTTTTTTTTGGTATCGAGACATATAAATTAGTATTATGTAAGGACCCTTTTTAATATGGCCTTTTATGAGATTTTGCGAATCACTTTTCTTGTCAATTTTATTTCGTGGTTTTGCACAACTTATTTTCGCATTATAGTTCTGAAGTTAGGGTTTATTACGTGTTAGTGTTAAACCCTAACTTAGTCGGGTAAATTATTTTCATCTAATATTTACCCTTTATAATAATCATTTCATATAAATTGTTAAATGAATTTCATAGAAATTTTTATATAATCATATCAACACTATTTTTATGACAACAATAGTACATTGCAATTAAAACTAATTTTTCATACAAACAAATTATTTATATTTTGTTATTTAGTAATTGTCGGATATTTAAACATGACAAAAAAGAATTTATTTGGCATTTCAATGTAAAACTCAAAAAAGGTACAAACGAAAGTACCATTTTGTTTTTACTTTTTGGATCTACATATAGAAGAGAACCATCTAAAGCCTATCTTGAATGCATTTGCATATATACCCTCCCAAATGTATCTACTAAGATTTAATATTGAATGAGTGTCATTTTGATGTAAATTTGAGTTTTGTTGAGGATGTGAAAAAACTAAGAAAAAAGAGGGCCGAGTTCCAGAGTGGCAGTAAGGAATCGAGCTGGATCTAAAATGGCGTTTTTTGTGGACACAAAGAAAACCCGTGAATTTTTGCTTTCTAGATTTGGATTTTTATGATCTTGTTTAGAGTGGAAAGATGGTGAATACAAATAGAGGTGCAATATAATTTGGAATGATGAGAACAAAGTAACAAAAGAAGAATGGAATGGAGAGAGGACAAGTGGTCTCATGTGAGCGTGAGAGACAAGAAGAGGCTTCCCGTGAAGCTTGCATTATTGTTATCACAATATAAATATAAATATAAGTAGTTACATATAATAATTATCTGGATTCAATAAGAAGTAATTTATAATTTATAATATTAATATAAGGGTTGGACAAATTCAAATTTGGCCTCATTTAAACATGCCAACTTACAACCTAGAATCCTCCAAAATTCAAGGATCTACTGCTCTTCATTTCTTCCATACAGGTAAATCAATAAATTTTGTACATAACTAATTAAACAATTTCACTATTCTTCACAACACGCTAGTATAAAATAAAGAAATTAAATTAATTTGATCCTCATGAAATGATAATGTAACACTAAAATACACCTATAAGCTCACTCAATCACTCTCACTGGCTAGACCCTTATTTATACCCCCTCCTATCCCTTCATTCTCCTCAACCTCAAACACATAATGAAAATGTCCCCTCTATCCTTCCTCCTCCCTCTCTTTTTCCTCTTCTCCTCCACTTTCTCTCTAGACCTCCGAATCCAACATGTAAACCGCCATCTCCCTTCCTCTCCTCTCGACTCCGCCTTATTTCTCGCTCGTTCCGACCCTTCTCGCCTCTCTCTCCTCACCGCCCCGTCAAAAAACGTCCCTCTCGCTTCGGGCCAACAAATCCTCAACACACCCTCGTACATTATCCGCGCCTCCATAGGTTCTCCCGCGCAAAGTCTTCTCCTCGCTCTCGACACGAGTTCCGACGCTGCGTGGGTCCCATGTAGCCCGTGCAACACGTGTCCTTCTTCAACCCTCTTCCAACCTTCCACTTCGACTTCCTATTCTTCTCTCCAATGTGTCTCGTCGTGGTGTCCATTATTCACCGGCACTCCTTGCTCCGATCCAACCACCGCCACGAGCACACCTTGTTCTTACACGCAACCATTTGGAGATTCGACCTTCACCGCCACTCTAGCTCAAGAAACTCTACGTTTAGGTCAAGATGTAATTCCGAGCTATGCATTCGGTTGTGTAAACTCTTTCACGGGTAGCACCGCGAACTTGCCTAAACAAGGTATATTAGGGTTGGGTCGTGGACCAATGTCTCTTCTCGCCCAAACCGGCAACATGTACAACGGGGTCTTTTCTTACTGTCTCCCGAGTTACAAGTCGTACTATTTCTCCGGTTCGTTGCGGCTCGGACCGCTCGGTCAACCAACAGTAGTTCGATACACTCCATTGTTGAAAAACCAACATAGACCATCTTTGTATTATGTTAACTTGACTAGTATTAGCGTAGGCAAAGTTAAAGTAGCGGTACCGCTAAACTCATTTAATTTCGACACGATGACCGGTCAAGGTACCGTCGTCGATTCCGGTACCGTGATAACAAGGTTCACTACACCGGTTTACGCTGCATTGAGAGACGAGTTTCGAAAACAAGTCAATGCTCCGAATGGGTATTCATCGCTTGGTGCTTTCGATACGTGTTTTAGCACTAGTGACGTGGCCGAAGCACCAATTGTAACGTTACACATGGACCATTTGGATTTGGTCTTGCCCGTGGAAAATACTTTGATTCATAGTAGTGCTACTCCACTAGCTTGTTTGGCCATGGCCGAGGTACCAGGAAATGTGAATACAGTTGTGAATGTGATCGCGAATTTGCAGCAACAGAATTTGCGGGTGGTGATTGACGTGGCAAAATCTCGTGTAGGGTTCACTAGGGAGCTTTGTAACTAAGAGCGTGTTTTGGGGATTTTGGGTTTCGTGACTTTGTTAGGGTTTATGTATGGAAGATTTATTTGCAAGTTTAAGATGTAGAAATTTATGAAATTTGCATTAATTTTGTATTATTCAGTGAATTTGAACTTATTTAAACTTCACTCGATCTTATTGAAAGTAACTCTAATTTTTATAGCAGAGATGAAATAAATATTATCCATACAAAAAATTATCATAACCTTACAACAATACATTAAGACAAAAAAAATAATGTATAAATGGAGAAAATAATTAAAACAAACTATCAAAATCGCAAATTATTACCTCAACACAAAAATTTATCTTCCTTATTTCTCCTCAATTTTCCTTCTTTATTAGATTTTGCCTTCATATTGGAAATGAATCTTGTAATCATGCAACAACGCCGAAAGAGTACTTCTTCTAGGGCCCTCTACAAAATTACAAAAAACAACCATTTTATACAAAATTAAGAAATAAAATAAAAATAAAATAAAACTAACCACCAAGAACGGTATGGAGGAGTTGTAAATCAGACTGAGTGCAAATATCAATTAACGCGTATACACCAGGCCTCAACGTCTCGTCGATTTCTCTGTATTTATATGAAAATAATTAGGTCCCAAAAATAAATAAATTTCGAATATACCCTTCACAAAAATTGAAATTTGTAGAAATATACCTCTTTATTCCAGTTTGAGATGGACCGTAACCAGAATAAATGTTGATATAAGTCGAAAGGAAATAGTATGATTTGATCGCTAATACATCCTTTTGTTGTCTTATCTACACATCCCAAAAATAAATAAATAAATATTTATATATATACAAAATTTTGAAAAAAAATTATTAAAATGAAAAGACGAACCTCTTCATAAATTCGGCGGAAAAAGGTGGCGCATTTGGTTGCCATTTGCATGTCCCATGCAAAACACGATTTTGAATTTGATAAATTATTATTATCGTTATTGGACTCTAAACATGTAAGCAGTGTTGTTGTGGACTCTTCTAGTAACGCTAAACACGGGCCCACCTCCCTAGAAAATATTTAAATATTATTAATTTAGTCATGCATAAAATTATTAAAAAAAATCCCATGAATATAGTTTTTTTTTTTAAATATTTTAAAAAAGGATGGGGTATTTTTTTAAATAATTTTACCAAATTAATAATTCAAAAATCAAATAAAAGTAATACCTTATTCGGTGCTTAAGAGTGGTCCATAATAATTTACAACACGCAGAATATAAATCAGATAAAAACTCTTTATCCAAAACAAACCCATTTAATTCTCCTTCTTTAATAATCCCACAAAAACTCTTGAAAAGCGAATCTGGCAAAGTAAGACATTGCGCCACGTGGCAAGCACTCATTGGACAGGAATATCGTGCAATAATAACCGTTAAAACCTCTACACACATCAGAACGACCGCCCCTGGATCTGGATTGTTAAATTGGGTTTTATCCAGGGGTATTTTTGATATATAGAAAATTGAAGGGGATTCGAGGTGTGAAATTATGTTGAATATGCAACTTATTAGACTTGGCATATTTTTCTTCAATACATGCTCTTTTCCTGAAAATAACAGTAATAAATATTAATAAAAATAATAGTGTGAAATTTACAAAAATGCCCCAACATTATTCCAAAGATGCAAAAAAACACCCGACATTAATAAAATTAGAAAAATGTAGGGGATTTTTTGCAATTCAGGTATATTTGCAAAGGCCTTTTTGCAAATTTACCTGAAATAATATATTAATAATAATAACTGTAACTATTTAAAGTTACCTGAGAGAGAATCGAGAGCTAAATAAAAGGAGTCTACGCCAGCAGCAACAAAAGAAGACACGTTTGCACTTTGCCCCTCGAAATTTCCAGTATTTAAATTATACACCAGATTAGAATCCTTATTATTGTCCAAACCAACTAAAGCCCTTTCGATAATTTGTACAAAACTTCTAATTCGCGATTTGGCCCCTTCATTTATCAATTTTTTCAACGAAGTCCTAACCCTAGATTTAAACCCGCTTAAAACACCATAATTATTATTATTATTATTATTATTATTATTATCTGATTCTTGAATCGATTCAAAAGATCTTGAGGTGTCGTGAATGGACAATTTTGCCCTTTTGCCTTCCAGAGAAATGCATTTACCAATTGCCCCCAAATGAGAGTTTATTAGTTGAGAATAAATTTCCTTCGAAATGTTAAACTCGGATTTATTCAAATGCCCCCCTATAATTTCGAGAAATACCAAAATGCCCTCTAGCCAAGCAAACGAGAAATCATCGAGATAATAAGAATTATTCGCCATTTCGTTTAGTATAACATTCGAAATAGCTATTTTATGCATAATATTTGCTTTGTTATTATCGTTAATTTGGGGCGATAATATGCATTTTAACTTGAAAATCGCTGCGTATGAAATGAATAATTCGCGAACAATAAATGCAGTCTCTAAATTTTCGCCTTTTAACAAGCTTTTGATAACTTGTACTTTCAAGGGCAAATCCGTAATTTCCTCTTGTTTTCGTTTTTCATCCAATTTACTCATAATTTCACCGAAATTCACAAAACCATTAATAATCGACTCTTTATCATCGCCTTCAGAAAGCAATAAAGAGAAGAAAACATCCACGAAAGTTTCGTAATTATGAATATACCCCTCGAGTCTAGACCAGTACCAATTAACTTCTGACGAGTTGGTTATGGGTATTTTATCTAGACTTGAAACTAGGCCCCATAAAAACCCTTGAAAGCAAGAAACAAAACCGAAATAATTTACAAAATCACCCTTTTTGTTTATGGGTATTATTCCGATTTGATTTTGTATTGTTTGCGCCATAATTTCAATATTTTTGTATGGCTCGGTGAGTTCGTTTTTTTTATGAAACGGAAGTGCAGAAAAGACCCTGCTTAATTTCGAAATTATATGCGAAGTGTGATCTGCCAAATAAAATTTAATCTCTTTTGCATTTTTGCACGAATTATTTCGAATTAATTCCTTGAGCGAAACTAAAAGCCAACAGAATGAAGATACGGGGTCGAAAAAAAGATTTGAGAGAAGTTTTGAATCATCGATTGAGGTAATTATACATCTCAGTGCTCTTCGACACGACAAAAAGATTTTTAAAAATCTCAAGGGATTAATTGCAAAAGTGCCACTTTTCTCACTAGTAATATTAGATACCACTACCCTGAAAAACGTCAATTGATAAGTTAAAAATGAAATAAATTAGCTTGAAAAATAATTAGTTTATTAGATATTAAAAAGGATTACCTTTCAAGATGAAAAATATAATTAATAATTCTCGAGGATATTTCAGGGTTAAAATTAACAGCTGGAATTTTGCATAAAAACCCAAGCAAGCCCTCGCAATTTCTCAGATCTTCACTAAAGGACGAAACAGGATATTCTTCATTTTTATTAGCTTTTCGATTTGATAACGGGTTTGAACCCGAAACCCATTTAAGATCTGACCAATCAGGTGAAGATTGTAAATCCACTTCAACTCCCGAATAATTCATAATATTCGATAATGATTTTTCGAAGAAGTCACAAAATCTCAATATTAGATTCTTCGAAAGTACCTGAAAAAGAAATATTAAATTAGTTTTACAAGGTATTTTCTTTTATTAGAAACAAATGGGAAATTTGCACAAAAGCCCATGCATTATGTCTAAATTGGAAAAAAAAAATACTGCAATTTAGAAAAATAAAAATAATGCAATTTTCTAAGAATGGAGGGTATTTTTGCAATTTTCAATTAATACAAGGGCTCTTTTGCAAATTTACATAAGAAATTCTTTACTGATTATAATAAATTACTCACTGGTTCGTCATAGAGTGAAATATCGCTAAGAAGCTCTGAGGAAACACACCTTAAAGGGTGCTTTTTGAAATTTTCACTTTCTTCAAGGGGCAAAGCATAAATTACCAAACAAGAAAAGAATTTTCTCAAGCCTTCTTCAGAAGCAAATGGGCTCCAAATATCAATATTTTTGCAAAGAAGCATCCAAACTTTAATACAAAATGATTTCTCATCCAATGAGCAAAATCCCAAATCATCATCTCGGTTCGAATTCAATTCGATTTGATTTTTTTCAATTAAATTCAAATTTTCGGTCACGAAATTGCAGAGTCCACTTGCCTCGTTCTCCAAATCAATAATTACGCGCTTCAATTTCTTTACTCTCTTCTTGTCTTTATCAGAATTATTTTCCTCTTCCGTTTTCAAGAATTTAAAAGCTTTAATTTGCCTTTTTAAATCGTTAACCCTTTGAAAAACCATCAAAATTAGGGCAAAATTAAGAGAAAATCGACCCGAATTATCCACACCAAAAAGATTCTCTGAAAGGCTCTCAATCAAATCCAATAATGAAATCGAAGGATTCGAAATCCAATAAAAATACCCATTATTATTATCATTATCATTATTCAACCAATCGGTCCCGAATTTCGTCGCGAATAAATCCCCAAATAATTCTGAATATTTTCTCGCTTGATCTGGAGCCATCAAGCTAATTAATTGTCTATACAAGCTTCTAGAAGAAGCATAAACCCTAAAAAAGAAAACCATTGACCAAGAAATACTTAACCGAAATGGGATTCCAGATCCTCCTGCAAGAGAAGAAATAAAAATATTTTCGTTTTCATTTCCATTTTTATTCTTTTTTTCGGGTTTATTTTCCACTAAAAGACGAAAAATCGGTCGAATTTCCTTCATGAAATTCTCGATTGAATTCGCGACCAATAAACTATTCGAAGAGGTTATGGTTAACGAATCGAGCAAGGTCGTGTATAATTCCGAAAATACCCTTCCTAGAATTTCGGATTTTAAATCGAAGTCCAGATTGGAATCGGGAATCCATTTCTGGGTTTTTGAGAACTCAGATTTCAATTCCTCGATGAATCCGCCAGCCTGGCGCTCTGGCATTGACTTTATGGAATTGGAAATGGCTAATCGAAACGAGCTTGAGCTTAATAGAGTCGTTTGAGAATTCAATAAATTCTGAGGGGCTAACTGCAAATTTCCAATCGAAAAAGGTAATTCTGTAATTTCCATCGACTTGAAGGAATCACCATGGGATCTAATTGCTTGAAATAAAGCAAAAATGGGATAATTCACCTACAAAAATAAACACAATTTTTTTATTAAGTTAACCAATTAAAAAATGAAATGAATTTATAAAAAAATTAATTAAATTGCACTAACCTGACGAAGTTCACAAAATACATTAATTAACTTGGAACCGATATTTAATATCTCCTCATTAAATAAAAATTTGTGTTTTGAATCCTCCAAAGATAAATTCACATCCAAAAAGGCTAAAATCATTAACCATACATTTACAATTTCGTCCCCCAAAGTTTTATATTCGATTTCTAAGAATTTTCCCACTGAGATCAAAACCTCTCGACCAATCAAAGGGAGGATCTTTTTTACATTTTCGCCCTCGCAAAGCAAATTGGTCCCCCAAAATTTAAAAATTTCCTCCGAAATTGAAATAATTGCATCGTAAATTCTTTTTAAAAAATTAAAATGGGATTGTTCTTCGGTATCTTCTGTAGGGGAATAAATTTTCTCTTCGATGAAGCAATTTAGGGTTTGGTTAACCGATTTGAGCATGCAATGAATTTCTACAAGTTTAATTTCCCCCAAATCAGAAAATTTGAAATTCTTGAATTCGGTCAAAAGGGGTTGAATGAAATGCTCAAAAACTTCAAAAAGAGATTTTTTCGATTCCTTCGATTCTTCTTCAAATACTTCACCGATTTTAGGTTTGTTTTGAGTTTTTAATTTGGTTCGATCCAATAATAATCTGAATAAATATCCAAAACCGGCCTTTATTACCGCTTTATTTTCACTATTAGTACCTCTAAACTGAAACAAGTTTTGGTGATAACTCCCCTTAATTTCTCTCGAATTTTTCAAATTCAAAAAACCACTAATATGAGATGGATGAAACAAAGCGTTCGATAAAATGCCTTCAAAAACCTTCAACAAATTTTGAACCTTTTCAATTTGGTTCTCTTTATTCTCTTGCGAATGCAAAAAAACCAAGAATTCCAATACAGGGTTTAGAAGACGGTCTACAAAAACCCTAAATATTTTAGGGTTAGAGTAAAACCGCAAAAATGCAGAGAAATGCTCGAGGAATAAAATCGAAAACCGCAAAAGGGTTTGGTTTTCTTTTAGGAGAAATTTACGAGATAAATTAGTCACTTCAATTGCGCAATTGATCCATAAATCCACACCAGCTTTGTAAAAAGCTCTCGAATTCGATGTTATAATCGAATAAAAACACTCGGAAAATCTCTCGAACAAAGATTCAGTTTCGAATTGGGTTAAAGTGTGTCTAGCGATGCGCGTAATGGGTTTTAACAAATTGGGGGAAGTTGAAATTGAGGGTTTTTTCTCTACGCAAAATTTGAGGATTGTCCAAGTTCTTTGATCCAAACACGGATCGAATAGTTCGTCTGAGGATTGCTTAGTTTTTTCTGAAGAGATTAAAATTGGTTGGATCCAATTGCATAGAAAGGATGCCAAACGAGGGAGAGAAATTGGTTCATGAGATCCTGTATTGCAGCTATTCTCTTCGGAAGTGATGAAATTGAAAGCAAGCTCGATCTTTCTGCACAATTAACGAGATAATTAGATTTGAAAGTTAAAGAGGTGATTAAATAAGATGGTAATAGAAAATAAACGGTCAAAAGATTAAACTTTCGTGATTGGTTTGAGAATTACAAAAAAGTAGTGGTTTGATAATTAAGTGTAACTCATGGTTTAGTACAAAAGGAAGAGAAATTAGTTTATTCAAATAAGAATGACCTTTCAAGAGCTATATCTTTGCTCTGAAGAGAGAGAATCAAATCCAGGTTAACCCAGATACCTCCAAGTTTCGGCTTTTTTGCACTCTCGTCTGTGTTAGCTTCTCCTTCTTCGTAAGTCCGCTTTCTTCTCATGGTGGTGGGATTCTCAGATGGTGTTTCAATTAGCGACGCCATGACAAAGAGCGAGCAAGAGAGAGAGAGAGAGGAGGTTTTAGTAGGGTTTTGTTTCAAGCCGAAAAGGCTTTGAGACTCTTAAGGGCCTGTTTGGAGACCAGAATTAAGATTGGAATTAGAATCTTGAATTCCATCAAAACAAAAAACTGTGTTTGGTTATCATTGAAAATTAGAATAAAGAATTGCGGGCAACTTCAACCCTTCTATTTACATGCAAATGTTGGCTCCTCAAATATCTGGAGCGCCAAAGTTCGGGAAAACTTTGTGACGCCAAATCTCCCTCCTAATGATCCTTATTTTCTCAGTCGTCACTCTTCTCACCCAAATTTCTTTCACCTGCTCCCTCTCTCATATCTGGTGGAGGCGACCAGAGAAGAAAAGTGGAGACAAAAGAGAAGAATATCCCTCTCCGTTCTCTCTTTCCAGTGTGTTCGAGTGGAAGCTATCTCTTTCTCAAGGTAAATGCCTCATCTAGGTCATGCTAATTTACTTAGGGCATGTGAAATTTTTCGATTCTACACTTTACTTCATGCTTTCATAAATTTAAGGACTACTTTTCTTCTTTTTCTGTGTTTGAGCTGAACTCGTGACAAGGTGTTGTGTTGTTTGTGACTAGATAGTATTTCTTTCCTCACTCATTGTGTGTTTGTGGAAATAACTAGTGTGCCAATTCATGCTAATTTGTTATGTGGCAGCACATCAATACACAGTAAATTCGATTTACCAGTAAATGTTTGTATATGTGCTAACTGATTGAGGCTTGATTTTGTTTGTGTGTGTATTTTTTGCTTGTATAAGTCTCTTTCTTTGGTTCAGATTTTGACGTTTTCTTGGGTAATTTGTTGAATTTTAGACTCAATTTTCTCAGTATTTATCATTGGTTTGGATATGATTGTGTAATTTAACTGAGTCGATTTGTTGGTTTGAATATGATCGTGTATAATTTATTTTCTCAGTATTTACCATTGTTTGTCTTTTCTTATGTTACTTCAATTCTGAGGTAATTTGGTTCAGGTCTTTCCTGATGTTACTTGAAATGTTTGTTTTTTAGTATAATTTGTTTGATGTGAGTATATTTTTGCTTTATTTTGCATCAAATAGTTCTAATTTTAATTGTGTTCTCAAATAGATGGAATTTGAAGATGCGTCAACTCAACGTAATGCGAGAAAAAATGCTCATTGGATTCAAGGAAGGAATGACGAGGTTCACTCTCGAGTACTTAACCCATGCCACAAGACACAACTTGAAGGGAGATACATGTTTTAAAAGCACGGTAATACATTACGCATCTCCAACTCCCTCGCTTAATGGCATGGTCTTTGTTTTCTGTTAATTTTTGCAATTGTGCAATTTCAAATTATTTTCCAATTATATTTGTAGTTTCTTAAAAATAAAGTTAACGATTTATATTTCATAATTTTTGTTGTAGTTATGCCAAATCATTTAGTAATTAATATATGTTTTAAAATTTTATTTATTTGTAGATCATTATTAAATTGTTAAATGGATAATCAAACTTTTGATGAATGTGTTGTGATCATAATAATATTAGTGACTTGGATTATTCGTCAACGGGAAAAGAAAATTACGAGAGCATTGTAGCCAATATTATGGCTTATTTTTCTTATTATATAAAATAACGTATAATTTACCGACAAAAACATAGAACTAATTAGACGTAACATATAATGAATTACAATTATACTTTCCATTCATAACTACTTCTAACTATTTTCATTCTAACTATATCAAAATTCCAAATTTTTTTCAACAACCAAACAAAGAATTATACTTTCCAGCATCTTATAATTTGGACATCCAAACATACTGTGGAATTCTTAATTCCAGAATTTTTTTTCCCTCCACCTTATAATCCAATTCCACTCTACTAATTCCGCTTGCCAAACGGCTTGGAAACAAATATCAAGGAAAGGCTTTCCGTCCAGACCAATGGACTTTTCCTCAAATAATTCGGAATGTGATTCCCGGTTTCTATTATATGAAAATTGGAAGCTTGGATTTGGATTCGGGTACCCGAATCTGAATTATTTTACATACTAGGAGCCCGCGCTACGCCGCAGGTTCTTCTTTAATTTATTATGAATACACAATAATTAGTATAATATATTATAAAAACTAACTTTAACTGTTTATCCAGTTACTCTTTATACATGTACAAGTAAAATAAACTTACATAAAACTATATTCATATCGAGCTGAAAATAAAAGATTTTATGCATGGAGATTTTAACATGAAAAATACAGTATTTAACAGGGTTATTCATTTTTTGAAGAATAGAAGTATAAAAATAAGAAACATGAAACATGAAAATACTAATTTAAAATGGTTAATAATAATGACAATATGAATTGAGTACCGAGAATATAATAATTGCAACAACATTACTATCATATATACAATAATAATAATGTGATTATTATCAAATATTACCAAAAAAATATTATTAGATAACAAAACAATTGTGTGTGTCAAATAATTAATAAAACTTTGAACAAAATAAATGATATTTTTTTTTCATGTGGATATGGCATCAAATATGTTATGTTCAACTTTAGCAGTATATTTTGGATTTAAACACCAAATACGACACGCACACGATACAATACGGTGTTCAAAAGTTAATATAATATATAAACTGCCCTGTAAATAATTACGTAGAATATGAGTTTCTAAAAATCAGTAATCAGTGTATGAGATCACAACACAACACATAATTTTTAATTCATTTTATTGGATAGAAATCATATTTAAGTTTATATTTTAATCACAACCAGGCATGACAAAATTTTCAATTAATTTTCTGGTCTAAAATGAACTATTGTCTTTGAATATACTTAAATCAAGAAAAATGGTTAAATATATTTTCTTTTATCACAGATAGCCCAGTGTAATCAAGCTATTATCACCAAATCAAATACCACTGCAACCCTTCACTTATAACCTTCCAATTCAAAATTCGTGTGGGAGCAAATAACATATCAATAGAACATAACATTAATTAAAAAAAGCATTAAAACATCCTTCCAAACAGAACCTCTTTCAAGTTCTCATAACCGAAAAGAATCAACTGGTAACCAAAACTGAAACATATAACTCCTCAAAAACCTCAAAAGCATGATTATTCCTATAAATTTCTCATAACCCCGTTATGGTCAATCTCATTCAAGTTCAAGTCGACTGCAGACTTTTCGTAATCTCTGTCATTTTTTCCTCAAAGCAAATAGTTTTCGCCCACAAATTAACAATCTATTAAAAAAATTATTAACGTCACAAAATAGTAATCAAGATATGGAATTAGGAGAGGAGGAGAGGGAGAAGGAGGTGACGGGACTAGGAACAAATTCTTAACATATAATCTAATTCATGATGTTAGTAAGTAAATTAAAATTCATTCGCAATTAATCTTTTGTTGGATGAAATAAAATGATTCATGCATGATCAAAATATTTATGATTTGAACCCGCAACCACAAAAGCATGTTCATATTTAATAATATAAATTGTTCACGTCACAAATTATGTGTATATAAATAATTATTAATTAAAGATGATATTATATTATCATTTCATGTCATTTCATGGTATTTCTTTTAATATTCGAAAATGATTTGTATCAACAATATCTGAATCTTATCGTATTCGTCTAATATCTGAATCTTATCCTGACTCGGATCCAAAAAATAATATGGATACAAATATGGTACGAGCACTATCCGAACCGTTATTCATAACATGACACATGACAAAAATGAGAGAAATAATACGCTTCAGAATTCTTGTACCCAAAGCCTTGAGCAAGATACAAACACAGCAATTTTTACAGGAGATTATTCACAACAGTACCATGAAATATTAACCATAACTCACATTGATCAAACTAAACTTTCGAAAGTTTTCACTAATTTCTCGGAATATAGAGAGATTAATTAATTAATTAATTAATTAATTAATTATCTCTGGTATTATTTTTGATCCACTCGAGATACTTGAGATTTCCACCTGTAATTGGCATGGATATTACTTCCGGAACCCTGCATTAATTAATTTACATATTATTAATAATATATTATGGTAATTAATTAAGCATGCATTTTAATATGAGAATTATTGGGCATACTCATATTCATGATTGGCTTTTACATGTTCGGTGAGAACTGGTAAAAGAGATTCTCTCGTTTTAATTATCAATAATTCCTCCGAATCACTTTGCACCTAAAAAATCATCAAATTAGATTTTAAAAATATAATTTTTTGAGCTTAAATACGATTTTTATTAAGAAAAGTAAATTAGGGTCTTTAACACCACCTTTCCTTCCCACCAATAAACTGACTCGATTCCTGCAAAAAATAAATAAATTGTTAGTAATAAGTAAATAAATTCTAGACCAAATTATCAAAAATGAATCACGTAAAAAAATTGACAATTATAAATTATTATTGGTATTATTTTTCAGGTTATTACCAGGAACTATGTTAACACAAGCAGCAAGTTTTTCCTTAATGATGCTCTCAGAAAGTTTCTTACCTATTCATGAGAAATTATCGAAATTGAAATCTTAAACATTGTTAATTCAATGAATAATTCTTTAAATTATACAAAAAACTTAAATTTGAGTTGATTTATTTTCAAATTCAGTGCCAAAATTCAAACCTGCTTCTCTGTTGGGAACAGTAACGTACACAACGATTGAAGGTACTGTAGTCGAAGCTGTGTCCATTCCAGCAGAATGAATAGCTCTAGATGATGATAAATCTTGATTCAGTAACTTTGATCTGATAAATTTTATGCACAAAATTAGAAATAGCTAATCAATTACAAATCAAAATTGCTACAAAATTGCCTGGTTTTATGCATATGATCAATTTAATGTGCGAAAAGGAGAGAAAAATACAAATAAAATCCAAGTAAAAGACAATATTGTGCACATAAGTACCCCAAAAAAGAGAGATGTAACTGAGATTGAGAGGCGCACCCCGTTCTGAATGCTATGGAAGCCAATGCACCGATGCTAAGTACGCAAAGGGACCGTACTAGTGGAGATCGCCGGCGGAAGAGAGCGACTGTAGTAGAAGAAGAAGAAGAAGAGCACCGAGGTATGGAAGCAGCAGTGATGGAGAGAACTCGAAAAGGGCTTGGCAGGGGCATTTTTGTCCTTTCACATGTAACCCCTTCTAATTCCTTCTTTTATTTTCTTCCTTGAGATTACGAACTATATTTTCCGGATTATACAACAACCGGAGTTATAAATCCCGAAAATATCAACTTCGAATCTTATAAATCCGGTATTTCAAATCTAGGTTAGATATAAACTGGGCCAAAGTTTCTAGGGTTTAGGGTTTCCCACTGCGCGCCTCTTCTTCTTCGATTAAGGTTTTTGAGAGAGAAGCAAGGTCGATCATGGCGGAAACTGAAGCTACCATCGAAGTCGCCGCCCCTATCACAGACATGGAAGTCGAAGCTGGGGTCGTTGTTGAGAAGGATAATGGCGGTGCAAAGAGGGAGAGAGAAGAGGCGGGAGAAAACGGCGATTCGAAGAAAGCTAAGGCCGAGAAATCCTTTGAAGAAGATCGCCTTGTCAAGTCCGAGGTGATTTTTTCATTATCTACTTCATCAGTAGTCATTTTTCATATTAATTTTCAGAAAAATACTCAATTTAATATTGGCTTTGATTAATTTGGTTTCTACAATAACTAAATTCAATCAATTTATACTACTTATTTATTAACTTCTCGGTTTAATTTAATTTGTATAGGATGCAGAAAAGAAAGACGATGAGAAAGATGAGAAAAAGCAAGTTAAATTAGGACCGATATTGTTTAATTCATCAGTGGAAATGTTCGATTATTTCAACAAATTACTTCGCGTGTGGAACCCTGAATATGATATCAATAAGGTTAAATTCCATATCTTTTCATCATTATTCACAATAAATATGATCTTTGAAAACCCCAAAATATCAAATTTACCCTCGGTTTCGACAGTACGAGCACATGGTGTTGATGGATTTGCTGAAAAAAGGACATCACGAACCAGAGAGGAAATTGGGTACGGGTATAGAGGCGTTCGAGATCCGGGTCCACCCGGTTTGGAAGAGTCGTTGTTTCTTCGTGAGACGTGTGGATGGGTCCTCTGACGATTTTAGTTTTAGAAAATGCGTCAATTCGATTTTGCCTTTGCCGAAAGAAATGATGTTCAACCAGACAGGTGGCGGGGGTAGGAGAGGAGGTGGCGGCAGGGGGGGACGAGGTGGCGGGTGGAGAGGGAGAGGAAGGAGGAATTAAATTAGGGTTTCGTGGTGACGAAATTTAGGGTTTTGGGTTTTTGGTTGTAGTGTCGTTTTTCGATGTTGTCGCGTGGGGGTAATAATATTTTTTGAATGTTTGTTTTTGTGTTAGAATTTTTATCTTATTTAAGAGAAATTATTATTATTGTTATTTTGTTTTTATATGCATGAAATTGGAATGTGCTTCAAATTTAGCCCATTAGAAGCTTGGAATCTAAATTCTTTTGAAGAGAATTACTAACTTCATGTTACATACATGATTTAGCAAATTAAATATTTTATGTTTTTGAAAGGATAAATGTGATATTTGCAATTTGTCAAGAATTAAAACTAGGCATCTTGATTTTTTTAGAGGATAATTTGGACTTCATAAAGCCAAGATGCTTTAAATGGTATGCATTTGGAGAGAAATGATTTGGCTTCTTGCAATTGTAACTTTCACTAAAGAGTAAAGAGAGATGTATCAATATGAAGTTTTTTTACTCCTTAACAACTTTTTATGCAAATAATATCTTATTGTAATGAGAAAAATCAAATTATTCAATAGGGATATGAAATAAAGTATTTTTAAGACTACCTTGAATAATTTTCAGATGAAATATATATATTTGAATATTGTCATATCACAACCCTCTCAACTATCCAAATTTAAATGTACATTAATTTACTATATAAACATATTTAGTGACATTCAAAAAAATATATTCCCTATCTTATAATGGCTAAGGAACAAATGTGTGTTTAGGCTTTTATAGTCCTTAATTTATGCATGAGATTATGCATCTCTTTTACTTTTCCTCTCCACCAAGCCATCCTTTTAAAATTAATTTGCCTAAGTGAGTAGTGACTTGGCTTCTTTCCTTGCAAGCCAATTGCAAATGTAGTTTTCTTGAGAGTGTGTATGTGAGCCTTTGTTTAGTGTTTGTATTGTTGCTTCAACTTAATGGTGGTGTGGGACACACACACACAAACACACACTTGTTAATGCATGGATATTTATTGATTTTAATTCCTATTTTCAAGTTCCAACGCTCATTAATACACAAGGCCAAATTTCATGTCTACTACCCCTACAAAAAAAAAATTAAAATATCAAGTTCTTGTGTTTTGTAGATATATATATTCATAATATTTTCCATTTTGAAGGGTTATTTATGATATTTTACAGGGATATACTTGATATTTTGAGATGTTTGTAGGGTACAAGTGAAATTTGGCCATAACAAATGGCAGGATTAATCTCATATATAACCTTCTCAAACCTCAAAATCTGTTCTATGTCCATTCAAAACTGCTTTAGGAAGGCATGGGATGCAAGTTAAGAATCTATTGTAATTGTAATATTTAAATAATCAAACATCAAACATAATGCAATGGCATTATAAAAGAAAGGGGAAAAAGGCACACATGCATGAATGCATTGGATCGAAGCAAAGTGTACTTCAAAATGGTCACACACATGCAATGATTAAAGAAAACTTGATCACATGATTTAGCAATAAAACAACAATTAGGCCCATTATAAATTGATCTCTTTAATCCTTATTCCTTAATATTAGGATTAAAGGTTTAAAGGGGATGTAGTTATTGCTACCAAAAGAGTAGACCCAAAGAGGAGGGGCTCCCCTAACTAATCCCTTTGCCTCTTTTGTTCCCCCCACTATATACAATTTACACCATCAAAAGCTAAAAGAGAGTATTTAGGAACTTAAATTTGTTCTTGTTGTTCTATTGTTCTTGATATAGAAAGACTCGTATAGCGAGCCATTATCTTAAATTACAACAAAGTTATATCGAGTAAGAATAAAATATTTAAGCGAGCACTTGATTTTCCATATTCTAAATTTGTTATCTTTTGATTTGCAATAAAATTTATGGATTCCGCATATAAAAAAAGATGAATATTTTATTTCATTGCAAACATGAATCGTGATTCAAATCCAACGAATAAAAAACGATTAGTACAAAACCAATGTGTCTTAGCCTCGCTCACCAAAAAAGTAGACCCAAAGATGAGGGACTCCCTTAACTGATCCCTTATCTCTTTTGTTCCCCCACTATATACATTTTACACCATCAAAAGCTAAAAGAGAGTATTTAGGAACTTAACTTGTTCATATTGTTATATTGTACTTGATGTAGAACAACTCGTATAGCGAGTCGTTATCTTAAATTAGAACAAAGTTATATCGAGTAAGAATAAAATATTTAAGCGAGTACTCGATTTTCCATATTCGATACTTTTTATCTTTTGGTTTGCTATAAAATTTATGGATTCCGCATATAAAAATATATGAATATTTTATTTCATTGCAAACATGAATCGTGATTCAATTCCAACAAATAAAAAACGATTAGTACAAAACCAGTGTGTTTTAGCCTCGCTCAAGCTATATCTCCGAACTATTTTACTAATTTTTTATTGACTTGTGAGTTATGAAGTCTGAATCGACGTTGAATCGTGAGAAAATATATATGTCTGGGAATTATAAATATTCAAATAATAATATGAAGTATTTTGAGACTAATGGATCCTCTTAATTGTATATTCGTGAAACAGAAAAATCATTAAAGAAGAGCTAACATATTAAAATAATTCGTGGTCTACTTTAATTATTGAGAAAACAACCAAAATCAAGATAAAATATTTGCTCATCTAAGTCTTATTTTATAATTCAATTTAAAATTAATAAAAATATAGTTTTAATTATAGTTTTGTTAATTAAAATGAATTTTGTTAACTCAAATACATGAATCTCACAATGAATTTGCTAACTCAAATACATGAATGATGAATCTCATAATGAATTTTGAGCCAATCATTTATTTGTAAATACCAAATCAAATAGCCCTATAGGAAACAATTTAGATACTATATCAGTCCATATCCTAGCTCGATGTATAAATTACCCCAATATAAAAGGAATATAATATTAAGATTCCTTAATGACAATTAAAGTTAATTAATTAGGAAGAGATCTCTCTTGGGAAGCTCACAAAGATTTGCAGCTAATTTTATGTATGTTCCCACAATCTTGCATTGCACCCCTTCAATACATTCATATTTATTTATCTGATTTTCTATCCTCATTCCTCAAATGCAATAAAATTATAAAGAAACACAAAACTTAAATATTTAACCTAAATTATCTAAAACGTCCTCACTTGTAAATACTAAGGACTAAACTATAAAATTCAAAATAAACAGGGTTGTTTGTATAAAAGTCAAATAAAAAAAAAGGATGATAGTCATATAATAATGATGTGGTTCCCACATTTGGTAAATTTCTACCCACCGACAATGTACCCTCATTGTTTTAATTTGGAACCCTAATTTCAATACCAACTTTTTTGCAATAATCCATGTAATGAATAACAAAAAATAAAATATTAATTCAATATATTCCATATATATTGTTCATAATTTGGAGTAGTTCATAATAAATCATGAGAAAATTGAAGTAGAAGTTTGTCTGCATTGAGACAAGATATAGGCAATAAAATGTGGTGGATAGAGACACAAGCACAAGTGTGAAGTATGGGATTCCCCACTTCAATGTCCCTCCAAACATTTATCTAAAAAATGTTTACTTTGTTAAAAATATATTTTGAAATTATACAATAAAAATGTCTAGTATATATTAATTAAGAAAAAATATTTAAAAAATTAAGAAAATAATAATGGTATTATTTGTTGGGGAATATCCTCGACCCCGGGCCCGCGCAGCGGATATGTAGGCCCGGTCCGATTCCCCGATTCCCGAGATCACGCCACGACTTCGAGGGTACGATGCGAATAGAAGGACAGATTCATACCAGTGCCAAATTGATGGCACACGAAGGGTTGATCGCCGCCTTCTATTTCCTTCGGTGTCACGTTGGTGACTAGCCCGTACGTCCCATACCGCACGTCTCCCACCGTTTCGACACGCCTCGGGTTGTCTTCGTGCGTTCCATGCCCGCATGATTCCACAGCCCGTTACTCGATTACTTCTCCGGTTTGATCACAACGAAGATCCACATGTGTCGCTCCTCTACCCGTATCCACCGTGAGTCGTAGCACCTCGGTCGCGGAGCACCTGCCTAGACGATGCACCGGCGAACTTGCATGATTGCGTTTCGATTCTCTAGACGGAGAAAATTATTTTCTCCTTCTCTCTCAATCTCTTCGCACTCTTTCATCAAGTGATTAGAGTCTCTTAATTTCTGGATTAATTCTAAATTAACTCCATTAATTTTCTGGTTGAACTAATCTAATTATTCAACTGGTTGGACTGATGAGAGAGAGAGAAACATCCTATATATACTCCATAGGATAAGGATGGGCCAAAAGGTATGTATATCTTCTATACACCTTTTCAAACAGAAAATTGCATACACCCTTTCAGTAATCTGTCAGAACGAAAATATTAAATCGTTCCAACCGACTTTGAATATTTACGAAAGTTGTAGATAATCTAATTATCTTTCCAACCCAATTTGGGTCAGCCCAATTGGAGTTCGGACCCGAAAGTTACGGCCGTTTTACTGACTGTATGTCAAACTGTCGCACCCTTTCGGTATTTCATTAGAACGATACTGATACTTCGCTCAAATGAAATATATTACAACATGAAAGTTCTAGATAATCTAATTATCTAACTAACCCAATTTGAGCCATTCAAATCGGAGTTTCCTACTGAAAGTTATATCAGTTTTACTAATCTGTTTCGTATGCCCACGAACGCGTACGTTCGTTTGTCCTACGTACCATTTTAGCGATGATCCAAAACTGTATTTCCTTCAGTCTCCCACTCAGTTTCAGATTTACCTAAAAGGTACTCATGTATATCACATATACACTATATCAGAGAATCTGGCCCGCGTATCAAATACGCTAAAGCCATGCACATCCAATGTGCAAAAACTTGCAATCAAGCCCGACATAGTACGACTCGTTGTGTGACCGTGTAGGTTCGTTTAACGATGGCAGTAGGCCGTTTCCATGGCACTACAAGCCCATGAGCGGGATCTAGTCACTCCATCATGGCTACCCATGTTAAAACGAAAAATGATTGTGATCATTGTGCCTATCTCGAATAGCGGTTACTAGTTCTCTTGTTTGCGATATCCGTTAATCAAAAGACATGGTAATAGTCATCCTTATAATTTGATTAACTATACTTATTCCCCGATTCCGAGTTGATTTAACAAATTTCAATCGATATTAACCATTAATATCATTGACTCTGGCCAGAGATTTCGTTAATCGACTCATCGAGCGGCGCCTAAGAGATATCTCTTCCTTTCGGAATAAACAATTCCTATCTTGGAGACTCACATTGAATTCCGTGTTTCGGACAATACCCAATGATGACCCTTTTAACTCCCTGTTACGGTGAGCGTAAGATCATATCAAAGCATTGTGTTACGCACGTAACGCAATCAGTGATCCCCTCAAGTATGAAGAATCTAAAACCCCATCCGTCACAAGTCCATCTATAATGACGAAACCATGTCATGGACTCGCGGCTTTGGTCATATCCAATACATGTAACCTAACATATATCTACGTTCCCGATTCGACAAGCACCTTGTCCCATGATTAGCAAAACATAATCATCTCCTCGGCAAACGTACTAGTGTACGCGTTCAGTCTATCCAATAATAGAAATGCTTCTCTCTTAAGCAAGCTGATCCGCGACTAGGGATGTTTAGAAATGACACTTTAAGTGTGACGGTTTCGCTGCACATGGTCCTCAACCATGTCGACGTCCACACAAGTTCAAATCAAGGTTCATGTAACAATCATATTACACAACCCGCACACTGTTTTCATATAAGGTGAATGCATATTTAATTTAAGTAAACAAAAATTTTAAAAGGAATGCATTCATATGGACTAAGTATTTGGGTGATACAACGTTTACCTATGGGTATCTCCATACCCATAACCTGCGAGGACTATCGTATTAGATAACTACACTCTACTCTTTTCTTCCTCCTCTAGGTATCTCCATACCCATAGTCATCGCATGACAGTCACGCGCGACTAGAGAAAGCGATTTTGTAAACGGGTCCGCACGTTCCCGCTAGTGTTAATCATCATCAGGATTGGAACATTTCCAATACCTACGATCACATCTTTTCATAAAATTTCATGGATCAAATGAAATTTTCTGAGTATTGGCTAGAAGTGGTTGTGACCTCGGCATTTTTGGCTTGTACTATTGCGTCTCACGCAATAAACAACCATAAATCCGATAACTCGTGACTACTAGAGTTTGGTCATGTATCCTTAATCCATACCACTTCTTTTTGCGATTAATAACTGTAATATACTCGCCACCGTAAATAGAATCATAAACTATTGGTCTTGTGGAACCTTTCCACATAACCGTGTTTTCATTTAAGCAAAACATGTACACACTTTATGATCGAAAGTCGTGCTACATATTTGGACGTGCTTCATCTTTGGAAACTGTTGTTTGTTATAACTCTTTATAACCAACACGTCCTCCACACCATTATAGATAATAAATCCTGAATTCTTTCGCAAAGTATTCAAGGATAAACTTCACCTCTATCAATACAAATCCCGATGGGTTTTAAATATACATAACCATTATGTATATATTTGTATAACCATTATACAATCACAAGAGTTAGTCTCATGTAATCGAATTACATTCAAACTCATGTGATTCCCATGAATTTTATTGACGGTGAACTAGACGCTTTATTTGTATGACAGATAGCCACATACATATCATGACAGATATAATAGATCCTAACATCAAATGTAAGGCATCATATTATTACTTTTCGCGCTGCTTGATGTCTCACATCGAGCCGTTGAAAATTTCTGCCATTCGACATTTCGATTTATCTCCTCCAAGGAGTTTACATGTTGAAAACCATTTTCAACAATATGTCGATATATGTGCTATAACATAGAATGAGGAACTTCTTAGATCTATCCTATAGATCTTCACGCTTAATTCATAAGCGGTCTCGTCTAAATACTTTGTCGTTACAAGAAATATAACGCAGCTCCCACTAACCTTCATGTGTACACAAAGTTTTCATTCGTTTCGACAATTTTATAACAGTTTATAATTTTGTCAAAACGAATATTCCAATTCCGAGAAACTTTCTCTAATCCATCATATGGATCGTTAAAGCGTGCATATCTTATCCCCGATTCTTATGAATCGACAAAACCGTAAGGTTGTGTCAAGTACACATCCTTTCATAAAATTTCTGTCAAGAAATTCGGTTTTGACATCCATTTTGCCACATCAAATAGTCATAATATGCGACCATGGCAAGCAGAATTTCGAGAATGTGAAAGCATGGCAACATGCGAAAACGTTTCTTCATAGTCCGACTATGAATTGCATGAAACTCTTCGCAAAAAGCCTCGCTTCACATATATGTGTATTCCTATCCATGTCGGTTCGTCATCTTGAAAAACCCACTCACATTTCACGGGTCTAACCCAGAAAGTAATGAAATCAAGTTCTGAACTTGATAATTAACATGGATCGAATCTCAGATTTCATGACACCATGTCATGTGGAATCAACTTTTCATAGCATCCTTGTAGGATATCGAATCATCATATGATTTCGATCTATCATCATTAGCCTCGATAAATCCGTATTTACCGGCTTATGATATAGCCTATTTGATCTACGAAAAATTCATTTGTGTGTTCGACTTGCGTTCATCAACTCTTGATGAAGCCATGTCAACTTTCATCGGTACAATGTTCATTTTCAAATCACGAACTCTTTCGAGATTTATTCTACTCCCACTAGCCCGCATAGAGATAAATGGCACCAAGTTCCAAACTTGTGCGCATCTAGTCCTCCTCCAAGAAGTCATCTCTTCGAGCCACGAAAATTTCATTTTCGTCGGGACGTTAGAACTAATACCCTTTAGTTTCCTTAAGGATAAACGAACAATTTCCAGATTTGGGATTGAGTTTAACCGAAACAAATTTCGAAATACACTCACATCCTCAAATCTGTACAAGTGACAACTTCAGAACCATTCCGATCCATATCTCATATGGCGTCTTTTGTACCGATTAGAAGGTTTATGGTCCATATCTTAATGCAACCATTCATTAGTGCCGCTGTCTCAAGGGCGTATCCCCAAAATATTTTTGGGAGATCCTATTGACTTATCATTTATCGAACCATGTCCAACATGTGTTCATTTCCTCTTTTCGAACACATCTCAATGTTCCGAATAAAGGCAATCGTGAAACGATTCCACAATCATAAATGATCATCAATATTCATAACTCAAATATCGCCTCTTCGATCCTATCGAAAGGTTTAGCTCTAATACTCGCCTTCTCGATCCTATCGAAAAGCTTTGATTTTCTTGCTTAGTTGATTTCGTATTTCGTTTTTTAAACTCTTTGAACCTTTCAAAAGTCTCCGTTTCGACACGCATTAAATAGATATTTCCATATCTACTTTAACCGTCCATAAACATAACAAAATACTGATAGCCTCCTCTTGCCTCGGAACTTATCGGATCATCTACATGTGAATGTAAGTTCCAATAATTCGTTGGATCTTTCTCCAACCTTTCGAGAATGATGCCCTTTGTCGTCTTGCCTAATAAATAAGTATCGCATTAATCAATCGAATCTAATTCGAATGATTCTAGCAATCCATCATATGGAATCTAGATACGCGAATCTTGTTTATATGGCCAAGACGGCAATGCCCAAAGAAGCAATCAACTACTAGGTTTAATCCTCCTCGGATTTCACCATTTTTGAGTCATTAGTTTGGACAACTCCTTGTCCGAACTCTCCATTTTGGAAAACATTTTCCCAAAATACCCTTAGACATACATTTCTTTCGATCCCGATTTTGAATTACAAGGACATCCACGCATCTATATGCATTGGATTCCTCGGATACTCCGAGCATCTCCAATTCAAATTTAAATCGCATCTCATGCAATTTCGGGATCGACTTATCTATCGAATGCATATGATATTCGGTCACGACGATCAAATCTCGTACCATCAACACACGAGTGTTAATCCAAGACCCATAAGGCGTCTCAAAATTAACCTACTCTTTGAGCCGCATTGAATCATTCAACGCACTCTAGCTCTTGAAACTATTTCATGAGCGTTGTGTTTTACTTTCATATACACCCGAATTCTCAAAACAATTTTGAGAAATATGCGTCTATACATGCCACCACAAGGCACGTAATATCGTTCGATTCCTTCTTAAAGTTTATCGAACCCGGCTTTCTCTAAAGCCAAAGCCTCAAGCCCCGAATCTACCATTTCCGTGTCCAACACGTTCCTTTAAGTCTAAGAACCATTCTTTGACCATCAAGGTTAATCATGGCAATTCTGGCCCAAAAGCTATCTATCATATCGATCTCATCGATATATTTGGTGTTGCTAGAAAACATAATTCTAAACGGATGATGAAGATTAACTCCTAACCGTGCGTACTTAATCTATATGCTTATATGATGAATATATGATAGTGTTATTTTATCGAATCGATAACCCTCATACCGATACGGGACTCCAAGTCCATAACACTCAAGACCCATATTTTACGATCCTCCCATAAGTTGCTTTGGCAGACGAGTGGGATCTCGCTATTTAGGTAGGATTATATCCAATCGCATCCAATGCGACTCTCGAACCTTTATAGGATTTCGGTGATGGATCGTATCCTATACAATCCCAGTTCCGTGTGTGCATCCTATCTATGCCCCGAACTTCCAATCAAGTCGGCTTTGGCCTCAACTCTTACTGGCTTGAACGGTTAAGTCACAACCATACTCATCGTATCGTTCAAATAAACTACTAATAAGTCGGCTTTGGCCTTAACCCTTATCAGTCCCTATTTAACGCTTGCCACCCCGTCGATGACTACAATAACCCATGTCGGCTTTGGCCTTAACCCATGTGAGACGTAGTACCGATCATAGTGGTTGTGAATATGGAAGGCATTTCCATGACTTAAATATTATGAGGGATCATGCCATTGCATGTTTCTAAATTCGTGACATAATCATATTATATCACTATCACAAGATTTTCAATATGCATATGATTTTATTTGGGAGTCTAATTATTCTAAATAATTATCTAATTATATGCTAGTATGATTGATGCCGATCAAATCGATATAAAGAACTCAAAATTCCGAGCTTCGTAGCCAAAGTTATCGCGAAAACAAAAACAGCATCCAGAGAAGGATCCGTTATAACGGACTGCCCCATCCGTTGTAACGCAGGGGCCGTGGGGCGCGAGAAAACCTCGTCCGGGACGCGTCCGGGGCGCCAAAAACTGCCCCCGGGGCGGCAGAAAAATTATTTTTCTGCACCCTTTCGTTATTTCATTAGAACGACACTAATACTTCGCTCAAATAAAATATATTACAACATGAAAGTTCTAGATAATCTAATTATCTAACTAAAACAATTTGAACCATTCAAATCGGAATTTTCTACTGAAAGTTATACCAGTTTTAGTAAAATACGAACAAACGAAAAGGTAAGTATATCCAATATACACCTTTTCAACCAGAAAACTACAGACACCTTTTCAGTATTCTGTTGAAACAAAAATATTAAAGTGTTCCAACCGACTTTGAACGTGAACTAAAGTTCTAGATAATCTTATTATCTAATTAACCCAATTGGATTGGACTTAATTGGAGTTTCGATGCGACATATACGGACGTTTTAGTCTCTGTATGTCAAACAGTCTCACCCTTTCAGTATTCCATACAAACGACACTGATAATTCGTTCAAATGGAAAAACTTTATGTATCAAAGTCATAGATAATCTCATTATCTAACTACGCCAATTTGATCCAATCAATTTGGAGTTTTCCACTGAAAATTATCTTAGTTTTACTCATTGTTTCGTATTCTAACTTTCTGCAGATTTTGCCGTTTCGTCCGTTTTCGCTCGTTTCCAAAACGATAAATCATGAAACCTTTTCACGATCATTCCTAGATACTCTCAATCAACTTTTGATCGATCTCTAGCGAATTCCACTTGTGATTTTAACGGAATTTGACTTTCTCTATATGTAACATCATGCAAACGGGTACGAACTTTGATAACCCGTGCGTATATCTAATATACGACTATGATTCGACCCTCGAATCGATGGCGATCGCTCTGATACCACTGTTGGGGAATATCCTCGACCCCGGGCCCGCGCAGCGGATATGTAGGCCCGGTCCGATTCCCCGATTCCCGAGATCACGCCACGACTTCGAGGGTACGATGCGAATAGAAGGACAGATTCATACCAGTGCCAAATTGATGGCACACGAAGGGTTGATCGCCGCCTTCTATTTCCTTCGGTGTCACGTTGGTGACTAGCCCGTACGTCCCATACCGCACGTCTCCCAACGTTTCGACACGCCTCGGGTTGTCTTCGTGCGTTCCATGCCCGCATGATTCCACAGCCCGTTACTCGATTACTTCTCCGGTTTGATCACAACGAAGATCCACATGTGTCGCTCCTCTACCCGTATCCACCGTGAGTCGTAGCACCTCGGTCGCGGAGCACCTGCCTAGACGATGCACCGGCGAACTTGCATGATTGCGTTTCGATTCTCTAGACGGAGAAAATTCTTTTCTCCTTCTCTCTCAATCTCTTCGCACTCTTTCATCAAGTGATTAGAGTCTCTTAATTTCTGGATTAATTCTAAATTAACTCCATTAATTTTCTGGTTGAACTAATCTAATTATTCAACTGGTTGGACTGATGAGAGAGAGAGAAACATCCTATATATACTCCATAGGATAAGGATGGGCCAAAAGGTATGTATATCTTCTATACACCTTTTCAAACAGAAAATTGCATACACCCTTTCAGTAATCTGTCAGAACGAAAATATTAAATCGTTCCAACCGACTTTGAATATTTACGAAAGTTGTAGATAATCTAATTATCTTTCCAACCCAATTTGGGCCAGCCCAATTGGAGTTCGGACCCGAAAGTTACGGCCGTTTTACTGACTGTATGTCAAACTGTCGCACCCTTTCGGTATTTCATTAGAACGATACTGATACTTCGCTCAAATGAAATATATTACAACATGAAAGTTCTAGATAATCTAATTATCTAACTAACCCAATTTGAGCCATTCAAATCGGAGTTTCCTACTGAAAGTTATATCAGTTTTACTAATCTGTTTCGTATGCCCACGAACGCGTACGTTCGTTTGTCCTACGTACCATTTTAGCGATGATCCAAAACTGTATTTCCTTCATTATTAACTACTATATGTAGGAAATGGCAACTCTTGGAGTAATATGTAATAACGACTTTTTTGAAGGACCCGGATGCAAAAGAAAACGGCCAAAAAAAGAATAAGGGGAAAATTGAAAAAGTCAATGGCAGATGTCTTTTGGTAAATACGCAAACTTTTAGGGGTATTTTCGTCAATGGGATGAAAATAAAACCCCCCCATTGAGTCTTCTTCTTCCTCCCGTGAAAAAAACTCAAAACTCCTCACAGAGAGAGGGAGAGAGAGAAAGTGTGAAAGTGTCTACATTATCCGAAGCTGTATATGTATTTCAGATCATATCTGTCTTCCAATTGATAGAGTGAGTATATTTTTTGTTGATTTTTTATTATTTTGCACAAAGTTGAGAGATCTGGTATGAGGAGATGATTCTGTAACAGTTAAATAGTGTAATTGCATATATAAAGTTACATTTTGTTTGTGTGGGTGTGATTTTCATTTTTTTGGATGGATCTGAGCTTAATTTGTGACGATTCTGGTGATTTATTCATTCGATTGGTTCGAATTTGTAGTTTTGAATTTCTGACATGTAAATCTTTGTGAATTGCAGGTAATTTGAACTGTGTGTATACTGATTTCGTGGTGAATTGAACTATGCGGTGGTTTTCTCTCTCAGTTGACATTTTCAGCGAAGGAATTTCCTTGAACTTGTACTGCAGAGTTATACTGTAGCTCTGATTTTCTTCTCGATTTCTTCTTCTCCTCTTCCTCTTCTCCTTTTACTCAATTCCGAATCGAATTTCGCAATCTTACACCTTTAGTTAATTCACCATTACACTTACTTTCAACTCCCTTCTCCATCTCAATCTCTCTATTTTCCTTGCAAGCATTGCATTTCTAAAGTGATTTCACAAGATAGGATCTTTCTCTCTAGTAGTGAATTTTTTTCAGGACGGAGAATTGGTGAATTAGAGAGAGGGGTGAATAAAACGGGAGAGAAGAGAGTAGGATGGTGTGGCAAGCAGCCTCTAAGACCAGGTTTCGAACTTTGAAACACGAGACTGGGACCTCTGGCTTTCTCGCCATTGTTGTCAGAACCATTGCTTGCTTCCAATCCTTGCAGGATTGCCAGGTATAAATCAGTAACTCCTTTGAACAAAAATTTCAATTTTGATCTGAAATTATCTTTCGAATTTGGCTTCCTTTTCTAATTCTTTTGTTCTGTTGAACAGGCTGAATATTTTCGCCACCTTCTCAAACCCGTCACGTAGATTAATTCCCTTTTTATTCGCTTAATCGAAAGCTTTCGACTTTCTTCCTTTCTTTTCTCAAATTCATCTCGATTCGTAAATTCGAAAAATTTGCATGGAGAGGGATTTAAATCCTTGGTATAATAATAACATATCTAATTCTCAATGGGAGTACACGAATAACCTTATTCCGCCTCTTATTCCACCTCCTATTCCCCAACAGAACAACAATTCTGCGTTATTTTACAACAACCCTTATGGATACGGATCCGTTCCTCTTAACGGGTTCGCCCCCTTGGAATTGTACCCGAACCCTTTATGCTACAATTTGCCTCCACCCCCTCTGTACAATTTCCCTACAATTATTAACAATCAACCCCATTTAATGAACCCAATGATGGAGATCCCACTTGGCGACGAAACAATTGTTAACCCCACAATGAACGGTACAATTGATGAAATGCAAGAAGATAGTGAAGAAATCGATGCGCTTCTTTATTCAGACTCTGACGAGTATAATTACATGGACGAATTAGAAGAGGAGGCCAGCACTGGACACTCTCCAGTTCTCAGGTCCAATTTAATAACTGGAGAGGAAGTCGCCAGCACGAGCGTACACCCTAAAAAGCGTAGAATCAACACGGATTTCGATGCGTCCGTAATGGACACTGCCAGCTCGGCGAAATGTTGTAATATGAAAAACAATGACGATCATAACGGTCTGGATTTCAGTGATGCCGAATCGAGCTGCGTGGGTGAGGAGAGAGAAAGAATGGACGATGAAGAAGAGGAGAGAGAAACGGATTGCATGGATTTGAAAATGAAGAGAAAAAGAATACAAGAAACGGTGGGTCTGTTAAGGCGTATCATACCAGGTGGTAAAGGAAAAGACGCAGCTACTATATTAGACGAGGCGATTAGTTATTTGAAATCTCTCAAATTAAAAGCCAAGGCTTTGGGTAATTAACTAACTAATCAATGAGTTTTTGTTACAATACGGACCTAAATGAAATAATTAAATATATAGGGGGTGCAAAATGCAAATAGGGTTTCTTTCGCGCTAAGTAGTTAGTGAGATCTCTTTATCTTTCTAGTGTTTGTTATGATGGTTCAATAAAAAGCTTGTGTGTGTTGTTAATGTTGTATGTTTAGAGAGAGAAATGATGGTGGTTTAGTGGGTGTTGACCTGTTTGACTTTATAAAAGATCTTTAGAGAGAGAAAGAGAGAGAGAGACTTTAACCTTTCATCATGTGATTTTGGGCTTGTGGAAGAAGAATCCTCTCTCACACTCTCTAAAAAGATACATGCATGGAAATATGGATGGTGGTTGCATAATTAGTCCATGCATGACTTGTTGCTTTCACATTAATGTATCTGCAAATTTCAGAAAGATTAGGGGGTAAAGTGAAAAAAGAGAAATCAAGTGGGGGACTGGTGACAGAACTGTGTGGTATAATGAGGGGCTATTTATTTGTACTGGCCATCTTCTTTAAGGCTGCTAAAATCTGGTGCCACCATTATTGTGTAGTGTAAGTATAGCTCTTCTTTTCTTCCTTACATTTATTATTGATGATATTATTGTTATTGTTGGTCCCACCTCAATTGGTGATTTGTCCTGTGTTTGATTTGATGACCAAAGTGCAAAGTGCAAAACCCTAATTTTATAATGTTAATTAGTAAAAAATTAAAAATTATGTATTCATAATGTCGACACAAGTTATGGAGTTAAAAATTCAACCATCTTTTTGACGGTGAAAGGGATTATCATTAATTTGTTTACTTTGTAGGTGAAGTTATAGTCAAGTTTATAGTGGTGATTGGTGACAGTACAAGATCAATATAAGTGAAGTACCATTAATAGCAAATTACAGGACAATGAAAGGGATGTCTCCAGTACTGGTTAAAACTGGAGAGGAATTGGGGTTATTAGAGAACTATTGTTAAAGATGGGCCATTCTTTTATTAATTAGTTCGGCCTTGATAATTATGGGATGAAATAATAGGCCTAATTATTATATAAAAATAATAATTGGGCCTTAATAATTATGAGACGAGTTGACTGTTGAAAATAATGTGTCGTCCGCGTATTGAATTGTTTGCGGTGCAAAAGGTCTCATTAACAAATGTGTTAAATATGTGCAAAACATCAATAATAATTAATGTTTGAAATACTTTCATTTTGTGTCGTTTGCGATTACCGCTTAATTTTTAGAACTTCAAAGAGGTAATTCCAGCCGAAAGGTTTTTGAAAAAATATTTTAACAAAATAGTATGGATTTTTCTTATGAGGGTCAAAAGAAAGTAGCTCTTTTGTAGTTAAGAATGTTTCAACAATAATTAATGTCATGATTTGTTAGAACCTATTGACTAGAAAATCAAAATACAGATTTGTTAGATTTTTTTAAAATATATTTACACCACTTTATCTTTAATAAAAAATTATATCACTCCATGAGATATTTTGCAGATTCGCCCTTTGAGATAAGAACACCAAGAGATATTTTGTACGAGAAAAATAATGACAATTGATGTTTTGATGGATAGTTAATAAGATTGATATAATTACAAAGTTGATGTAATCAACGATGAGTGATTATGTTTCATTCTCTCGTCCATAAGTTTCTATAATTCTATCTTTTTATACACTTTTTTTAGTTTGAGATGACTACTACATCAATCAAGAATGTGGGAGCCACCAAGGATATCTTTGAGAATAAAATTACTTTTTTTTTCCTGTTACCTACCAATCCTAAACTTTTCAGCCCTATTTATTTAATTCAGTTAATTATTATCCAATCTAATTATTAGAACAAATATGCAAACAAAATCAGGAAAAAGAAAGGAATTCTGCAAAAAAGGAAATAATGAAAATAAGTAACAATAAGTTGGGGAAAAAAAAAATGCAAATCTGGTATTTGTAAAATATTCAGTAGAAAAAATATCTTGACGATATCCGAGGAATTATAACAGTAAGTTTCCTTGGTTCTCATTATTCGCTTTCAATTCTTGTTCCGGATCGATAAAAAAAATGCAAATCTGGTATTTGTATCACAACAATATTATTATATTTTATAACTCATCTAGGTATGATCATCTACAAGTTTCATGATTAAAACACATATTAGTACCGTGATATAATTATATTTGATATATAATAATTTAATTTTACAAAAAAAAAAACACGACAACATCGTTATTTCATTGTTACAAAGAATCAAGTAATAAAAATCTAGAAGTAACGAACCATATTGCGCGTCATGACTATGTAATACTAACAAAAAAAAATTCATACAATTAATTTATACAGTATAATGCATTAAATATTTAGAATTCAGCAAAATTGTCTCGAAGGGATGCTCCGCGACAGTGACATAAAATAATTATAAACAAATATTTATTTAACCAAAAAACATAATTAAAAATTATTTAATATCATATGATATTTTTAAATTTACCTATCTAAAAATAAGAATAATGACATTTTAAAAATTCAAGAAGTTATTTGTGTTAGGTAATTTTTTATCTTTCATGTTTATTATTGAAAAAAATATGTTTTATACGTTTAAAAAGTTATTCTTTTTGGAAAATGAATATATTTTATTTTTATAATTTTTTTACAAAATTAACATGGAAGTTTTTTGAGTAAAAATACAAATATAACCTAAACCTATTTATTGGTATGTACAATATTTTGAAATTGTAGTTTAAAAAACACTAATAATTAGACGTTTTCATAACTTCAAACTAGAGAAAAAATGTTTGGGATATAATAATATGAAAATCAAAATAAAGATAAAATTCAAGTAAATATATTTCGGAATTTCTAAAAATTATATTTTAAAAAGTACTTAATAATATTTGATACATATTTGATAATATTATATACTAGTTTATTAGCGTGTGTTATTTGAACTCTTCACGTTCCATTCGTGTTCACATTTAATCACGTAAATAATGTAAAATGATACAAAATTAAATACGACCAATCCATAATAAACCCAATGAATAGTAACAAAACACACCATCAATATAAGATAATTTGATATTTTAAAATAACTAAAAACTAAATAAGGTACAACATATATATATATATATATATATATATATATACACACACATCTACAAATAAAACATAATAATAAAAAATCAATGAATAAGCAATCATTCTAATTTTGTTACATATCACAATGAAATAATAGTTGAAATAATTCAAATTTTGTTACGTATCACAATTGAATAGTTGAAACGATTGAACGACGTGCCATAAGTTTAAACTAAAACGGTGAATAAAAAATATTTCCATAAAATATAAAATATCACTTTGTAGTTTGTAGTTATTCTTCTATTCCAGAAAAAGGAGAGACCAGAAATTGCATCCAGAAATAAGGAAAGAGTCCAAGCATCCATGATATTTCTCATGCTTGACAATCACAATCCCATCCATTTATGGTATTTCATATTTCTCATTTCGGACGGATATTAGTAATATTTCCATATTTTGCAATAACACGTATGATATTCCTCATACTTTACTTTACAAGGATATTCATGATATTTCATCTAATCTACAGGGATAGCTTCGTAAATCTAAATTTTACAAGGGTATCTTCGAATTCACCAGGAGAAAAAGGAAAGAACGGTAAAAGAACTAAACTTTAGAAAGAGAGAGAGAGAGATTCTCACACGAAAAGTTGGCATCATACCCTCCCTAAATTCCAAAATTCCACCCAACAAATTAAACCTAAAAAATTAAGTAAATACAACCAATAAAAATTAAATATAACTAAAAAGAAAAAGAAAAGCCTCTCTCCGCTTGACAACGCCATGTACAAACCAGGACGCGGCGGCGGCGGCGCCGGACCTGTCGGAAGACGTCCGCCACCTCGTCCCGGCCTCGGTTCCGGTCGCGGTTCGATGTCTCGCGGACGTGGTCGCGGCGGACCTGCTGGGACTTCTTCGAGTGGACAACAACAACGAGGTCATGATGAATCTTTTAGTCTGGAATCCGGCGGGGAGCCGGATTTCGCGTCGATTATTCGCCTGGTTCCTGATTTGGTCGAGGAGATCAGACGTTACGAGTCTCAAGGTGGTACTGCTAGGATTAAGTTCGGATCGAATCCTTTGAATCCTACTGAAAATGTGAGTTTAATTCGAGTTTGATTTATTATTTCCATTGATTCTTATACTATTTCTATTGATTTATATACCTAATTTGTTTTTTTTCATGAAATCTTGAGAGTATGAACCAAATTAACTTCAAATCAAACTTAATTGATTCAATTTGTAGTAATAAGATGATCAAATTTTGTATAATTCAGGTGATTGAAGTAGGGGCAAAAGAGTACAAGTTCAATTGGTCTACAGAATTGGGAGTCTGCGACATTTACGAAGTGGTCCGAAACGGGGAAAATAACAACGGACTCCTGCACGAACGCGGCTCGTCATTAAGAAAAATGAACGTGCAAAGAATTCTTGACGAATCGGCAAAAAACCAAGTCAAGATGCGTTCTGTTCAAGCTGAGCTCCAATCCAAATCTCGAAAGTACACTTCCTAACTAAACTAACTCTAAAGTCTAAGCATAATTAATTTTTTTTTTGAGGGTTTAATTTGTAATAATGAAACTTCTGAAATTTAGGTCGATTATTTTGGATCCTGCAAATCCATCGGTTCAAACACAGGTTAAATCAATGGCTGCAGCGGGAGTCGAGGGTTAGTTATATTTAGTAATCATAATCATATATTTTTTAACTTATATTTAATTTTTCGATATTAAACATAGTTCAAATTTTGAATTGAATTTTATATATTTAGGAAGCATGAGAAGATGGGGGGGACAAAAGGATAAATTCAAAAAAAACCAAGGTTAGTGTTTCACAAAAGCAAAATCAATTTTATTATGGGGAAAATTTCACGTATACCTTACAAAATCTCAAAATATCAATTTTATTATGGGGAAAATTTCACATATACCTACCAAATTAAATTTATTTTGTTATTTATCAGGATCAATTGCAGCTCCACCAAAGAAAATTACTATTGCGAAAACAACTGCACCTGCTGTTTCGCCGGTACGATCGCCAGCTCAGCACTCCGTCGAGAGGATTGAGGAAATTATTCCTAGAAAATTTAATAATTTTGAAAAGAGACAAACGCCTATTAGGTCTAATAATGGCAATAATAATAATAATAATGAGAATTCCACCGAGTTAAAGAATCTTTTGATCAAGGTTTTGACAGATAATCCCAAGGGTTTAAGCTTAAAGGTGAGATTTATTTTTCTATATTATAATTTTTCTTAATTCTTAATTTATTAAAACAATGAAATATTTTGTTAATTTTTTTTGTTAATATCTTAACTTAGGCTTTGGAAAAAGCTGTTGTTGATTCATTTCATTATTCATCGAATTCATCGAAGAAAATTGAGAGTATCGTTAAATCGGTATGAAATCGATAACATATAATCGTCATTTTTATTCGTTCATATATATTAGTCAATAAAGATAAATATTTTTTTTTGTATTTAAGATTGCGAGTTATCAAGCTCCAGGACGGTACATTTTGAAACCTAATTTTGCTCCTAAGAGTTCAAGATTAGATCCATTCGATACTAAAAGGTATTTTAAATTCTATGTATCATGTAAATATATTTTAAAAAAATCATACTAAAAAATAATCCATTTATTACGCAGTTCACCAGAGAGCGAAGAAGAGCACGACCCGATACTGCAAGCATTGAACGAAATGGATAATGACGAAAATACCCCCGAAATCGAAACTATTTACAACAATACCCAACACACGGATCTGAATCTAAACCTAGATTCAGACCCGTTAGACTCGGACCATATCGATATCGACATTGAAGGTGGATCCCCCAATAAAATAATCGATGGCAACAAAAACAAAGAAATTGATATCGAAGGGACGTCTCCAGTTCCTGATAAACTGGAGATTGATATCTTAGGGAGCTCTCCAGTTATGGAAAAACTAGAGATAATCAAGAAAGATTCGAGTGATAGTGATAGCGATAGCGATAGTGATAGCAGCGATAATAGCGAGAGCAGTCCCAGCCGTGCAGGTAAATATTTACAAAATACCCTTTTTATTTTCTTGTATTTGCAGAAATACCCTTTAATAATTATGATTTTGTAATTTAGGGAGCAGCAGTCAAAGCGAGAGCGAGAATTCTTCAGATAACGACGATGCTGACGTGGAAGTTAATATAACGAGCGACGATGATGAGAGAGAAACTCGTAAACGAATCGTGACCGCAGATTTAAATCTCTCTCCTGCTTTGAAAACCGTGCAAAACCCTTCTCCTGTTATTAACCTGAACGAAGATTTGACAAAATCTTCTACTCCTATTCAAGTTCGCGGAAATAATATTGGGGTTTCGGAGGAGGAGAATTTCGATCTTGTTTTTGGTAAAAAACCGGTACGAGAGAATGACAGAGCCGGTACGAGTACCAGTCAAAAAAGAGTGTCCAGTGAGAAGCTTCCAGAAGCTTCTAAACGACCCAAAATGAACGATATTCCTTTTACGATTCAAAGACCTTCCGGAAGCTTCCAGAAGAGTCCCGCTTCGACTTCCAAAAAACCCCCAATTAATAATATCAACAACAACAATAATAATTCGAAGGCAGTGTTAAACGAAGGCCTTTCAAGCGATAAACCATTAAAGAAACACAATCGAGACCTTATTAACAACAACAACAACAACAACAACAACAACGATTCGAATCAAGCAAAGAGACTGAAGGGGAGTATGGTAAACGAAGAAAAACTGGGCATGAATATCGAAAATAATAATAATAATAATAATAATAATAATAATTTAGCGAGACCAAAAATACTTACGAGAGAATCGTCAGAGCTGGAATTGGGGGAATTTCGAGAACCGAATACACCTGAGGACGAATTCAAGCGATTATTTGGGAGCAGTAGCAGCTCCAAACCCGAAGAGGACGATGATGACGAGGATATTAATCTGAATATTGATAATATTATTATTAATGTTAATAATAATAATAATAATAGTAATAAGGGTAGAGTTGTTGTTCCAAATGAAGTGATTAGTGGGGCCTATGCTAATAAGAGTAATGAGAAGAGAGTGTCAAGTAAGGACAAGAGTAAAATTGTGAATGGAGGAGAAATAAAGGGTAATAATAATAATAAGGGGGTAATAATGCAAAATGGAAATGGTAATAATAATAGTAATGGAGTTAAGAGAAATTATTCGTCGATGAATAATGGTGGTGTTGACCAGTATTATTTGGTTTATTCCAAGTTTGACAAGGACAAACCTGATTTAAAGGGTCCAGTTAATGATTTCTCAAAGTAAGTTTTATTTATTTATTTATTTTTATTATTTTGTACCATTTTATATTTGTTATTTATTTTTGTTGTTGTTTTAGGTATAGAGAGTATCTGAGGGAGTATCAAGAGAAATACAAAGCGTACACCGCGTTAAACAAGCATCTCGAAGAATACCGGTACGTTTTTTCGGTTTTAACCTCGTCTTTTTTTGAAATTGCACTTTTTGTTTTGGTGTTTAGTATTTTAATTATTTTGTGCAGAGAAAAATATATTAAGGTTGGAGACGAAATGGATACAGCTAAAAAGAAAAATATGCGAGGTTATCATAAAGTTGTGGAGAAACTCAAAGATATGTATACTCACGATAAAGAGGCATGTTTATTATATTATATTATTTTTATTTTCTTTGTTATTAAATTTCTAACGGTGATTTATTATAAAATTATTGTTTTTTTTTTGCAGAAACACGAGTTTTTGAAGAAAGTTTTTGTCATCTTGCACGAAGAATTAGCCGTAATAAACAATGATTAATTTATTATATTCTTAACATTTTAATTTATTCAATATAGGTACATGAATTATTAATTATTTTTATTTAATTGCAGAATCTCAAACAAAGAGTAAGTAATTATTACAGCGATTGCACGAAAAGCTCAACCTCATGTAAGTTTTACGATAATACCCCTCGAAACTTTGTTATTTGCATCAAATATATAATATTGTTTTGTATATTATCTGTTGCAGAGTTCTTTGTTACGAGTTGGCTAATTTTACAAAACGACCCTCAACAAATTGGACTGGCCGTTTTTATGTAGATATTGTGGCCTAGTGATGCGGCAAAGAAGGAAAGCAATTTTGTAGATAGGTCCTTTAATTTTCTTCCGTGGTGCTGAGGAAGGTCTCGTGTTTGTTTATTTGGTTCGATTTAATTTACTGTTTTTTTTTTTCACTTGTAATTATTAATTAGTGGATAAACTTTTAGTTAACTGTGCTCCTCTAGGACAGATACGCATAGCTTGTATATAGTTTTAATTATAACAACTAGTTTATTTTCTTTATGTTTAGTTGTATTCGTTCTTTTAATTTGTTAACTAAGAATAGTGTTATAAATTTGTTTATTTCGTATTAAGCAAAGATTATTAACTCCTATCCACCCTGACACCTCATGATTACTAAGATCAATTAACCACGATGAGCATGTCTATCTCTCTACTCTCTCGGAATGTAAATGGCAACAAAGATCTAGTTGCACTTGGCTCAAATTGGACGACAATAATACTAAATATTTCCACACCATAGCCTCTTCAAGAAAGCAACAAAAATATAATAAACGAAATAGTGAGGAATGGGCAATCTGTCACAGACTCAGTAGCGATCAATCGATCTTCACACAATTTTACGAAAATCAAATGGGGAAAAAACAAGATCCCTCAATTAACCACCACAATCTATCTATCCCAAACATTACAAACAGAATTGCCTCGCAAGGAAACCTAGACTCAATCTTTGCGGCTGTAGAGATTGACCTTGCAGTGTCAGGGTTACGCAAAGCATGTGGACCGAATGGTATTCCAGTAGAATTCTTTCAGAAATCATGGAATCTTTTGAAGTTCACAATTTATGGAATGTTCAATGATTTTTTCTTCCTAAAAATCAACCTCTCCATTATAAACAAGTCGGTCATCACTTTAATTCCCAAAATAAAAGATGCAAAAGAAGTTGGCGACTTTAGGCCAATCAGTATCATTTCAATGCCTATCAAAATAATCACTAAAGTACTAGCAAATAGGCTTCATCCACTGCTACAATGATAATCTCCAAATGTCAAACAACTTTTATAAAAAGGAAGGTCAATTCTTGAATGCTTCCTCATCACGAGAGAAATATTAAATCTCTATCATCGAAAGAAAATTTCACTCATACTATTGAAAATTGATTTTATAAAAGCTTTTGATAGCATACTCTAGATTTTGTGATGTCTCACACCTCTTTGATGATCAAAATATCTACCTCTAATTCCATTTGTTTGTACACATGTATATTCTTTCTTCCTCTAGATCATTGCCTTGGCTTCAATGTTTTTCAACATCACCGTTGATGCATTACAAATAATTATTCAAAATGTATCCTCGACCTTGTCAAATCTTATTATTATGGCTCCCCAAATAATTCAATATGCCGATGACACTCTCATCTTTATGGAAGTCAAGACACAAAATCTTAGATCTATAGCGCACACATTAAATATTTTCTTCAAAATTTCGGGGCTACAAATAAACTGGTCAAAATCCGGATTTGTACCAATTTTCATTCTTGAAGATTTATGGACAACATTTCCTCAATACTAGGATGCACTCTTAAAACACTGCCAATAACGTATTTAGGTCTTCCTTTGATCTATAAAAAACCGACAAAAATATCCAATCATTATTTGACAAAATCAAAGCCAAAATTAACTCTTGCATGGCTTGATGCTCTCGCTAGGGGGAAGAATGACTAATAAAATCAGTGCTACAAGCACTGTCAGCCTACTATATGCAAGTTTTTCTACTACCAAAATGATTCATAAACAAGATAACCTCATTAATTCGCACATTTTACTGGGGAGGGAAGGACAAAATAATGGGGGAGGGGGGAATATTTGGCACGATGGGAAAAACTAACCTTACCAAAAAAACATGGGGGAAAAAACATGGGGGGTCTGGGATCCTGGACATAGAAGCACAAAACAAAAGCCTATTAATCAAATGGCAGTTCAAAATCAATTTCGAAAGAAATGCTCTATGGACAAACTATATCCGTGAAATCTATGAAGTTAGAGATGCAACACAACTCAAACAAATCTCTTATTACTTCTCCTCGTACTTCATCAAAGACCTGAACAAATTGTTCGATATCTACAAAACATGAAAGTCCAATGAACCGCTACCTTACGACAACACTCAATATAAACAAACAACACTGAAGTATCGAACCAAACTAATTTACATCTTCATGAAAAACCCTCGAATAATAGTTCAATGGACACCACAAATCATGTCTCTGCACATCCCCCCAAAAATACGGTTTTTTCTTTGGCTCACAATACAAGAACGACTACTCACAAAAGGCAATCTCATTAAAAGAGGTTGGGAACACCCGTCCTCATGCGTCTTCTGTTCTTCGACCGACGAATGTGTAAACCACCTATTCATCTCATGTCCATATGCTAAGGACTGCAACCAAAGAATCGAATTGCCCCAACTAGCCTCAACAACTATAAAAGAATTATGGGACGAACTCTACAACGACCAAAAAACAAAAAATGATGATGACACGATCAAAACAAACAACACAATACTGGGCCGCCACTATTTGATGCACATGGAAGGAGAGAAATAATATAATATTCAACAAGAAGGCAAAAAATGCCAATTTTATTATCAAAAGAAATTTTGGATTTAGCTTAATTTTGGAAAACTTGTAAAACATAAGCAAGAAAGGAAAAATGAATGTACACAACTATGTAATACTCTTATTATATTATTAATTCTATAAAGAACTAAAGGAACATGTTTTTTGCTCTAGGTTCATGTAACACAAAAAATTATTAACTAATAATAAAGTTTTATGGCACAATTTATACCCATCCAAAACATTAATATTTTATGAAACACATGAATACCATTTACTCCTACAAAACTTAAAAAATATCAAATATGTTCTTTTATTCATACATAAATAAGAGAACGATAATTTCGGCGATTCTTCGAAAAACTAAGAGAGGAGTATATATTTTGGAGGGGTTATACATAATAATGATATTATGATACATGACATTTTGATTGCAAACAAATATTGATGTAGTATGGGTAACGAATCACTTTTGTGATCATAGAACTCACTGGCTACACGGTTCTCTTCAAAATGGACTGCCATAGCAAATACACGGTAAATATAAAACTGAACCCGAATCCGAACCGCCAGATGTCACGTGATTGCCACGTGCGAAGAACCGGCGCGCACTCTCTCACCGATCGGACCTACTGGAAGGTCCTGCCGCGCGACAAAACCTCAAAGCACAAAGAAAGCTTCTTCTCTATTCTCCACTTAGGGTTTCCATGGACAAACTCAATTGGAGCTTCCCTGATGGAAGCATTTCTGATCTCGTTGATAGTCGTCGGCTTCACTCCCTCCCGGTTTTCTTTTTTTTCTTCTTTCGTTGAAATTTTGATGTGATTTTCGTCGGGTTTGAGCTGTAATAAGGAAATAAGTTATTGATTTTGAGTTTATTCTTGTTTTTTTGGTTGTTTCGATGTAGGATACGAGCAGGAAATTGCAATTTCATTCTTCTTTGGTACGAAGGCTTGCACTGGAAAGACAAATGGAGGTACGGATTTTCTGATTTTTGCATGAATATTTTCCCAATTTTTTTTTCACACACGAGTAATTAATCAAGGCTGATTGACTTTGGTGCATGTTAATAGGGTCATTCAGGCTGTGTTAATGCCATTGCGTGGAACTCGAAAGGATCCCTCTTACTCTCTGGCTCTGACGACACTAGGGTAATTAATCTTCAATTATCATTTATTCTTTTTTGTTCTCTTTTTATTGATTTGATATGAGTATTCCAAGCAATCATGCCACAATTCTGAAATTTTATAATTATTTTTGCAGATAAATATATGGAACTATGATGATAGAGAACTCAAACATAGCATCGATACGGGTCATTCAGCGAATATATTTTGCACTAAATTCGTCCCCGAAACTGGAGACGAGGTTCTTGTCTCCGGCGCTGGCGACGAAGAGGTAAATAATTCATTTTTTTAATTTTCTCATATTTATATAAACAACCCTAACATTTTTGAAAATTTAATACCAGGTTCGTGTATTCAATTTATCTCGTATGAGTGGAAGAGAGAGAAGATCTCAAGAACTCACTCCAAATCCGGCTGCATTGTACCGCTGCCACACGCGACGTGTCAAGAAACTAGCAGTAAACCCCTTATACTTTTCAAAATGACCATTTTTGCATTTTAGTCCCTCATTTCCCTCAGGAATAGCGTTTTGGTAATTAATTAGGTTGAAGCAGGAAACCCTAATGTGGTATGGAGTGCCAGCGAGGACGGTACTTTGAGACAACACGATTTTCGAGAATGCACTTCTTGCCCTCCTAATGGCTCCTCTACTCAAGAATGCCGCAATGTTCTTGTACGCACCACTTTTTTTTTTTGTAAATTTTACAAATATGCCCTTGCATTATCTCTAAATTGCAAATTAACCCATTTTCAGATCGATTTGAGAAACGGGGCGAAAAAAACATTGTCGTCCTCTCCGAAACATTGCTTGTCGCTCAAGTCGTGTGACATCAGCGCTACTCGGCCCCACCAAATCCTCGTTGGCGGAAGGTAGGTCTACCCTCTTTCAAAATTTATATTAAATTAAATTAAAATCGATGATGACTCATGCTTTGAGAACCGTGCAGCGATGCGCTTGGGAGATTGTATGATAGGAGAATGCTTCCTCCGTTGAGCTCGTGCAGAATTTCGTCGTATCCGCCTCCTTGCATTTCGTACTTTTGTCCTTTACACCTCTCTGAACATGTAATTTATCAAATTTTAATATATATTTTTTATTTTAATCAAGTTAATTTTTTCTTTTGGGTCTAATTATTTATGTGTGATTATTAGAAAAAAGGGAGTTTGCATCTCACACATGTCGCTTTTAGTCCAAATGGAGAAGAGGTTCTTTTGAGTTATAGTGGCGAACACGTGTATTTGATGGACATAAATGCAGGTATAATAATTTATTAACTATATGGTTGGAAATTAATTATTTAATTATGCATGATATTTAGATGAAAATGGGAAAGAAAACATGATGTATTCGGTGAGCGATGCTAAGAAACATTTATACGCACCGCCATTCCCATCGGTACCGGAAAGATCTTCGTACCGTCCATACGCCAAAAGGCCCCCTTCAAAATACGATTTAAAAAGGGTACCATACACTTTGTCTTTTTGTGATTCTTGAATTCTTGTTAAAATGCAAATTAATTAACTAAATATATAATTTTGTTTCGAAGGTGGAAGTGAGGGAGAAATTGGTGCGGATTGCGAGTAGATGCGTGGACAAGTCTTCTGATTATTTATACGGAATCGAAGCTTGTAACGAAGTTTTGGATGCGAGAGGTTTAGATATCGATATTTCATTAATACACGATTGTTTGTGCATTCGAGCCTCGTTATTTCTCAAGGTATTCATTCATTTTATTAGTATCCATTTATTTCTCTCTTCTTCTTCCCTAAACCCTAAACCCTAATCCCTCAGAGGAAATGGAAGAACGATGTGTACATGGCAATTAGGGATTGTAATAGCGCTAGGGTTTTAGACGTTACTTCATTCAAGGCTCATTATCACATGGCAGAAGCTCTCCTTCAGGTTAATTAATTTAATCACAATTTTAACTTTATAATTCATATGAAATATTATAAATTATATTGCAATAATTTCAGTTAGGGAGAGTGAGAGAAGCTTTGGAATACGCAAACGCTTCTGACAATCTCACCAGTTCCAAGTCAGATTTGTCAAAACTACAAGCATTAAAAGAAAAAATCACAAAAGGTAATAAGTAATTCAGGGGTGTTTTTGCAATTTTTAATAATTCAGGGGCTCTTTTGCAAATTACAATTTATTAATAATTAACTTTTTGCTCAGTGGACATACAAAAGAAAAGGAGGAACCAAGAAGAGACGAGTCGCCGCACAGTAAGACGCGAGAGACTTCGTTCTCTCAGCGACGTATTGTTCGCCGCGTCAGAGATGACATCATCATCGTCTCTCAATCACAACAACGAAGGAGCAGAAGAAGACGAAAATGGCACGGATTTCGAGGAGGATGAGAACGAGATGGAACACGATTTCGAAACCTCTCTTTCTGACAACGATGCCGAGTCTGCCCCTGTCAGAGGAAGTGTTGTGAGGATTAATCCTAATGATGATGACTCTAATGAAGACGAAAATCAAAATCTCGATGATTCTTCCTTTCAGGTTTTTTCAAATATCGTGAATACCCCTTCAAATTTTGAAATATCATGTACACCCATGCACTTAATCCAGTAATTCGTAGTTTTCTATGTTCTGTAGGGGTACAAATGAAATTGCGCTTAATAAGATTAAATATTAATTGTGTGAAAATGAAATGCAGGGTGATCTGGCGATTGATATGAAGCAAAGATACGTAGGACATTGTAATGTGGGTACAGATATTAAACAAGCTAGTTTTCTCGGCCAAAAAGGTTATTAATTAACTAATTACCATTCTTATTATTTGTTTTAAATTTTTAGGGTTTTTTAGTGTTAAGTTTTAATGATTTTGAATTTTAGGAGAATTTGTTGCGAGTGGAAGCGACGATGGGAAATGGTTCATTTGGGAGAAACAAACTGGACGCCTCATTAAAATGCTCACCGGAGACGAAGCTGGTAAAATATCTATCATTTGCATAAACCCCTTACATTATCCCTAAATTGCAAATAAGTCCCTTCATTATGGAAAATTACAAAAAAATCCTCCGTGTTGTCACAAATGGAATGCATTTTTTTTTGAATTTTAAAGTTTTTTTTTCAACTTCGAGCAATGCAAGGACTTTTTAGTAATTTGAGCCTAATGCGGGGACTATCTTGTAAATTTCTCTCCTATAATTTTCATTTTACATAATCTTTTCTTTCTGTTTCTCTAGTTGTGAATTGCATTCAAGCTCATCCTTTCGACTGTGCCGTTGCCACGAGTGGAATCGACAACACAATCAAGGTTTCTTCTTAATTTTTTACATAAAATATAGAAAATAAACAATATAACAAAATGAAAAAAATATATTTCAGATCTGGACCCCAAGTTCGCAAGATCCATCAACAATCTCAGGTGGAATGGCGGGCCCCGTGATTTCTGACGTCCTAAGATCCATCCAAGGAAACCAGCACCAACTCAGCCACAATCGCGAAGTCATGCTGTACGTATAAATTATATTTCATATCTCTTCACATATTTTTAACTTACTTTATTTCAATAGACCTTTGGAATTGTTGGAGCGATTTCATATGAACGAGTTTGCCCAATCTTTTGAATGCACCCAAAGCTGAAACGAACGATGTTTTCTAGAGCGGTCCCTGGTTGTTGTACTGATTTTTGTAAATACAATTGTATAGTAAAAGAGAGTGGTTTTGTAATAAATAAATAGTATGTTATATAATAAAGTGACGGAACTAACTAATTTTGGTTTTTCTTCTTCTTGTATATCAGGTTCACCGACGATATTTCTGATGCCATAGACCAGTTTTGGCTGACTTGCTAAAATATCCTTCAAAAAAATAAAATAAATAATATTAACATGCTATTATTTCAAAAAAGAAATTCAAAATATCTCATTATAATTTAGGACTTTCTGTTAATAGAAAAAAAGTTAGTGTATTATATTACATCATATTTAAATGGTGTTTTAGCCCTTGAGCTGGATCAGGTTTGATGATATTTCGAGGGTTTGTAGGACTAGGGGGCAGTGAAGAAAAATTGGGGTGAGAAATAGAATGAATGCAAGTGTGGTCAGTAATGATAAGAATGCTTGATTATCAAGGAATCAAGATTTGTACTTGCATTATTACTAATTAATCCTTTTGTCGGCACCAAAAGACTTGGCCAAACTCTATTCCATACTTTCCATGTAACGAGTTAATAATATATATTGGTAACGAGTTATATAGTTTACATGAGTCACAGAGGACTGACAAAAAAAAGCTGTGAATGAGACTATCAGTATATGTTGGTTCATTTTCTGAGAAGCTACGAGACAAGTAATATTCACTTGTGTATGTATGTTATGTATGGATGCTATGGCTTGTTCCCTTATTGTGGTTATTATGCTGTAACATCATTTTTTCTTGCTGGTGTTGATAAGATCAGCATATGATAAATGTGTTTTTTTTTGTTGTTGACAAATAATACATGGCCCACTTGCTTAAATATAAAGAATCTTCGAAGATGAAGATTTATCGTCGCGAACAATATACCATTTTTTTCTTTACTGGCATAAATTAGAACTTATCTGTATATCTTCTGTAATAGTAACCTGATGGCCACGAGTTGGAAGTGGACATATCGGTCTATTTCCTCAACCACATCGGCATACTGTTGTAAACTCGTCGAGCCAGGTATCGGTTAATCGGTTATAATATAGTTCTTGTATTTTGAATAAACTACTACTCACCCATAAAATCTTCAAAAGAGAAAATGATCTCACAACATTAATTGTTCATTGCCAATGACCCCATAACTTAGTTGGTTGAGTGTTTGACACAATAAATCATATGTCGAAGAGGTTATTAGTTCGAGTTTCATTGGCATCATACTAAAAAAAATATAAGTATCAGTAACGACAAGCGATCGCTTGTTTGGTACCATTAAAAAAAAAAATTTAATTGTTCATTAGTCCATCAGAAGAAAAAAAACACACCAAACGTTCGTTATGCCGCATACAGTTTGTTTTTTTTGAATGGTATCCGACAAGCAATCGCTTTCGTTACTGATACCTAATTTTTTTTTATGTCAATGGAGATCGAACCCACAACCTCTCACAATATATTGTTTTTTGTGCCGCATACAGTTTGTTAACATTAGGTTACTTCAGAATTGGTGACTAATTCATTACTTCGTCAGAATGTCGGAATCGGACTCGGATTACTAGGAAACTTGCGTGCAACCATTTCTGTATGGATAGAGAAAATAGAAGTATTAATACCATGAGTGATGATATGAAGTCTCCTTACAATTTTCTCGTAGTATTTTTGTCATTTAGTGTTAAATATGATGATCAATAAAAAAAATCATACATGGTCCTTATAAACCTCCTTACATTAATTGATATGTTGTTAATTAGTGATAATCAAACTAATAAGACGCATACATATGCGAAATTACAATTTTGTATATTAAGTCGGATATGTTTACTCATTTAATATTAATATATATTCATTTAATAGATATGTATGCATTAAACCATATTTAGTTACTCATTTAACATCACATTTCACACTAAATGACAAAATGTCACATCATCAATACAATGCGAGGATTGTGAAAAGCTTCATTTCACCACTCAGCTAAACGAGTAGGTGATTAATGAGTAATTTAATTGATTTAACACACGAACATGGGGGGATCCAGGTGGATCTATATGGAGACGGCCTTAGGCCTTCTTAAGATTTTCGACGAATAATGTATGTAGTAAATAATTTAGTGTATTTTCAGTATAGAAGTATAAATTATTGCCTCCCCACCCAAATTTTTTTGTCGAATAATGTATTAATATTGATTATATGCTGATCTTATCAACACCAAATTTTTTCACTTAACCAAAAACTATCCCCCCACCCCCCCACACAATATAAATGTGTGATAATTAGTAAATGAATTCAGTTTAACAGATTAAAAATTATAATTTCAAATTTATTTTTGATTTTATTTGTTTGACGTGTCACTAATTATCAACACATCAATTTGTTTGATTTGTCACTAATTGTGAACACATAAATTAAAGATAGGGAACTTAGAAGAGTCGTGTATAAATTATCCATAGGCGAAATGCCTATTGTACATAAAATATTATCCATGCTTTATTTATTGTAATAATGACGATGCTCATCTATTTTAAAATCTCAAGCCAACTAATTAAGAATTTTCACAGCTAGGTCGTCCAAATTGATAATTTAAAACACAGTATCAAAATTAGATTTTTTCAATTTCCCACTTCCATCTCAATATGAAAAATAAGCTTCATATCTAGAATCATTAGATTTCTCTCTTTTCTTAAGTTCAAAATATGTATAACTTATTCTCTCTCATGGCTTGTTTGCTTTCTCTTTCAACGTGTTATTAAAGAATCAAAAAAGAAGTTTACTCCAAACAATTGTTAACCAATCAGATTGTTTTATCGTGCAAAATTGCACGCTCATTGATTCTTTTAAACTCAATTTTATATACTTTATTAAATATAAAATATGAATGTGTCGTACTTATTATATTTTCATACTTAACTATTCAAGTATACGTTTCTTGTGCTCTTTTTTATTACATCTGTTACATATGTATGATAAATTCTATTATCATTTTTTCAATAAACAACACAGCAGTTAAACAAATTAAATTAAATAGATAATATATTATATATTATTCAACTACTTTCTTTTATATGAAGATGGTCCGTCATTAATTATTGAAATAAATCATAATTTACTATGCTCATTTCATTAAAAAAAAATCATAATATATCATGAAAATCATTGTATAGGAGCCCATGTTGTATAATATACAGTTTAGTATAAAGTCACAAACAGTGACCCGTTATATGGATGATATATGAGTAGATTTATAATGGATCTAAGATAACTATTGCTAGTCAAAGTCAGAACTTGACGGTGCTTCCAAATCCAATCATAATAGAGAGGGATTTTATTTATTTGTTTATTATTGATGATCAGTATTAGTTTCATTAATTATATTAATAAATTAATAAATTGGTTAAATGTAGTGATTACATGTGGGCCATGAATAAGTTTGTATTCTGTGTGACAATGTCTCCTTACATAGCTTGTATGGCCATTTGTGAGAAGATTGAATTGGAAATTTTCAATTTAAAAAAATGATTTTAGAATGAAGAATCCTATAAGCAAGTTATTCTTTTCCAGCATTTATCTTATAAATAAGTAGGGAGAGACTGGCGTGAGCCCGGATACCTCCCTGGCAATATGAAAATTTTATGATGATTTTTGAAAACATAATGATATTATGTACCAAAATACACTTCTCGGTATTCGTTATCGGTCTCTCGCATCCTCCTCTCATTAGTTTTTGGTTCCGCCACAGCTTATGAAAATTATTGTTATAAAGAATGATATGTTGACTACTAAAATATATTATTAATATTAATGACTTTTCATATTAATTAAGATTTCGATATAAAATTTAATGTGAATGTATTGATTGCGAAGCTATGTTTCGAATCAATATGAACAAATTTGGATGATTACAAAAATTAGTTTTCATGCACATAATCTTTCAAATACATTTTTGTCATGCATTTATTCATTATTTTTTAAATTTAAATATTATTGTAATTAATATGCTGCCAAAGAAAATTATTATTTTAACATTAAATATAACACGATCCAACTAAAAATTCTCAAGCAACATATGCGTTTTAATTTGAAAATTTCATATATTAATTATTGTTCGGAATTTCAGTAATTAATGAGTAATTATAGACAACATGCTTTCGCTGCATGATCGGCAGCAGTATATTGATCCATTGTTATATATTACATTCACACTATAAAAATAGTTTTAAATTATTTCAATCCTAACCCTACACCTCATCATCATGCTATCAATCATGCAGCGAGAACATGTTGTGTAGAATTACTCGTAATTAATGCATGATATTGTCAAATTAACATGTGATCGTTGCATGAGAGTTTTTAGTTGGGTGGTGTCTATAGTTATTTTTATATTAATCCCAATTTATGAAATAACTCAAGTTAATAATATTAGTTATTTATCGACGGTCTTTAATCGAATAATTATTATAATAAATTATTCATATGTTTTGTATATGTTATTTATATGTTTAATAATTCTAACTGTATTTTCGTTGTCATAACTCTTTTAGATTTTTTGCATAGTGTACGCATGATCTTTTCCTTACGTACAATACAAGAAAAATAATATTATATGAATCTTTTATTTTCATATTTACCTTTTTTTCTCTTCAAATATTTTGGAAAATATTGAAATAATTAATAATTAGGTAGTGCAAGTGCAACGAAAATATTGATATCAAAATCCTCATAAATTTAATACGGAGATTCGGAACAATAACTCTTACATCCATCCTTCTTCAAATAATTATCATAAAAATATCAAATAATTAAAAAAATATATCAATACTAAAAAAAACCTTAAAAACCAAATGACAAACATGAACCATCTCTAAATCCTTGGCTCAAAAGATCCAATGATCATAATTCTCAAATGTCAACACGCCATTAAATTTCCACTTAACCAAAAATGCCCTGATTAGTAGATAAAATTTACCGAAATGCCCTCGAGCCCTTGTTTAATGTTTGGCTTTAAAGGAGAGCCATCTACCACCTCGTACCTCAAAGTTTCTCAGACCATTTCCAACGAAGCCGACGCCCCACCACCTTTTTACCTTTTCATTATTCTCTCCTCCCTCTAAATCTCCCCTCCATTCTCCTAATTATTACACCTTCGCCACTGAAAGAGACCTTTTGATTAACCACCCCTTGATTTCTGACTAATTAATCCCCTCTTCTTTGCCGCTCTCTATTTTATTCTCTCTCTCCCTCTCTTTAAAACCAAGAGAAAGCCAAAGTAGCAAGAACTAGCGAGATAAATAATCAAGGGAATTTTAGGGTTTTGTTGTGTTGTGTTGTTTCTGTTTTGATTGGTTTGGTTTGATTGAGAGAGAAGAGATGGGGAGTAAAGGGGGTGGTGGTTCGCCGGTGGTCTGTTGCATGTGTGGGGATGAAGGATTGCAACAAGAGTTACTCCGGTGTAAAGCTTGTCTCTTTCGCTCCCAACACACGTGAGTTAATTATTCCATCTCTTTCTTCAATCTTTTTTTTTATTTGTGTTTTACAAGTTTTATTTCATGATATGTCTGTAGAGATTTATATTTATTCCTATTAATTGGTTTTATTCTCTTTTCTAGAGATCTAATTCAACCTAAGGCCTATTGAATAGGATTTATTCGATGCTAGAACTATTCGATCTCTAATTATCTATTGCTTTTAGTATTGCATGTGAGTTACTTATTTAGAGATCCTCTTGTTACAGTTCTGTCAATGTTTTTCTGGAGAGAGAGAGAGAGAGAGAGAGAGAGAGAGAGAGAGGTCTTAAACTTATCTTGCTCTTTTCACATTTTGTTGCTATGTTCAAGAATCTGAAATCATACACGTCTCAAAATTATGAACAGATCTGTGACCCTGAACCAGAACTTTTCTTTCATTTGCTTGGAATTATCTATTCAATTAAACAAGTTCTCTTAACAATAATATGTTAATTAACCTTACATTAGAATAAAGATAACAAAACAATAATTTGTTAGACAAAGAATTAAGGAATAAACAAAAGCCATCCAGTTTGATCTCATCTTATTTATGTAAAAAAAATGTAGTTATTCCTGTTCACTTATACTTGTCCAAGAAAAAAAGACGGAATAAGTACTTAAAGCATTGTTCCAGACAATTTATTGATGTGTTCTATATATGGCTAATTTTTTGCTAGTACATATAGTCAAATGCTTGTACAAAAGTGTACAAGTTACTGGCTAAGTGGCATCCCATCAATATTTACATCTTTTTGGTAAATTTTAGTGGAATCATTTGCATAATCATGAATTATTATCATAAGATTATATATAGAGGGAATCATAATTAATTAGCATCTACTTTTTTTTAATTGAATCATATTCATAATTAATTAGCATCTATATCGTCTTGAAGATAAAAAAAACCATGTAGTAATTGGTTGAGTCGTTATCAAACACGTTCATATTTATTTCTGCATACAATATAGTCATGAGCTAATTAATCATTTACTAAAGTTTAGTTTTTTTTTATATGTGAACTTGTAAAACTAGGTATTGTAGTGATCTATATCCCAAGGCCGAGTCGTACCGCGTATGCAATTGGTGCTTAAGAGAGAAAGCAACAAAGGCCTCGAACAAAGAGGAGTCGAATAAAAATCATATCAACTCACAAACTTCTTTAGGTAACCATACGAATGATGGATCGGGACTAAAGCTTAACCGAGGGGCATTTTCGTCGCAACAACAGAAACCTATAAAGAAGCAAAGGTTGAATCGATCCGTTTCTGACATGACAGATAATAGAATGCGATCGCAAGAGGCGCCGTCTCCACGTATTTTTCGAGGAAAGGTTCGGCGGTACAAGCTCTTGGAAGAGGTCTCTAGTTAGGTAACTTAAGTTTTGACAGTACAAGCTCTTGGAAGAGGTCTCTAGTAAGGTAACTTAAGTTAATTAGTTAATTTAATCATATATGTATTATACTATTATGTGTATGGATTCATGTATTTGCATATCAAGTGTGTGGTGGAAAATATGTGGGTTTGAGGGATATAGAGAGAGGGAGAGATGCTTGTATGTTTTGTGGTGATAAAATGGAAGATTTGTTTGGTTTTCTTTCATGAAAGTGAAGTATCATTATCAACTTGTGGCTAAGTCTTTTTGTGGCATGCACCAATAATGGGGAGAATTAATTAGGTCTAAGCGATCCATTGCAAATATAGTCAATGAGAACATGCCACGTCATTCATGGGTGGGTTTTCATTGGCTGGGTCCATTTTGGACCCGTTACAATATATTTTCTCGGTTAATCAAGGGGGCCCATTTCCCATTTTCCCACTCATGTGATTGAATCACCGTGAGTCACGTTAATGGAGGGGGGGCTAGTTTTTATCTCAAATTTTTTCGCACAATTAATTATGTTTTAAATTAACAGTTAATTGTGATGTAATTAACAGTTAATACAAAAATTACATAATTAATTATTTTAATTAACAATTAATTCAAAGCATTATTAATTTAGTAGGAGATTTTGAGAGATTGAGTGGGAGAAATGTGTGTGTGTGTGTGTGGTGTGTGTGTGTGTGTGTGTGTGTGTGTGTGGGGGGGGGGGGGGGGGGGGGGGGTGTTATATGACCTCGTTAATCAATGAGATAAATTTTTCTGTATATAGATCTGAATAGGACATGCAATCAGTATCTTGCATGTTCTACATAAAAGAGAAAATTCTTGAATATACAAGGAAATATATACTCGTCCCCTATATATTCCCCATATCAATTGATTGCAATTGATGATAAACCGAACAAATAAATTTATGATATGTGTTAAATTAAAATATTTTATATGTTAAATCGTGTTAATTTACTTATTTACTACATATTTATTTAACACATACAAATGTGTTAAACCGAATTCATTTACTCATTTAATATCACATTTAACATTAAAAAACAAAAAAAACATCATCAATAGATTACGGGGATTATAAATGAGTTTCATATCACTTAATACCACATTTTACAATGATGTGGTAATTTCTCCACATAAACTCTTAAATATATAAGGGGAAATTATATTCTTCCTTCATATTTCAATGAAACATCCCAAATTTCTTAATTAAATCACTTAATAAACATGGTAATTAACAAAAAAACATAATTAATAATTTTTGATGTTAATTAGAAATTATTAATTTTGGGTGGACGTTAATTATATATCACATGTTAATTAATTATACAATTATCATGTTAATTAAGCGGATTAACTAGAATATAATGATATTCTTTTGAAATATGGGGGGTCAATTTAATACAATGACATGACAATTTCTCTCCATAAAATTCTTGGATGTACAATACAATGATATGGCATTTCTCACTGCTTAGGTCCATTGTAGAGTAAGGTTCTAGCTAGAATGAGGGGAGCAAGGAGTCCCACAAAACACATGCATAATGCCATGAAAATATGTGGTTCAAGACATCATGATGTTTATGGTCCCTTAATGTACGGTGCACTTATCAATTTCATACAAAATATAGGTTTTAATTTCAAGGACCGTTTTTTTTTCATGTTCCTCTTTTAGGAGGAGGAGATGTTTTTCTCCAAGTAAATTGTAAAAGCATGATAACTTATATTATAGTGATGTATGTGAATGCTTGCATTTATGATATAAAAATTGTATTCTCGATGCCAATTTATTGTTGTTGTTATATTATTGAAAATAAAGTTTTTTCTCTTGAGTTTTTGTTTAATAGTGCGTTTTTGGAACATTTGGGTCGAAAATTGACACTTTTTGCAACATTTTTTTTTTGTAAATATTGTGCCAAGTGAAAAATTTGATACTTATTGATACAAATGTTCATAAAAACACATTATTTGAGTTGCAAGACCTAAATATATTGTTAAGACAATGTTGAGAAAAGCAGAACTTAATTTATCATGTTTGTAAGATTTGGTTAAAGAGTTCAAATTTTTTACGATACAAATGTTCCTGAGAACACTTTATTTGGACTTCTTAAGACCTTAATAGATTGTGTTCATTTACGAAAAATAAACTTTCGTCATATTTGTACAATATGGTGAAAATTGAGTCGTAAAATTTTCAATACAAAAATTCCTAAAAACACTATTGGGACTCCTTAAAGCTTAAATAGATTGTTAAATCATTATTGAGAAATATCAAACTTTCGTCATGTTTGTACGATCTAGTGAAAAGTTGAGCCGTAAATTATTTGATACAAACATTCATAAACACTATTTGAACTCCCTAATTCATAAACATATTGTTAAGACCACCATTCGCGAAAAAATAAATTTGCGTCATGTTTGTACTCAGGTGAAAATGTGTGTCGTAAAAATTTGGATACAAAGTTCTCAAACATACATTATTGGGACTCCCCGAGAGGCTGAATAGACTTTTAAAACCATGTTTAACGAAAAACTAACTTTCATCATGTTTGTATGACTAGGTGAAAAATCAATTGTTAAGACCATCATTTTGGCTGTTATTAAAAAAATATTTGGACTCCCGGAGAGGCCCTGAATAGATTGTTAAGACCATCATATATGAAAAAATAAACTTCCATCGTATTTGTACAATATAGTGAATTCGATTAGTAAAATTTTCAATAAAAAAGTTCCTAAAAACACACTATTTGGACTCAATGCCTAGATAGATTATTAAAATCATCATAGCGATAAAACAAACTTTCGTCATGTTTCTACGATCTATTGAAAAGTCGAGTCATAAAATGTTCAATACAAATGTACCTAAAACACTATTTGAACTCTCTAAGGTCTAAATAAATTGTTAATACCATCATTTGCAAAAAAAAAAACAATATTTCGCCATGCTTGCATGATCAGGTGAAAAATTGTGTTGTAATTTCAATACAAATAGTCTCGAAAATACATTATTTGGACTTCCAAGGTCTAAATAGATTGTTGGGACCATATTTAAAGAAAAAATAATTTTCATCATGTTTGTATGACGTCTAGGTAAAAAAATCGATTGCTAAGACCATGATTCAGACTGTATTCAAAAACAAATTATTTGGATTCCCGGGAGGCCTGAATAGATTGTTAAGGTCACGACAACTTGATTCGTAAAAAAATTCATACAAAAGTTTCTCGAAATTCGCTATTTGGACTCTTTAAGGCTTAAATATATTGTTAAAATCATCATTGAAAAAATGTACTGTTTGTACGATCTAGTGAAATTTGAGTCGTAAAATTTTCGATACAAATGTCCTAAAAATACAGTATTTGGACTCTCTAAGGCTTAAATATATTTTTAAGACCAAATATTTTTTCTTCATGTTTGTATGATGAGGTGAAATTTTGTGTTAAAAATTTCAGTAAAAATGTTCTCAAAAACATATTATTTAGGACTCCCAAGGTCTAAATAGATCGTTGAGACAATATTTGACGAAAAAACAAACTTCATCATATTTGTATGACTAGGTTAAAATCGATTGCTAAGCCCATCATTTGCATTGTATAAAAAACAATTTATTTGAACTTCCCGAGAGGCCTGAATAGATTATTAAGACCACCACTTACGAAAAAATAAACTATCATCATATTTTTACAATATGGTAAAAACACACTATTCAGACTCCTTTAAGGTCTAAAGAGATTGTTAAAATCATAGTTGCGAAAAACACACTTTCGTCAAGTTTGTTCGTATGATCTAGTGAAAAATTGAGTCGTAAGATTTCGATACAATTGTTCGTAAAAACAATTATTTGAACTTTCTAAGTGCTAAATAGATTGTTAAGACCATCATTTGCACGGAAAAAAAATTCGTACGATCAGATGAAAAATTGTGTCGTAGAAAATTCGATACAATTTGTACGATCATCGAGTTCTAAAATTTTCGACAGAATATTCCTAAATTTAAACTATTTTTATGCATATATGATTTATCCATTTTTGGTTAATTATCATCATAAATATAAATCTAGATTATCGATTGATATATCATTTTAATGGTGACAATCTAAACTTTTGTGAAAACTAACGAGAAAAATACATCATATAATATAGCATTTAAATGTTTATTCAACGATACTTCAAAAAGGAATATAGAAATCAGCCACCCCACACTACTATTAAGTAATAATTTGAACATAGGATATAATCATTTTGGTAACTATATGAATGGCAATGTGTCAGGGACCCATTACTGGGGACAAAAGTTGGTGAAGGTTAGTAAAACCAGACCCCATAAATAGTCTTGCTGACGTATCCACTAAAGTCGACTCATGGATCGTCTGCGGCCTTAATCTCTGTAGATAATCGTCTTGCCTTTAGTCTTCGTAAAACCTCAGAAAAACTTCACTTTTTTATGAAGTATTTCCTCTCTTAATTGATCCAATTGAGCCGTTCAATTCTCAAATTAAACTTATTCATGTGTTAAATGATGATTATGTGGTTGTAAAGTACGATTGCTAATAAATTACCAGAACTTGATAACCCCATACTATTTCTTCTATAATGATTGTATGTGGACTGTAAAATCATGTCCGATAATAAAATGATTTCTTGAAAGAAAAAAAATATTTTACTGCATTTGGATATGGATTTAGCGAGATCCGAATATGAAACACGATATGAATTTCACAAATTAAATATTTATAGCAAATGTATTAATTTTTTTAGATAATGTTATATTTATTTTATTGTCACAACAAAATAAATTTCCTTTTTGATTTTCCAACTGAATATTCATGGGCTTTCGTTAACCAAAAGAACCCTTTCATTCATTGTTTTCAGGCCGGTCCTGTATATTCGGAGACATTTGCCGATTTTATGATGAAACTTTGAATACAAAAGAATGTATCTTAAATTTTGATCAAGAGTACACGAAATACAAATAACAGTATAATTTTAAAACTTTGATTATAAATATTATAGAATTGGATTAAATGAGCCAATATGTACCACATAAATCTCAATTGAACTAAAATAATTAAACAAAAGACGAAAACAGTAACTTTGAACCCTAAAGTTCTTCGTGGTACTGAATCATGCGTGTAATTGCCTCTACTTTTTTCAGCATATGAACATAAAATTAGTAAATAAATGTTACATTTAGTATTAATTAGTCTATTCATAATTGAAGAACTAAAATAAATCGAGCAAATTATGAAGTGGTAAGTTGCAAAAAGAAATAAATAAGGATAGAGGAAAAGAAGAGGAATTACATCGATTTTCTCTTTCAAACATGATACAACTATTATGAAGTGGTCAATTGCAGAAGATAATAAATCCGAGCTACACTTGGAACCAGTTTCAAATCAAAATCTGATACAATTGCGTCGATTTTCTCTCTCAGTTATGTCACGACCGTGACTTTATCTCGTAATTTGCGAGAACTAAAGGAACTCGCTCGCACAATCAACAATTGAATTAAGACAAGTAATAATATAATTTAGGACAACAAAGAAGAAAAGAAGTAATATTTATTAACTTGAATTAAGACAAGTAATAATATATTACAAGACACGATACAAAGCAAAAGACACAATGTCTCGAGTTTTTATACAAATAACTATTAACACAATATTCCATATCCCTAAACTCTTTCTTCCCACTTAATGTCCTAAACAATAAAAGAAAATATTAACTAGGCATGGTGCATGATGCACATTGTGAACCGGAAGCTATTGCAAATAAACCCTTTTATTATTACTAATTATACGTATATCGTTCACATTGCCAACGACTTCGCCTCCTACTTCATGCGGGACTTACAAAAACTCCTACCGATGTATGAATATTATATTAGCCGAACCTAATGGGGGGAGTATCTACCTCGGTCATTTCCGAGGTTGCGAGATATAACACGGCAAAAGTGTATACTACGATAACACATCCGGGAATGGAGTGCTTTTGGACGAGTGTCGTACTCCAAATTAAGGCCCCGCTAAAGACAAAAATATTATGTTGACTCGTCCTCAACAACCGAATACTAACGACGTATAATTTTGTGAAAAGAGGGTGGTCTCATGACCCGACATGCAAGTTATGTTCCGAGACAGTGGAATTGGTGAACCACTTTTTCTTTGGCAGCCCTTTCTCAACCATTATTTGGCAATCTATTGAACCGCGGTATGTACCCGCTCGACCTCTCTCGTCTCCTTTTGGTGAGACTTTCGCTTGTCGAAGATGAGTGTGGATGCGGATTATTGGGACATAAAATGGCTAGCCACAATATGGACCATTTGGAGAGATCGTAATAACTGAATTTTTCAACGAAAAAAACGAATGCAAGGGCTCATGATAAGTAGCATTCTTGACTTAATTCAAAAGTAAAAAAAATCATTGTTCATCACCCTAATGCTTAGTCTTGTATAAGTTTTATATTTATGGGTAATGATTGTAGTAGTTTCGATCAGAACATTTGTAATTCTTGTTATATTTTTTCTTTGCTTTTTATATATAAATATGATCGGATCGAACGCATATCGCTTTTGCTTTTCTCTTAAAAAAAACTTCACACATGTCCTTAAAACCCAAAATATCAAATTTGTCTCTCTAAAACACAAATATCAAATTTATCCTCTTAAAATTAACTTTTTATCAAAATTATCCCATAGTGAACTAAATTGTTGAAACTCACGAAAACTTTACACAGTTATCTTCCTATCCTTAGACATTTCTCTCTCATATTTCATATTTCATATGAAGTTCATTTCCGTTTCCCCTTCTTCCTCCTTCCATATCAAACAGTTTAATCTTTGCTATCTCATGACTATATACTATTTCGTCGCAATCCTTCTTTCATGGCCACGATATAATTATCGTGCCCGAGGTCACGACCTAACCTTTGTCGTGACTACACCTTTATGGGAACCTAATCTAACATTTAACATTTTTCTCAGATCTTATATTTGATCTTACACGATGCAGTTTTTCTTTTCCGCACTCGATTATGAAGAATTGTGAGGATCATTTTAAGCACTGTCCAAGTTATTTTTTGTGGAAGAGTTTTGGTGATTAAGAATAATTGTTTTATTTTGAATTTTACATTTTTTTTTGGGAGGTGTGTTTGATTTTACACATGTTTAAGTTGAAATTGGTTATGATTGAAAAATTAACAAGAGATGTATTAGGATTGGTATAATTGGTATAAAATACGTTATGAAAAATGTGTTGCCATTAATGATCTAATATTTTGTGATGAACGCGATACAATCAAATTTGTACAAAATTTGATGAAAAATAAGATACGGTAGCAAATAAAATCGTTAAAACTTTGTGATAAAAGAGAAAAAAATGAGTACCAATTAAGCAGGTTTAAGGCCCAATTATTTTCTAAATATCATTCCAATAATAATTAGCCCAAAAATAAATAAAAACACAACGTCATCGCAACGTCACTAGAAAAATGCTGAGGCTGAGAGCCGAAGCTCGAAGCATGCCTTGTTACCTCCTCTCTTCACTCCTCCTCCCTTCTCCCTCGCGCCCTCTCTCCGGTTCCACTTCTCCAATCGTCTACAGTGCATCACTCACTCTCTCGGCTCCAGTCAAGAAGCTGCTTCTGGGTCGACTTCTCCCTTGCTTTTCCTCGCCGCTTTTGTCTCCGCGTAGATCTTTGTGTCGTTCTTCAAGGGAGTTCATGGCGGACAAAACGCTTGTGTCGTTTATCGGACAGAAGTATGCTGCTGAGATTGATGAAATGCTCATGGGAGAATTCGGATTCAGCATCGATCAATTGATGGTCTGTCTCTCTCTCTATTTGCCATGATGGTTGATTGAATATTTAGCTCTAATTAATCAGAAATTAATGTTGAAATTTGCGTTCTTTTAACATGCAGGAACTTGCTGGATTGAGCGTTGCTGCCTCCATTCACGAAGTAAATCTTCTTCTCACTTCAATTTCTCCAATTTTTCCTCGAATTTATTTTTAAAATTACGCTCTTTAACAATTATAATTATCAGGTTTACAAACCCAGTGAATACAATAAGGTGCTCACGATCTGCGGACCCGGAAATAACGGTGGTGACGGACTCGTAGCAGCTCGACACCTGTACCATTTCGGATATAAACCATTCATTTGCTACCCGAAACGTACCCCTAAACCTCTCTATACCGGCCTCGTCACTCAAGTACTATATTCCATTACAAACTACACACACACAAATTCAATTTTTTTTCAAAACACTATTTTTAATTTTAATTTTAATTTTTTTACAGCTTGAATCGCTAGAAATACCATTTATATCAGTAGAAGACTTGACTCAGAATCTCTCGAACGAATTCGACCTAATTGTGGACGCAATGTTTGGTTTCTCATTCCAAGGTATTTAATAACTCTATTTTTTTTTTTTGAAAAAAAGAATTGTGCGTGCATAAAATGCTGTATAATTGGTGCAGGTACACCAAGACCACCATTCGATGAGCTAATCGAGAAATTGGTTTCGCTAAACGTCCCCCAAAACGCACCCAAAAGATCGCCCCCAATTATCTCAATAGACATTCCATCTGGATGGCATGTCGAACAAGGCGACGTTAACGGACAAGGCATCAAACCTGACATGCTGGTTTGCAAATTTTGACATATACCCCTCCAAAATTAGAAAATATCATCCATACCCCTCCAAAATAATAAATTTATTCGATACTTAGGTGTCGTTAACAGTGCCGAAAATGTGCGCGCAGAAGTTCAATGGGCCCCACCATTTCTTAGGGGGTAGATTCGTGCCACCTGGCATTGTTAACAAATTCAATCTCGAAATTCCAAAATATTCTGGGAGCTCGCAGTGCGTCAGAATCGGAAAGCCACCATTGGTCGATATTTCTTCGCTCAGAGAGAATTATGTCTCTCCTGAATTACTGGAGACTCAAGTCGAATTGGATCCAATTGATCAAGTAAAAAAGATGTTTTTTTTTTGCATATATGCCCTCATGATACTCGAAATATCATATTTACCATTCCATGAGTAAAAATAATATCAAATTTACCCTTTTGAAATATTAAATATATCATATTTTTGTCCAATCTAGAAAGTTGATCGTGAGTTATAAAATGTTAGTTTAATGGGTTTTAGATTTAACTGGTCATTTTGGCAAATTTGTTATTTTTTTATGTCTAAAATGGGTGAATATGATGTATCTAAAATTTGAGAGGGTAAATTTGATATTTATAGATTTCGAAGGGTATTTATGAAATTCCTCCATCTCAAAATGTCAAATGTACCCTCCGAGACTGCATATTTTATATTTATCCGAATCGAGTGTTAGTTTGAGTTTTTCGGAACATTGTTGTGTTTGAGAAAAAGATAAAATTGCTATTTTGAGTTTTTGAAGGGTATTTGTGTTGAATTGCTTATAATGATTATGCTTAATTTTTAATGATTTTTTTGTAGTTTAAAAAATGGTTCGAAGAAGCACTTGTAGCAGGATTAAGAGAACCAAACGCAATGGCCTTATCCACCTGTGGCCAAAATGGCAAACCGTAAATTATTTTATTATTTATGGGAAATTTGCACAAAGGCCCCTGCATTATCCACAAATTACAAAAAAGGCCTGAAAATTAAAAAAAATAAAATATTCCTTAACATTAGTTACAATTTTCAACAGGGTAGGGATTGTTTTGTGAATTGTGGATAATGCAGGAGCTATTTTGCAAATTTATTATATTAATATATTTGTTATTATTTAATATGTGGCAGTTCGTCGAGAATCGTGTTGCTTAAAGGCCTTGATAACGGAGGATTCGTATGGTATCAGCATTACATTTCTTTATAATGTAACATAATTATTTTTGGATTATTATTGATAATAATATGATTTTTTGTAATTATTTTAGGTATACAAATTATGAGAGCAAAAAGGGACGTGAATTATCAGAGAATCCTCACGCCTCGATTCTTTTCCATTGGAACCAACTTAACCGCCAAGTAATATTTTCAAATTTGGCATATTTTCAAAAAATCCCCTGCATTTTGAAAAAAATAGTTTTATGTTATTCGTACCCCAAAATATTGATTTTTATACTTTTTGTTAATTAGGTAAGAATTGAGGGTACGGTTGAAAAAGTTTCAGAAGCAGAATCTCAGAAATATTTCCATAGCCGTCCACTTGGCAGCCAGCTTGGCGCCATCGTTAGCCAACAGGTCCTCCTATTTTCTTCTATTTACATGTGTCACCTATAAAACAAAACCATTTAATTATTTAATTTATTTTTTATTCTGCAGAGTCGTGTTTTGTCAGGAAGAAACGTGATATACGAAGCCTACAAGGCCTTGGAAGATAAATATTGTGACGGGTACAATTTTGTAACAAAATATTTTTATATTTATTTACTAATTTTGTATAATTTTTATTTTTTGATATAGGAGTGTGATACCAAAACCAGAGTATTGGGGCGGTTATAGATTGAAACCTAATTTGTTTGAATTTTGGCAAGGTCAACCTTCTCGTCTCCATGACCGGTACGGTGCCACATACTTTATTTATTTATTTATATACTTATTTATTTATTTGTCTACTTTATTTTTGTTTTTTGAAGCATTCAATATTCCCTCAAAGAAGGACAATCGTGGCATGTTGAAAGGTTGGCTCCGTAGTTTTTTTATTCGCGTTTCGTGTTAATAATAATTATGATAAAGGAAGAATAATTTTTCTTTTCTTTTTTTGGTTGTTAGAGAGGATATTATGATCTTGTCTCGTGTTTGATTAATGAAATATAAATGTCGAAAACAAGGGGAATAAAAAAATATATACAATAGTGGATTATAAACGAATAAATCCTTTTCTAGAATATAGTAATATTCATTTTTTTTGAAAGATACTTGACTTTGGTTTTATTATTGTTTTTTTTAAAGAAAATGTTAATGGGTCGGTGATGGGATCTAAACAAATCGTGACATATTTTTTTAGGGTTTTTCTTTTGACTTGCTCTTATCTTGTTCTCATTTTAATTGTGGGTCATCAGGGTTTTCACTTATCAATGGCCCTTTTTGTTTTTTTTACCTTTAAATTTAATAAACTCATCATGTTTTCTATGAAGATTCTCTCTCATGAGGAAAAGACCAAAGAATCACAATATCATAGTGAAAAGTGAAAACCTAATTTTACCATGCCAAGCATTATTACATACTGCCTAGTTGGCCTAGAAAGTTGATATATATATATATATATATTTTTTTTTTTTGAAACCTAACCAAACTAACAATAATCCAAATAATCATAGTAGTAGTAGTAATATTATAAGAGAAGTAAATGGCTCAACTTCTCACTTTTGAGATGAATTGACAAGAATAACTTTCTTGTATGAACAGAAATTATTCAAAAATGATTGCTAAATAGTATATTGATTTGTTGTTACATACACACAGTCTTAGATAGCCTTATTAACGAGTCAAAAAGTAGTAATTGCATAGTGTCACGTTGCTATTGTGACAAGAAAATTGAAAACATATACGTAGTTAGGTCCATATCATACAATTATATTTGGTTAGGTCCATATCATACAATGTTAGGATCCGGACCCCCCACAAAATAAGGCCTCAAAACAAAAGAGAGATTGGATTCGCTTTGAATATCCTTTTGACTATGTAATAGTATACTTATATTATAATACCTTTTCTATTTACAAATTTCACATTATTATTTGAAAAAATGGACTCATTTTATTTAAGTTGAAAATATGCAAATAATGTTTTTCCTCACTAGATTAGAGATAAACTAGCTTTTGTTCCCTTGAAGTTATAATTAGTGCCCATCAAACATGAGAAAGTAAAAATAAAATAGTCTTTTTTTTACTCTCTCTTCTTTAATAGCTGTTAATTTTAGCTCAAATATAGTTGAGAAAATACATTTGTAAATAATAGCAAGCTAGATTCGTGTTCAATTCAATCTATTCATTTTAATTGATAAAAGAATTAATTTTTACAACAAAAATGGTCAATTGATCATGCATGCATTCATATAAATTACAATTGTAACATTTTAAAGGATAAAATGACGTATTTATAATTCTAACAATGTTAGTAGCTTATTGTAAATTGCAATGTTACTTTACTTTTTTGTTTTAAGAAAATGATAACACCTTAGAACAAAACATGGCCAATCTAGCGAAATCTCTACTTTCTAAAGCCTCTTTTATTGCCCTACTAGCCTACTACTTGTTTTTACTACCCCATCCAAAAGGTTAGGTATCTTCTTCGTGACCATTTTATTACATGCAGAACATAACTGTCATTTTAGCAAGTAATAATTGGATTGGTAAAATCTTGAGGTGGCAATCGGACGGGTCGGGTCGGATTTCGATCTGGTCATTTCGGTTTCGTATCGTTTCGGCTTGCGGGTCGTACGGGTTGCGAGTTGTTTCGGTTTTCGGTTCATTCGGTTCCGGGTCGTTTCGATTTTCGGGTCATTCAGGTCTTGGTTATTCCGATTTTCGCAAAATTTAATTTCGAATCATTCAGTTTTTTAAAAATTTAGTTTCCTTGTCATTCGAAATTTATTTTATTGATTCTGAGACATTTTAGCAATAATATATTGTTAACAATAATATATTAATTTTCGAGTCATTCGGATCGTGAGTTTCGAATCATTCGGATCGTGAGTTTCGGATATTCAGGATTCGGGTTAATTCGGGTTTCGGATCATTCGGTTTCGGATCAATTTCGGATTCGGGTCATTCGATTTCGGTTCCATTTCGAGTTCGGATCATTCGGTTCGATTTCGGTTTCGACATTTTTTGGTTCGGGTCGGGTTCGAATTCGAACGGGTCGGATCACATTTTGCCAACTCTAGTAAAATCTGCATAACAATGTATGGAAACAAAACTGGGTATTACATACAGAAATTATTGTGTTGTTCTTTTCTTTTTCAATTTTACAAAACAAATGTAATCTTGACAACAGCGCTGCTTTTTTTATAATTTTTTGTACTTCAACCTGGAGAGAATTTTTTTTTGATAAAGTGGTAAAAAAGTTGATCTCGTTTTCAAGTAATTTGCAACGAGTCATTGTCTGTAATTTTCACAAAAAAGAAGGGTTCCAAAGAGATATATATCAATAATTAATGATATATGAGATGCCAAAACACGACAAGTTTTGATTTTGACTTGACATATTTAAAGTGGTCGATTGGGTACCCTCTTATTCCACCTCAAATAACATTTTACGATAAGATTGTGATGCTTCAATGTGCCTTTTCAATCCAATTTTACATCAGTTTATAACCATCCAAATTCAAAAGAAAGAAAATGAGAAACTTGTTTCATATCTCATAATTCCGAAATCTCTAATAACAACAAGTTCAAAAACTAATTTTCTCTCATCCTTCTAAATAATTTTCCTTCAAAATTTCAAGAAAGAAATCAAATATTAAATTTCATAGTTTTTACATAAAATGGTAAAATTAAGAGCAAAATCTCATACATAAACAACAAATAACTAAAATAACAAATGCTATAAAACCCTCTCCCCTAAAAAACAATTCTTACAATACAAAAGCACAAACCCTTAAAAGAAACTAAATCAAAATGCAAACACAAACCTTATCTTTCCCTCTATATCAATCAACTCAAGTTACCACCAACCAAACTCCATTAATTAAATTAAACCAATAATTCAATCTCAAACACTACAAGATCTCGACAAATGGGGGAACATCCTCTCTCGGCCCCGCAAGAGACCGATACATATACAACTTCTCAACCGGTTCATTCTCCTCCAATCCCTCGCCGCCACTTGGCGCATCCCTAATAACTTCCACGACCATATTATTCAACCTCTTCGCCACCTCACTACACCCTCTAACCGTCAAATTACACGAATTGATCCAAACAAACCTCATATTATAAAAACAACCCAAACCCGTTAACAAACCCGCATCCCCAAAAGGACTATCTCTAATCTCCAATTTCTTCAAACTTTCACAACCTTCTAGAACATACTTAAGCGACAAATCGCTATCTCCCCCAAAAGCAACCGAGAGAGTCCTCACCTTTTTCCCGTACCTACCGATCAGCTCGAAAGCCCGATCCGTTAACAAACCCGAAACCGCTAAGCGTTTCAATTTCATACAATTTTTAACGATTGCGCCGAATCCCTCGTCCATGGGGAGACCGTTGGTGCGATCGGGGATGTGGCGCCCCATTATGCACAGACGAAAAATTGATAAATCAGGGCAATTTAGCGACATTGAAATAACCGCGCGGTTTGTCATTCGTTGGCAAAAGTAGAGAATCGAGCGAAGTCTGGGACAACCTTGGGAGATGGATATCAACCCAATATCGGATACGGATCCTTCGGACTCCTCCGTTGGGTCCAATGGGAAGACCCGTAATTCGCGAAGGTTTTTGCATGTTGTGGCTACCATTTGTAAACCCTCGTCTCCAATCGTGTCAAGCGCCTAAAAAATAAATTTCGAATTATTATTAAAATTATTAAATTATTAAATAAATAAGTATATGTAGTTAGTTGTTATTTACCCAAAGGATTTGGAGATTATGGCAACGGGAAATAACGGGTCGGAGTTGGTCGGGGGAAATATCCGCGTAGCTTAAATTAAGGAAAACAAGTTTTTCACAAACCGGGTAAATGGATCTCAAATACTCCGGGTTAGCGGGTAATCCGCTAAAGCCGGAAAGAGAAACCAGGTTTTTCATAGACCGGAAAATCAATTCCATTTCCTCGACTCCAACCTCGTCTTCTCCTCCGAACGCGCCCGTACCCAAATGGGTCAGTTGTGGGGCCCGTAGCAATAAATGCTTGAGTTGACCGATGGAGAGGAGCGAGTTGACTCGGAGGCGACGGAGATTTGGTGACCTGGCGACCAGTGATTGGAGGGCGGGGAAGTTGACTTCGTAAGGGATGCAGTCAAAGGAGAGAGATTCTAAACAGGTGTGGGTTGTGGGGAATTTGGATATCCAATCCGTTAGTGTACCCGATCCGCCTTCTTCTTCTTCATCAAAGTCATTGTCGATTAAGTCTAATACACGTAATCCCCTGCCACAAAAGGAGTCAAGTTTAGTCAACGTTAAGTGGATTCCAAGTTATATCATGAGAAGTGTTTCACTTAAATTGTTTGATAAAGAAAGAGACTACCATTAATTCCAAATTGGGACTAAAAGTCAAAATCCAATCTCAAAAATCTTGAGTTTTATAAAAAGAACCCACCAAATTAATGCTATAATTGAACTCAAAATAATGAAAGCAAGGAAAATTCGTACTTGCAGTTTTCTATGAAGGAACCAAGCCCACGAGTGCCGAATCCTTCGCAACAAATCAATGTCAAATCATCAAAATTAAGAAGACCTCGACCAATGAGCTCAAGATCCGAATCCAATACTGTAATCCTCTTCAAAACCAGTTTACGAAGTGACACACTAACTGGACCAGTCACGAGAGCCCTCGCCCAGGCAGTGAAACCAGCACCCCAACCAGGCGGTACCAATCCGAAATCGGCAAATCTCGGCCTCCCTTTCAGCGACAAGGAAACAACAGATTGAAAACGAGTGACAGCACGAATCGGGTTTATAGAATACAGATTTCCAATCGACAAGTGCTGGCGAGTAGCAGCTTCAGTTCGATGCCATGAACGGGAAACAAGAGAGCAGGAATTACGGTCGATAGGCGAAGATATAAACTGGAAAACGTCTTCTAAAACGTTTTCCAGTACTTGGTCGGAGAAAGGAGGGACGGACGGAGCCGACCGACGACGGTCTTCTTCGCAATCCTCGTCGTCGGAGTCGGACATGGATACGGGTAAGCTAGTTAAGTAGTAAAAGAGTGAAGCTTTGTGGTGATTAGGTTGGTTTTATAAGGAAGAGAGGAGAATGGAGGGGAAGTGAGAGATGATCTTTGATAGATGGCCTTTGGTTGGCCTTCCAGCAGATCGGAGGGGTAAATTGTAGTATCCACTTCTGCATGGACATGGTGTATACACCAATATATCAATGTTTTAAATAGCGTATAGCTACACGCAGCGTTTTTGACGTTTAATTTAGCGTTTAACGTTTAGCGGGTGATATAGCGCCGCTTCACCATCGCAGCGGATTTTGATCAAAATTATTATTTTTATAATACTACAATATGCATATAAATATAATTTAGCGGCCCAATATTATAAATAAAATTATATCAAATGCTTATTTATATCAACCTCACAAACTAACATAAGTTAAAAATTCATCTCTAAGAAAAATATATAATAATAATAATAATTATTATTATTATTTTATTATTATATTATTGTAATTATAATAATGCTAATAATAATTGTTGTTGATCTTATTCTTCCTATAATAATAATAATAATAATAATAATAATAATAATTATTATTATTATAATTATTATTACTATTATTTAATAACAACAATTATTATTGTATAATAATAATAATTATTATTATTATTATTATTATTATTATTATTTAATACCAATAATAATAATAATAATAATAGTAATAATAATAATAATTATTATTATAATTTTTTATTATTATTACTATTATTATTGTGTAATGATAATAATGATTATTATTATTGTTATTATTATTTAATAACAAATAATTATAATAATAATAATAATAATAATAATAATAATAATTATTATTATTATTATTGGTATTAAATAATAATAACAATAATAATAATAATAATTAATATTATTATTATACAATAATAAGTATTATTATTTGTACTATTACTATTATTATTACTATCATAATTTTATTATTATTTTTATTATTACTATTGTTATTATTAGTTTTACCATTATTATGATTTTTATAATAATAATAATAATAATAATAATAATAATAATAATAATAATAATAATCACGATATAGCACCGCTACGGCCGCTATATTTGAACGCTTCATGCTATAACAGTCCGCTATAACGTTGCAGCGGAACAAAACGCTACAGAACTAAATTCCGAAGCGAAGCAACGTTTACCTCCTAAAATCCGCTATAGCCCGCTATATCGCCGCTACTTAAAACACTGATTCTTATCCATTTCCATTAAATATCAATAACGCTAGAGGGTCACGCTTTGTATTTGTATTTCAATTTCAATTTTAAATTCTCTCATCTTACATGCAAATCTCGACAGAAATAAATTAATTTTAAAATATTTATTTCGAATTTAATTTAAATTAGTTAACAACTTTTTGTATCTCTCAAAATGTAAAGAGAAGTTTAACACGAACCGAACCTGACTAGAACGGTTGTCAACAACTAAACACGGCGGATATCCTTGAATGGTATGGGAGAGGTTGTGGAGAGTCAAACTCCAATATTAAGTTAGTGAACTTTTTGTATCTTAGGTTGAATGGTACGGGAGAGGTTGTGGAGAGTCAAACTCCAATATATAAGTTAGTGAAATCTTGATGTCCTTGACTTGCCGAATATAGATTCGTGAGTTGCTTTTGAAGTTATGGATTATGATTGTCGGTGCCGAATAGTATAAGAAGCAGAAGGTCAAGTTTGTTGCTCCATTCTTTTCGATAGAAATATCATTATTTTCGCTCCTTTCTTTACTGGTTATATGTCAATGTTTCACATCAGGAATCGTATGTGATAGGAGGTTTTTCACGTACTGTGTCAGGGTCATCCGATTTGCGATAGAGTTCGTCGGGAGGGATGAGCAGATAAAGTTTCACATTCTGTTGAAATAAATAATTTTTTTAAAATGAATGTGTTTTGTCTGAAATTAGCGAGAGTGAAATATGGTGTCGTCCTAGTATTGTTTATTAGATATAGAATATGTCGTGGTGTACGAATTTAGGAATAGACCGAGTTCTTTCGGAGTAAATAAAGGTCGAAATATTATATGCTGAAATATGGGGTCAGGGTGTCAGTGAGACGACAGAGAAATATGAAGGGCTGGATCTGTATTGCATTGGGATTCTTCGCATTGCTCACAAGTCACGCGCTTCTATGTGTAATCGTGCGAATAACACCTTTGATTAACCCAAATTAAGTGTTTGGTCCCCAATATAATATAGAGGAAATATTTTTTCATGTCGGAGAATACAATAATTAAGATGTAGTATCAGAGTTATTAATATAAACAAGTGTTTGAAATATAATATTGAAGATCTTTTAGTTATTGAATTTGCAACAAAATTAATATTTTTAGTTTTGTTAGGAACTTATGTGCCACATTTTCAAAAAATAAAAATATATTACTGTATATATCTTTTTAAAATAAAAATATATTATTTTATATATAATCAAGTAATTTGGGTCAAATAACTAATTTTTACTATTTTAAAATATAATAGGCAAAATAAAAATATATTATTTTATATATAATCAAGTAATTTGGGTTTGGAGTACAAGCTCACGAATTAGTCTTGCCTTTGGATTTGTAAGTAACATCTCGATTTTTATTTTTGTGAACCGTAGATTGATTTTTCTTTGTACATAATTTGTTAATGCAATTAATTATATCGATTGAATGGTATGGGAGAAGTTAATCTGTAGACCAGACATGTAATTAACGGTTCTTATATTGATTAAAAGAAATTGAAATGTGTGTGAATTTATTCACTCAAAAAAAAAAAAAGATGGAGCATCTGAAATAAAATCATCTTGTTTATGTTCGTTATAACTCGAGGTTACATCGAATATATGAATTATGTAATAAAGTATAATACAAATCACATTGTTTTGTTTATCAATTTGTAATTTTCTTTAACTCTATTAATAAATTGCGATTCAATATATCACTTAGCAATCGAAAGTATGATGCAATAAATTTTGAAGGTTTTGTCGATAATGATTGTTGGGTTTTAGAGGATGATTTGCTATTATTATTATCGTCTGAGGAGTTGGAGGATTAACAAATGGCTGGACTCGAAATAGAGACTCGACTAGATCGATGTCAAGTCTAGATTTAATAACATTGCATATTAAAATAACACTAGGTTGTAACTTAGGACTTGCCTAACCGTGTAATGAAAAGAGTGCAATGTTTTTTTTTCCTAATTCCGACGAAAATCAAAGAATAATATTTGGAAAAATAAATAAGTAGACACTAAGCCATGTTATTAGGGCATTAATAACACCCTCACGTGTACTAATTTAATAAACATTTATTGATTTACAAAAGTCTCAACTATAGTAGATCAAGAACTTAAGATCTAAGACACCAATGATAATAAAATATTTTCTTTAACAAGTGCATATATTTTCCCTTCGAAACAAAGTAACTACAAGAAAACCAGTCTAAAGATTCACTATTAATCACATTGCATATGATTTATATTCCTTAAATGAACCGTGATAAAAAGAAAATGTTTAATACAAGTAGGTTCATTTTATTAGAATACAAAAACACTTTTGTATTATCAAATACAAGGATACTATTACTGCAGAGAAAGTACATATCAAAAGGAGAAAGTACATACCAACTATTTTTCTTTCTACTTTATTAGATAAACCTTTTTCTTTGATGTACTTATAACATGATTATACAAATAAAAAATTTAAAGGGGCACAAGGAGAAATGTGGAACGATAAATCATCATCCGTAAAAGACGGCAAGCACGTGTGCACGCACGTGAGTCGGATTTATGGAACAGTGCAACGCAATTCTTGGCATCACAAACGATTTTTCTGACAACTAAAAATGCAAAATTCAAAATTGAAATTTGCATTTCTTGAATGAAGAGACAATGACTTAATTAAATATCAAGTTTATTTGTTTATTTATTATTAATTCAAGTGATCTCTCGGACCATAAGAGCAGTGAACGTCTAAGGCATAATTTCATATGCACCCTTACAAAATACTAAAATATCATGCTCTTTTGAAAGCAAAAAAATATTGTTAACATAATTTTTTTGAACCAATATTTTTTTGAACTTAGAACCCGTAAACGATTCATTAACGTAAATACTTTACATAAGTTTCCACTAATATCATAATAATATGAATCAATGTTTTAAGTTGCGATGTAGTAGTCCATAACGTTTTTGTTATGATTTACTAACGATTTTTGTTATTGTAGTACATAACAGAGTTATATCGCTGCTATTTAATATATTGGGATATTGCATTTTAGATATATTTTTGACGAGTAATGATAGGGACCACGAATTTGTGTCCATGAATTGTCCACACCTACCACGTGGCAGTCATCGATTGGTTGCATTTTTTGCACAACTTTAATGCAACCAATCGCTGACTGCCACGTGGCAGGTGTGGACAATTAATGGACACAAATTCGTGGTCCCTATCATTACTCATTTTTTACTATTTGTGTTATGCTTATAGCAACATAATTATAATTATAATTTTATTTAATTAAGTAATCTGAATAATATGGTATGTACTAATATACGGATAAACATTTCTAAACTATCGACAACGGACACATACTTACTTAATAAACATGAAATAAAATAACAAGAAATAAAATAACACGTAACTACAAAAGTACAAATAATCATCGTTAATTTCTCGACTAGGCACAAAACTGCAAATAAACATGAAATAGTCTTAATTGATGTCTTTTTTTCTCAGAAAAAGAGATTTGGACCGTCGTCGTCGTTCTAGTTTCTGCCATTGCCGCTGCCACAACCGCTACCAAGATCGTTGTTGCGGTGGCGATTGCTTCGATTGCCGTTGTTGGGATCGATGACGAGGTCCATGCCACGATGAATGTTACTGTTACTGTTACTGTTACTGTCGTTGTACCTCGTCGTCACCATGGCCATTGCCATCACCAACGTCAGTGTTGCTATTGACAACATGCTTAACTTTCTGGTGGTCGTCGAAGATGTAGGTGATTGCGATCCCCAGTTGTCAAAGATACTATGATTTGGTAATTCTTACTTAGGTTTTGTGATAGCAAACCTAAAAAAGAAAGAAAGAAAGAGATGTTAAGAGGTGGAAGACGACGGTAAAAAAGATCTTCGGATGTCGTAGGCGCGCCATCATCACTGCTAGTCACTGTTAGGAGTCGCTATTTAAATTATTGATAATTATTAAATTTATAAGAAAAGTAGTCGCATCAACCGAGTATGAAAATAATATGTTTTGAAATAATATTTCAAATATTTTTTTAAATATAATATTTCAAGATAAATTTTAAAAAGGAATATTATACTTTGCCACTAGATTTCAACGAAACATCCTCAATTTTCTAATTAACCCAATTAATTAATAGTCCAATTAACAAAAAAAACATCAAATTAATATTTTTTAAATATTAATTATCATTTGTTAATCCAGATGAATGTTAATTACCACGTTAATCATATAACATGTGTTAATTAAGTGAATTAATCACTAATACAAATATGTTTCGTTGAAATCTGGGGGAAGCCCTTTTTTAAAAATCCGAACCAAACTTTAGAAATAACACACATGCCATGCCACTTCTCAAATTTGTATGGTGTATGTCTATGAGTAATTCTACGCAACATGCTCTCGCTTCATAATTGACAGCATGATATTTATTCTACGTTAGATATTGCATTCGCAATATAAAATTAGTTTAACTTATTTCAATTTAAATCGTACATCTCATGATCCTGTTGTCAATCATGCAACGAAATCATGTTGTCAATCGTACATCTCATCATCCTGTTGTTAATCATGTTGCGTAAAATTACTCGTGTGTCCATGATACAACATCTCATTTAGTGGGGGCACATGTGATAAAATTTAAAATTTTGGAAGGCCCATAATTGAAAAAAATAAAATAATAAAAGGCCCACAGCGTGCATGATTGGGTGTAGAACTGTATATAGATCTCCCTGAAAAGTCTCCTTTTGCACTTTCAACCTTCATATTAATTTATTCATCATCCCATTAAGTGGTTGGAAAGAATGACTGACTCGACTCGTGATAATAATAAATTGCGGATCTCATTCTTTCTAAATTATAATCATAATCATAATCATAATCATAATATCTATTAAATTTGTATAATTTCACAAGTTTGTTCTCAAAGTTAACGATATAATTAATTAATTTATAAACTCTATGATTTTTTTATGAATTATCAAAATCCAAATAGTTCTAACAAAAATCTCAATAAAGACAATATTGCTCCGATTAGAACATGTACATACTTCTCCATGACAAGTGTTTATATTATATTATAATTATAATTATAATACTAAACATAATGACATTCCTTGAGGGCATGATCATGAATTCCGGAATTATGAGGGGTACTTTTGCAATATCGAAAGTTAGATACCCATTGGGCTTTCATGTGAAAGTCCATTAGCTTTGTGGGGCCATTCTCTTATAAAGAGTGGCCTTTTAGTTGTGATTTGATCGTGCAAGCCTTTCCATTTATTCTTTATTTTATGAAATCTTTTTGCTCAAGTGGGTCTATTTGCAATTATACTATAATTTAGTAAAATAGATTTATAAAAGTTAATTCAATTTTCGTCTAGTCAAATATGATCGTTTACCCCCAAAATAATTTTGTAAGTACTAAATTAAAATAGATTTTTTTTAATGTAGAATTTTAAACTGCGACATACCTTATTAAGGTACATTTTTTTTAAACCTTTGAATATGCCTTTATATGAAAAAAATAACACTTTTAAAATGTATGATATATATTTTTGACTTTAATATAGATAAATTTTTTCTGATGTATGATATATTTTTTCATAACAATATGTCCTTTTACGTGACACTATAAATTTTAGAATAGAAGTATATATAATATTTTTCTGAAAATATCTTGTATATGTTTTTTTGTACAGATTTATATTTTGTAATAGATTTTATGCGTTATCATTAAAAAAAATTGAATACAAGTATACCTTTTCGAAAATATCCAATATATACTTTTTGTATGAAATTTATATCTTTTTTGAATAGATATACTTTATGAATTACAAACTTATCTAGATGTGTGCTGTATTCTTTTGAATAGTAATCGATATTTTTTAAATGATATTTATATATTTTTGAATATTAGTATTTTTTATGAATAGATCCAGTATATATATTTTTAGTGTCTTTTCTCAATATCAGTATATATAATATATTAATATATATTTATATACTGAAATTTCAATACCATACACATTATAAAAATCTCCTATCTTTTTAGAAAATCCCTTATCTTTTTTAGATTCTCGATAAAACTCCGTAATTTTTTTGTTTCTTCCAAAACTCCTAACATTTTTAGATTCTCTCAAGAAATACCTATATTTTTTGTTATGTTTTTAAAAATGATCATTATACCCCCATAATTTTATTTTATAAATCTCTATAATTTAATAAATAATAAATATATGTTAAAAAATAAATAATACATAGATATTAAAATATTATAAGAAATAATACATATATAATAAAATATTATAATAAATAATGCATAGATATATTTATAATAATAATTTAATATCTATGTATTATTTATTATGATATTTTAATATCTATGTATTATTTATTTTTTGTATTTTAATATAACATTTTACTATCTATTTATTATTTATTAAATTATGAATATTTATAAAATAAAATTATGACAATGAGCCTATATCCCAGTTGGTTGAGTGTGAGACACACAAATCATATATTGTGAGAGGTCGTAGGTTCTATCCGCATTGACATTAATTGATGGAAGACATATGAACATTCTCCACTTATTATAAATAAAATAAAATTATGGAAATGGGTATAACGATTTTCTTCGAAATCATTACAAAAAATAGGAAATTTTGTGGACATCTAAAAATGTTAGGGGATTTTAGGAAGAAATAAAAAATATGAGTCCGTTTTGAAGGGAATCGTTCCGGTCCCGGGCCCGGGCCCGCGCAGCGGATATGAAGGCTCGGTCCGGTTCTCAAAATCCGAGATCTCGCCACGACTTCGAGGGCACGATGCATAGAAGGATAGACAATTACCGGCGTGAAATTTATTACACACGACGGGTTGATCGCTCACGTCCTTCTCTTCTCCGGTGTCACGTTGGTGACTAGCCCATGAATCCCATACCACACGCCTCCCACCGTTTCGACTCCAAAAACATCTCCGGTTTGATCATAATCGAAGAGCCACAAATCGCGCACTCCTCTACCCGTATCCACCGTTGGCCGTACCACATCGGTCGCGGATGCACCATTCTAGACGATGCACCGGCGAACTTGCTTGATCGCGTTTGATTCTCTAAATCGAGAAAACACATTTTCTCTTTCTCTCTTTCTCTTCGCACTCACTCAACTATTGATGGTGTGATTTCGAATGATTAGTCACAACTGATCTATCCTGAAGAGAGAGAAACATTCCTATTTATATGACATAGGATAAGGACATCCAAAAGGCACATATTAGACACAACAACCCGTGTGTACCAAAAACTGCCAAAAAACAGCATTCAGCCATGGTCAGTCATGACGCACCATAAGCCAAATAGTCCTTGGACATTTCACGCATACTTCCGTCATGACGGACACTTCGTCCGTCACGACGGACACGTGCGTCATGGCTAGAGGTGGCAAACATGCGGGTTTGGGCGGTTTCGGGTTGAACCCAACGGGTTTCGGACTAATTTTTGGGTTCGGATATCATCGGGTTAGATCAATTCGGATCAAGTTGGGTTCGGATCGGGTCATATTTGGTCGGATCCATTTCGAGTTGAAAATTATATTCGGGTCGGATTTTCAAGTTCGGGGTGATTCGCGGACGCGGTTTGTTCCGGATTCGGATTCTTTCGGAATTCGGATTAATCAAATTCGGGTTGTGTCGAATTTTTTTAATGATTCTATAAATCAATTTTGTCAAAATATTGGATATAAAATGAAACTATTATCCAAATCCAGGTCTCTGTTTTTTATTTGAAAGCACCGGTGTCATCTCACTCTCGAAAAAATAGTTTGAAATAATTACACCGAAAGAAATAAGGTACATGTAATACATAGAGATATACATAGATTAGTTAATAGATTGAATTAAAAAAAATGATAACACCGAGTCAATTTGGATTCGGGTTATTTGAGTTCGGACTTGTCATAATCGGGTTTATCGGGTTTCGGACAACTCGGATTCGGGTCGAGTTGGGTCGGAATAATAATTATAATATGTCACGCCGGGTCAATTTTGGGTCGGATTTCTCGGGTTCGGGCCGGACGGGTTCGGTCGTTTGAATTTTCTAAAATTTTCGGGTCACGGGCGAGTCGGACCTCGGACGAGTCGGACGGTTTATTCGGGTTCGGGCCGGATTTGCCACCTCTAGTCATGGCACACCATATGCTTCATCATGACGGACCATATGTGTATGTTGAATTATATGAATTATAACTCAAGAAGTATCATATAAACATTTAATTTTACAACATTATTTTTCAACAATAAATTATTTTTATTATATTACTTTAATATAAAATATAATATTGAACAACTAAAAAATAATTAAATATATAAGCTATTATTAATACAATATTATATAAAAAGACGTATCATGAAAATTGTTGTATCGACATATATACCAAGTATTTGAATATGTGCAACATAAGAATATTTGTAGATATATATATATTTTTACTATATTTTTCATTTATTTCAATAAATTTATTCAAACATAAAAACATTAAAACCTATGTAATATATTAGTATACATGATATCTAACATATGTTTAATCCATCTTGTTGTTATATGAGAAATTTTCAAATAACCCCCTAACGTTTCTTGAATTTGAAAAAAAATCCATAATTTTTGAGAAACTCCAAAAAAAAACCCCAACATACAAGGTTTTCTTTTCAATTACCCCCCTATAGGGTTATTTCATGGTATAACAATTTTTTGGACAAAAATAGCCCTCTATTTTCATATTTAAATTTAGGAAAATTTTCTAATACCCCCCTAACTTTTCTTGAATTTGCAAAAACCCCCTAATTTACATACTAGGTTTTGTTTTTCAATTACCCCCCTATAGGGGTATTTCATGATATTACAATTTTTTTGGACCAAAATACCCCTCTACTTTTCTTATTTAAATTTAATAAACATATTTTTGTATTATTTTATTAATTTATTAATTTAAAATCACCATAAATATTTCTTAACATATACTAATTAAAAAAAACTTTATGTCATATACATAATTTTAATCGTTAATTATTATATATTTTATCATAGAATCCTAAAATTAAATAAAAAAATAATATAAAAAATATTCCTGAAAGTATCTTCAAAATTAATATTATTCTAGTATTTAGTTTTAGTGTTCAATAGTTGTTAATAAAAATAGTTACTGAATAGTTTTTATATCCAAATTAACTATGAATGAATGAAAATTAAAATTAAAATTAAAATAATATTGTCGATAATTTTAATTTGTACTACTAATTTTATTTCAGCAGCTAGTTTTGTAGTAACTAATTCGAACAACTTGAAGACTTTTTGCAACATATGCCATGCGTCCTTGGCAGTTGTCGCGCTTCCTATCTTTTCAAACTCCGATTCATCAACCACTTGAAACATTATGTACAACACTGTCTTGTCCTTCATTCGTGTTTGTTGTAATATCTTGATTTCATTTACCATCATAGTTTCGATAATCTCCGGTTCTGTTTAACCGTTTTCGACAATGTCCTATGCATCTTGGGCCCCAAGTAATGCTCGAATTTGGATGTTCTAGTTGTTGTAGTTGGTTTTCGTCAGTCGTGGTAGTGAAATATTCCCCAACGATATTTTTTTCAGAATTCGTCATTCGCTCTGATACCAATTTGAAGATATATATTGATGGAGGGAAGAGAGACACTTTTCGATTTAGAGAATTACAACTTTGTTTCCTCCTTTCTTCTGTTTAACCTTACACATGACTCTTACAATTCTTAAAAACAGAATTCAAAACAACTTAACATATAATACTAAACCACAAAGTAAGTTATGATCCTTTCAAAAGTTATGATCCTTTCAACTTCCTTCAAAATATATTCATTAATAATTTACCAACCCCCTTATTTTTCACTTATCTTTGAGCTTCCTCATGAATCCACATCATCATCCTTATCATGATTATTAACCATTATATTGTGTGATGTGGCTTCATCACATACATTCATATTATATGTGATCATTTAAGACATGCATTTTGTATGAATATTTTTAAGTATTAATTTAAACCATTAGATGTAGTGATGTGGTTTAATCTCAATCATTAATTTTTTTGTTAGATTTTTTGAAGATCATATTTTGTGTAATCGTTTATGTGTCATTATTTTACACCATGTTTTAAGCATTCTTAGAAAGCCACATCATCATATATTAATGATGTGGCATTTTATTATTGTTTAGAATCACATTAGACCAAGTCTAATCAATTGTTTAACATTTCACATAAGATTACATGATCAAATGTGAATGTAATGGAATATGAAAAGTTTATATATGAAATACTAATAATTTAATATGTAATATTATAAACGTACAACATATATTAGTATTATTTTTAGAAATTTAATTTTATAAGCCCATCAAATATATTCATTTTAATTTTCTTTTTATTTTGACATCCATATTAGTATAGTTCATACATACCGTTTTTCATAATTTCAATTTGTAAAAGATATTATGTAAGAAATACAATGCAAAAAAAAAATACGTATTTACATAATATATTTTTAAGAATTTTATTTGCACAATAGACTTTTTAAGTATTATTATTATTTTTTTAAAAGTTATAACTATAAGAATCTCATATAATACTAAGTAGATTATATTTGTGTTTGTAAGCAAACAATTTTTTTTCAAAACATAATAGAATTAAAAAATATTGTCTCCATCAAAATATATTTTTAATTAAACTTTATAAATACCTATCAAATTGTATTTTTATTTTACAAAATGTAAAATAAATAAAAAATAATTTGTATTTGTGTTTATTATAAATTAAATTTTGATATTATTTATTAAATTACTTGAACTATTAAGTTTTATATTATTTTATTTATTTCATTGCATTTTGAATCAATAAAAAATAATACTACTATATAATTAATAATGTGTTACTACATATATTGTATGATTCATTATTTTAAATATTTGATATTGTATGAAATATTGTGAACAACGATATAGTATTTGCTGTTATGTTTTTTCGTAAAATTGTATTATATCTTATTCTTATATATATTATATAATGACACTAATGTAAGTATTATTATTTGATTAAAAAAATGAGATTTATTGTTATCATAATGTAAAATAATTGTAAAATATATGAATAATCATAGATAGATTAATTCAAATAACTTTATTTTAAGATTATATTATCAATATAAAAAATAATACACTCACAAACATAATCAGCAAATCTAATCCCGGCAAACTATTTTGGGTATAAATTAATTATATATGGAACATAATTTGTCTGGGTCCTACCTAATTTATACCTAAAAATGCTCATCGGGATTATATTTATGGATTATGTTTGTGAGCGTATCATTTCTGTTATTAATATTATCATACAAATGTGTAATTTATATTACAATAAAAAACATATTTTACATTCTAGCCGCGTAGCGCGAGTATTCTCCCAGTTATGTTTATTCATCAACATTTTGGACAAAGCCAAAAGACCGTTATGAGACGATTATTGCAAGGGAGACAAAAGGAACCATCATTAAGGGTTGATGTGGAATGGGTGCTTTGGAACTTGCCAAAAAAGATCCATAAGATGTGACGCAAAGAAAAAGAGAAGACATCACAAGGCTCCAACGAGGCAACACCAGCAAAACAACAAACAATACTCATGGCGCTGAAGTTTGAAAAGATAGGGTCACATAGTGCCGACAACAGATTCGTTGTTATACGTGCAAATCTTTGGGTCACATAGCCAAGTTCTGTAAGAACAAACCAAAACCACAACAAACAAAGTCAACAATGGCGTACATCGAATACAACCTCGAGAACCGTCCTTTAGAAATAAGCGTGTACTTCCCAACAAGAAGTGGAGTCAAGTCGGAGAATGATTTCATCCTCCGTTCTTGTTATCTCAATGTTGTTCATGGAGTGGCATCGTGTGCTGAAATTAGAGATTATCTGAGAAGATGCGGAGGTCACACTATGCAGTATAGGGCATGTAAGCATATCCTGCCGACTTTATACTCATATAATGTGATTCGCCGAAGACCAGAGAACGAGTTCTAAGGAGAAGTGAGTTCACCATGGGCAATGTTGAGTTCGTGACAATGTCCGTCAACGTACGTTGGGAATGATCAACGAGCCTTCGTACTCCGAAGCAGATCTCAGACTTATAAATGTCCCAATTTGGGCCATCAATATGACGAACCTGACCAACATCCTCAAAGGAACATGACTCCCAATCAATATTGGGCCTTATTTTCAATCAGAGGGAGATTACATCGGCGTACCAGTCACTATCTCCTGCGATTCACTTGAGGAGATACTTATTATTTGGGGGATTCTATCATACACCCATTTTCTTATCATACATCCATTTTCAAGGGTATTTGGAGTAATTATCCATTTATTAATATTTAAGGTAAAAGCTGTTTGATCTAAGAGAGTTTGAAGGATTTGAAAGGATTCTCGCATTATCTTGCATTGTCTAGAGAAAGTGAAGTATTCTCAGGATATTCATGTCTCACATATATTGTTTGATAAGCAAGAATCCTAAATAATGGAAAGTGAAATCTAGTGTTTGATGTGAAGGAAAACAAAAAAGTAGTTGAAAATTCATTTTGTTGGTTTGAATAATTGTGTAAAGAATAACATTTGTATTGAAATTTTCAGGCAATAATTGAGGAAGACATTGACGGTACATGAGTAATTAAAGAAAGAAAAAACTAGAAATTTATGAAAATATTTACTGTACATGAGTACATGAGTAATTAAAGAGAGAAATAACTAGAAATTCACGAAAATATTGGTCATTAATGAAAATATTCACTTTACAGGGAAATAATGGAACTTTACCGGGACAATTATCAGTATTTTAGAATGTACAACAATTAATTAGCAAAACCTTACACCAGAAATTACTAGTAAAAGGACAATAAATCAATGCAAATATGGCAATCAAATCAATTACTGGAAATCAAATCAATTAGCAAAATGAGTAGTTATTGAGCCAAATCAATTATAAAAATTAAAGAATAAAAAGACGAGACAAAATAGGCAAGACAAAATAGCCAAATCAATTAGCAAAACGAGTAATTATTGAGCCAAATCAATTATAAAGAGTAAAGAGTAAAAAGGCAAGACAAAATAGCCAAATCAATTAGCAAAACCCTAGAACATTGTATCCGAAAACTCAAGAAATAAAGTCTAACCAGTGATGGAGGTGCCATGCTCTCTGTGATGACAGAGAAAAAAAAAAGCCCGGCAGAGAAGATAGGACGATTTCAGTGAAAAGAGGAAAGAGGTGCGAGAAATGAAGTGACTGGCGGGAAGAGATAGAGAAGAGGAAGTCTTGGTAGTGTTTTCTCGCAAATTTTGCGAGACATCAAATGAGAGAAAAGAGGCACGGAGGACACTCATACGGGAATTCAAATTCTAGTTATTTCTTCCAAATCAAACACAGGATATAGACCTTGTACCGGACATGCATGTCTTTTCTCCTAGAATCTTGTAAAATACCTCAAATCAAACGGCCCCGTAATATATCAAATATATTTATCAATTAATGTTTAACTAAATTGAAATTTTTTGTTGTTCATTTAAACCAAAATTTCTATAAAAGATAAATTTTATGATATACCTTTTTACAAATATAATTAATTGCTAAAATACCCAAAATACCCTTGTAAAATGGTGTATGATAGAACTCCCCTTGTGAGGCAATTAGTGCGCCAATCGTTTTTAGAGTCATTCAAGAATTACTCGAATTCTCGAGTGATTGTTTGCCGGACTCGAAGCTTTCTTCATTCGGTGAATCAATCCAATCGGAGCAAGTCAAAGGAATCATCGCCACAACCGGACTCGAAGCTCTCTTCATCCGAACTTCATCGGGATTGAGAGTGGAGCTTCCTCCATTACCGAACTCGAAGCTCTCTTCATTCGGTAAACTTCTCCTTCTTCGGTTGATTTGTGATCGCGTTCTCAAACGGACTCGGAGCCTTCTTCATCCGGGAGAGTAGACTAATTCGAACGAGAAGCGCTCGTACCGTCCTAGCTCTCTAGCGGTACGAGCATCGAGCGATCACACTAGACGAGGAAAGGAGCTCATCTTGACACTCAATCTAGGTGTATTCTTTCTATTTCTTGAATTTCTTGTATGTTGAATGACTATCTCGAAGTTGTGTAAAGAAACCCTTGTTTGAATCTAGTTCTTGCTTTAATCTTGTTTCTTGCATTCAATCTTTGTCTCTCTTTGTGTGATATTTTTGTTCTCTTTTTGTTCTGCGTAGATCTTGATTTCTAGTTTCGGGAACTTTTTGAATCGTAGAATTTCATGAAATATTCGAATTGATATGAATTTTTGAAAACTGTCACTTAAACTAAAAACCTGCTGTTTCCAGGGGACTGTTTTTCAGAGACCTGATTGTAATTCGTTAATAAATTTTTATTCCGTTGTCCAAATTGTTTGAAATTTTAGGATAAATTTGATAATATTCAGAACTATCTCTACACAAATTTTCATTAATTTTGGAAACTTCGAAATAATTATTTTAAAGATCTGAATTTTATTCATTATTTGACGCATATACTCCTCGTGGAACGAACTTGCATATTTCCACTATACACATATATTTTCAAACTTGTTGATTGAATTGGTTTTCACATACAACGACATTTCAAATTAAAAGTGATTGAAAGCCCGCTCATCAAATGGCGCCGCTGCCGGGGAAACTTCGGAATCAAGATATCGAGCGTTTCGAGTCTTGAATAGGTTGTTTCTATCTTTTGTGTTTGAATTCGGTAGTTTCTTTTAATAAATCTTTGCGTGGATTAATAAATGTGGATTGAATTGGTTTAAAGCTTGTTTGTTGGCAATTTTCCGTTTAAATTCTCTTAATCTTGCTAGTGTTTACTTTCTTGCACACAAACCCCCTTCAATTATTCTTTTACTGTACAAAGCTTTTTTCGAGCTTATTCTTTTGCGTGTTTGATTCGTAATTTCGATACTTGCTCCCTGTGGACGATCCTATTATACTTGCTCTATACACTTTTGAGTTATCCACAATTTTGTTAAACTTTACTTCTTTGATTTTCGGTTTTCGGACTCAACGATTGGCGCATTAATTTGCGTACACGAAAAACCGTGAATCAAAATGATACCCAAAATACCCTTTTACCAAAATTTGATGTGAGGCGATTAGAGCACGTTTTTAGAGTCAAATCTAGGGAATTTAGCCCTTGTGAAGTCTTAATCTTGGCTATTATAACATATATTTGAAACATCAAGAATAATTCTACACTAATGTGTTCTTTGCCCAATTTCAGGAATTCAAGGGATAATTTGGAAGTTTGGACAGCACCATTGCCTCCGGAACGCCGAAGACAGTCAAAACGATGTATCATACCGATACATTCTGTGAAGGATCGAGGCGGGAAAGGCAAAAACAAAAAAAGAAAATCAGCCAGCCCCTGCACTGGCCACAGTGGCGAAATCTACAGCCCACAGTCCAGCTCTCAGCCCATACGCAGCCCCAACAAGCTGATTTGTTGCCTCCTTTCGAATTGAATCGTTTCCTTCTTAAGGAATGATTTGTTGCCCTCTCAATGATTTATTTGTTGCCTTCTTTGGTGAATTTGTTGCTCCCCTAAAACTTCCATAATTACCCTTGCCAATTAAGAGGAGCATCAAGCCTATAAATAAGACCCTAAGGCCAAGGGCAAATCATGTTCTCTTCCTCCTCCTCTGTTTGCCTTGGGGGCAAGCCTTTCTCCTCCTTCTCTCCACCACAAACTCCACCAAGATACAAACAAGATTCTATCGAAGCTAAAGATCGGAACTTGAGGTTCGGAGCGTTTCCGACTCGAGCTCCACCTTGTGAAGATCTTGGAGTAGCAGCGTTTGTGATCCAATTTCGACACGAGACCGATCAATCGATCATTGAAGAGCGTTTCTTTCAATTCGAGAGGATCTAGCACAAGAGGAAGAGGCGATTTGACGGGAGCGTTTCTTGCACTTCGCCGGGGAAACTTCGGAATCAAGATATCGAGCGTTTCGAGTCTTGAATAGGTTGTTTCTATCTTTTGTGTTTGAATTCGGTAGTTTCTTTTAATAAATCTTTGCGTGGATTAATAAATGTGGATTGAATTGGTTTAAAGTTTGTTTCTTGGCAATTTTCCGTTTAAATTCTCTTAATCTTGCTAGTGTTTACTTTCTTGCACACAAACCCCCTTCAATTATTCTTTTACTGTACAAGCTTTTTTCGAGCTTATTCTTTTGCGTGTTTGATTCGTAATTTCGATACTTGCTCCCTGTGGACGATCCTATTATACTTGCTCTATACACTTTTGAGTTATCCACAATTTTGTTAAACTTTACTTCTTTGATTTTCGGTTTTCGGACTCAACGATTGGCGCATTAATTTGCGTACACAAAAAACTATCGTTTAAAGAAGGCGACTCTATAAGAGGAGGATCCATGTCTTCCTTGATGATGTCGAGCAAGTCATCTATCCTTAGGTTGACATGTCAGACCATTACCGAGAGGGTGGAGAAGACGAAGCATAACATGAAGATGTTCAACCAGGAGGAGATGAAGGAGGAGAGAATGGGAAAATGAATGGTATGCTAACCCCCCAAACACCTCGGCAAGTCAACCACATGAACATCAACATGGACTAATCACTATAACAAAACATCACATTTACTATCACCGAGTAGTGTTGGCTGCAACTTTGTAGCTAACTAGGGTTAGAAGAGTAGGGAGAAGGAAGAAGAGAGTGGAGGAGGTGAGGCTTTCTTCCATGATTTTTCAAGTTTTTTACATGAATAAATTTCGTTAGCGCAGCCAATTGGCTTGTGACCTAGTGGTTGGGTTTGAGACACAATAAACTATATGTTGTGAGAGGTTGTGGGTTCGAGTCATATTTGCACCAATGGATGGAGGACTACCGAGCCTTCTCCATTTACTCGAAAAAAAAATTTCGTTAGCGCATTGTAGACTATAAGGTCACTAGTAGTGAAGGAAAATAAATTATAATACACGTACCCTTCTAAGTTCATCTTATTTTGTCCCCAGATTTCGACAACTTCATGCTGACAGCATATTAATTAATGGGAAATTATACTATGCCCCTCAAATGTCCACCAAAATTCTCCCACAATAATAATCCATGATTAATTCATGAATTAGTATTTTGAATTAACAATTAATTCATAATTATTTATTTTTAATTAATTCGAATTGTATTAACCGTTAATTGAAATTATTAATTATGTTCATGACTAATACAATTGTATTACGTGTTAATTACATTTGAATTAACCGTTAATTCAAAGCACAATTAACCGTCAATTGAAATGGAGGATACAAATTGGAGATGAATTTTAATACCATACCCCACTATTCACCATATCGTGAATAGTGGGGGGAATCTCAGGGGCATAGTATAATTTTCCATTCATAAATGATGATTTACAATTTTAATTATGCTAATTCTAATATGTGGTGTGTATTATTGAATTTTTTCGGTGATGTGTTTGAAAATCGAACTTTTTTGGAAATTTAGTTATGCTCATTCTAATGTTATTCCCAATTTAATAATGTGTTCAAATTATGCAAATCACATTTTTTATGAAGAATTGATTCACATGTTTAATTGTTAATTCGAAAATTAGACATGTTTGAATTTTTTTTTGTCGTGGCTTTTTAACTACGTTGTCTTAATACTTCGAATTAGCAATTAATCGGGAGAAAATAACAACTAATAACTTTCAATTAATAGACAAATACAGTGTACTTAACAAACAAATAAAGTCCAATCAACAAATAATAACGATATAGGTACTTCCCGACTAACACTAATAGATACATCACAATTAACACCGATAAGTACATCACGGTTAACACCGGTACGTGTACAACACGATTAACACCAATAGATAAATCACAGTTAACACCGGTACGTGTACATCATGATTAACACCAATAGGCACATCACAATTAATTAACACTGACAGGTACATCACGGTTAACACCGGTACGTGTACAACACGATTAGCACTAATAGATAAATCACAGTTAACACCGGTACGTGTACATCATGATTAACACCAATAGGCACATCACAATTAATTAACACTGACAGGTACATCACGGTTAACACCGGTACGTGTACAACACGATTAGCACCAATAGATAAATCACAGTTAACACCGGTGCGTGTACATCATGATTAACACCAATAGGCACATCACAATTAATTAACACCGACAGGTACATCACGGTTATCACCGATAGGGACATCACGATTAACAAAAACAGTCCGTTAAATTAATGACTAATAGCCCAATCCTTAATGATGATAAATTAGTAATAATTAACAAATAAAGCACGTGACTTTGCTTAATTATCATATTAATCCTGTTAACTCTCAAAGTATATATCAAGAGGTATTTTACATAATCTCTCAAGATGACGGTATAGTATCTTAATTATCATATATGTTACACTGATATAATTAAATAAAAAATGTATACCTATAGTTAAAAATTATATATTAATCTCAAAATACATAAATGCATCACAACTTTTACAACTCAGGAACAATAAAAAAGAAAAGAAAGTGATTCGGTTCAATATTTATTAAAAATATCGAACTTTCATTTCAACTAGCTTTTTCCCCGCGCGATTGCGCGGGAGTCTTCGAGTTTGTTATGATGTAATTTTTCCTAATATGTTATTGTATTCTACGTTTTATTGCATGATTGTTCACACATCTGTATTTTGGTGTATTTTTAACTTCCTATCTTTTTTAGATATTGTAAAAAAATTCTATGTTTTTGTATATTTCAAAAAAAAAAAAAAATCTCTACCAAACTTTTGTTTCTCTTATGAATGATATTCACTTCTCCTTTTGCCAAATACTCTTTAATCTTCATACGTAATGATTATTTTTTTTTATTATTAATTTTAACCAAATTCGTAAACAATAATAATAAAATATGCAATAATAAATAAACACATTGAAAACATGTCGTAAAAGAATATCTATTTAAACATCAATTTTTTTTTCGTTGTCCGTTTATTTTAGTAATAATTTCATGATTTTATATTTTTATCTATTGTAAAATAATATATTGTAAAATAATATCTATGTTGTGTTCTTTTTATCATTATTTTGTGTTAGTTTTTCAAGGAAAAAATATAAAAGTCAAATATATATAATGTATGAAATATTAAAATTGTATAAATATAATATATAATAATTTTTTTAATTATTATATGCTCCAAAAATATGAAGATTTTTTTAAATTAATAGAAAATAATTTTTTTAATTACTACATATATAAATTTAGGAGTTTTTATAATATCCAATAATTTAAGGAGTTTTTTGAAATTTGTCCGTATATAATTTATACAAAAAAATATGAATGAACTTGATCCACGATGGACCAAAATTCATGTAATTTTTTAATTAGTGGGTTTATATAGATCATGTTAAAATAAAAAATCGTATATTATCGATCTTTTTGATCAAGATCAAGTGGTCCACATTAAAAGGATGATGTGACCTTTTGTGAGGACTTTAATTTCTCTAAAAAAAAAAAAAAAAAAAAAAGGTAAATATCACATTAACTGAAATCGGTAAGAAGACCAAAAGGCTAAAAATAAATAATTAATGATATGAATAATTACTAATAATATTAATTGTATATAGTTGATATCTATGATAATGATAAGAAATCAATCATAATTAAAGTGAGAAATTCCAATATAAAAAAGTGAAAAGGTAAAGGATGACGTGGAGCAAACATAGAAGAGCAATTTTCTTAACTTTATAAATATCAAAAATGTAAATTAGAACTAAAAAGGACCAACATATAAATAAAAAGGACAAAAATATAAATTCAAATGTTTAAAAGGACCGAAATTTAAATTAAAAAATACCTAAATGTTAAAAAAAAGGCCAAAGTGTTAACTAAAACTAAAAAGGACCAAAATATAAATAAAAAAGGACCAAAATATAAATTCGGAAATGTGAAAAAGGACCGACATGTAAATAAAAAAGGATCAAAATGTAAATATGAAGGACCAAAATGTAAGTTTTTAAACTTAAAAGGGCCAAAATGTAAAAAAGAGGACCAAAATATAGTGTTTTCAACTAAAAAGGATCAAAATGTAATTAAGAAAGGAGCAAAATGTAAATTAATTTTTTTTTACAAAGAGGCCCCTGGACGCTAATGTAATTCTTTAAACTTGAAGGACCAAATTGTAAATTAAAAAGGACCAAAATGTGTATAAAAAAGGACCAAAATGTAATTTTTTTTTAAAAAAAAAGGACCAAAATGTAAATAAAAGATGACCAAAATGTAAAAAAAATATTTTTTTTCACAAAAAGGTCCCTGTTGACGTCGTCTCATGTGGGAGCTTGAATTTATCCAACTTTATATATAACTTATAAAACTTGAAGGACCAAATTGTAAATTAAAAAGGACCAAAATGTGAATAAAAAAGGACCAAAATGTAATTTTTTTTTTATATATAACTTATAAAACTTGAAGGACCAAATTGTAAATTAAAAAGAACCAAAATGTGAATAAAAAGGACCAAAATGTAATTGTTTTTTTAAAAAAGGATAAAAAGGACCAAAATGTAAATAAAAAATGACCAAAATGTAAAAAAAAATATTTTTTTCACAAAAAGGTCCCTGGTGACGTGGCCTCATGTGGGAGCTTGAATTTATCCAACTTTATATATAACTTATAATAAGGAATAATTATGATGTTTTTGTATCTAATACACGACTTTTTATCTAAAACCTCCGTAGCCAATACTTGCATGTAGCAAATAATTTTGTCAGCTACAAGTGCCCCCCCTCGCTAATAAATTTTGGTGGCAATAATATTATTAACGACAAACGTCTTCCATATCTAATACTTTTTTAATATATTTAATGCTTGAAACGAAAAATGTTCATGAAGAGGCGGGTGTAATTTTTGTGCCAAGTATTGACGACTGGATTTAAATACTATTGACGACTACTGAATTCAACCCTAATGTCCTGCTTGAGGATCTCCAGTTTGGCCGCTACTAGATGCCTCTTGTTCCCTTCTCGGTTTGGATTTTTTATTACGCTAACCCGTTAAGCACGAGACTTTGGGTGACTAACACTCGGCCCATCTTACTCTTGCATCTATCCGGCCCAGCTTCCTCTTGCACCTATCCGGCCCAGTTTCATCTTGCACCCACTATGTAATACAAATTCATACAATGAAATAGGAGTAATTCTACACAACATGCTCTCGCAATAATGAGTTGTAGGGTGTGGATTGAATTGAGTTAAACTAATTATATAGTGTGAATACATTATCCAACGTAAGATCAATATACTGCTGCGAGAGCATGTTGCGAGAACATGTTGTGTAGAATTATTCATGTAATAAAGGCATGTTTGCTAGGTCAGTTTTGTATAGAAGCAAGAATTAATATATTTTAAAATAATACGAGTGAAAAAAATAATTTGGTACATAATTTCAATACAATTTTCACTTATTGGCAACAAATATTTATAGCTCGAAATTTGTTAAATACATTCTTCGAATATTTACTGAATTATTAATTTCCTATTATTGTATTGATTTTACAATTACCGAATATTTAGATGAAAATATTTTATGAAATTCTACAATCAAATGTTAAGTTACAAAAATCATTAGAAAATTGTACTAGTATAGAAAGAAACAAAATATAACATGAATTTAAATATAATACTAGTATAGTAGTCAAAGGCTAAATTACAAAAATCACTACAATAAAAATAAAAACATATTTAGAAAAGAATCAAAATTGTATACAATCGAAGGCTTATTTACAGTCATTTTAGAGTTTCGAAATGACATTTAGGGTTCTCAAAGGGCATTTGAATCATTTTAGGGTTTGAAAAGGGCATTTTAGTCACTTTAGAACGATACATTTTGCAAATCTGGTCAGAGGATATTTTTGATATTTCCAAGTCATTTATTTTTAGGAAGGACATTTTAGTCATTTTAGGATTTGCAAATGGCAGTTAGTGTTTTGAAAGGGCATTTTAGTCATTTAATTTATTTTTGTTACAAACCCTAAATTACTTTTATACTCTAATATGTAGTCCGGTGGGATTGGAGGGAACGACTCAACAAATGTTTGTGGCGAGAGCACCGTGAACCCCTTCTTCGCAGACAATGATGTTATGCGTCTCGGTTAGTAGGTTAATGTCAGATTTTGGAGAGTTTTTGTTTTGTTTTGTGATGGAGTGTCGAATAGTAGTAGTAGTAGCAGCATATATATATATATATATATATATATATACGGGCGTGCTAAGGAGGCGTGCTAAGGCGTGCTAAGGAGAATCCACTAATCGAATCCACAAATCGAATCCATGCTACGCTAATTATTTGCAAATTAGTCCCTCCTTATCGCTATGATTAGCGATGAACTACTTTCTCCTCTCCGGCTTCTCTTCTCTCGCGCTCTCACTCTCACTCTCTTCTCTCCTCTCCTGATGGTGACTAGAACGACTTTCTCCGGCAGTCACGCTCCAGTAGCCGCCAGTAGCCTCCACGACTTTCTCCTCTCCGGCTGCCCTTCGTTCTTTCTTTCTTTCGTACAAAGACCTCCAGTAGCCGCCACGACCCCCAAGCTCCGGCAGTCACGCACGTCTCCAGTCGATTAGGATCCAAGTATATTAGTTGGATAGACCACACCTTCGTTAAAGGAGGAAATCACAGTGAAATACCGTTTATCATGGCTAATTTTAACTTCAAGAAGGCTATTGAATTAGGCGACAGATGGATTGGGCTCACTTTTCGGTGCTGGTAGCATTTCGTCCAATATGTGCAATGCTTTTTCTATTTAGGGATTTTTTTCTTCATATTTCCACAAAAACTTCTTCCTCTCATTTAAATTAGGTATGCTAAGAATAACAACCATCAGGTTTGTGCTTTATCTCTTATTTGTCACTTTAAACTTCAGATTTTTTGATAGATGATTGGTTTTTGGATTTTTTTTGATAGATCGATAAGGTTATTGCAAGATTTGAGAAGAAATGCTTTTACTTGAAAGGTAATTATCAGTAATTTTTAATCTTTTTTGATTGATCGATAAGTTTTAATGTTTCAATTGTGCACTGGAAACAACAAGGTACCTCGCTCGGGAAGATTTAGTGATTGAATTTACCAAATCATAGAGGAGAAATTCATTACGAAATTCAGAACTATTGACGGTACTAGATCCATTACGAAATTCAAATCGCATATTACTGACCGTACTAGAACAAAATCTCCTATCCTTTCAATCCAGATATGCATTACGAAATTTCAATTCAATATTTTGCAATTCAATCCAGATTTCAGTTTAATTCTTTGCAATTCAACCCAGATTTCAATTCAATTGACAAAACCGAATCAGAGGAGAAAAACTCGTATGGTACAAAAACATACCAATATTGATTTTGCTTTAGAAGAAAAACTCATTTTTTTACTGAAAACTTGCTTATTTTTGCCTTTTTGGTTTGTGCGGCAGAGGACAGGAGAGAGGATGCATGGAGAAATTCATTAGCTTCTCGCGGAGGGGTATTTTCATAATTTTTGCCTTTTTGTTTTATATTTTTTTGTTCTCCTCATTATTCACTCCTCGGGTTTAATTTCTGGCCATTTTCAGATTTACGACGTGTATTTTATCATGGTTTGTTTTCTGTGAGAAAAGAAGGATAACCAATTTCATTCGACATGGTTTGCGACCTTGATTTCGCCATTTCTGCTGCTGCATTCCTTTGTGATTCGTCGGGCTATCAACGCGCATAAGCTCGATTTGTTCAGTTCTGATTTAAATTAATTTCCAATTATTATTATTTTATCTTAATATTAGTTTATAATGAAATTATTTCAATGTTTTATATTTTTTTTCCTAACTCACTAATTTTCAAAAAATACAGGGACTTAAACATAATTTTTTATTTTAGATGATGGAGGAAAGGATATACCTGAAGAGGTAGCGTTCTGTCGAGTTTGTTTCGTCGAACTAACTGCATTTGGCGAAACCCTAAAAAAGGAGTACTTGCAAGACTGAACTAGCTTTAGCCCATGATGAGTGTGCGATAAAATGGTTTACCGTCAAAGGTGACAAGACTGGCGACGTGTGCAAACAAGAAGTCAAGAATTTTCCTGTCACTTTGCTTTGCTTGCCGTGCCAGACCGGTACGAGACGAAGAGGGAATGTTGGCGGTACCGGTACGGTATCAACGGAACAAACATGATACCGATAATTTTGGGGCTTTTTTGTAATTTAGAAATAATATGGGCTTCTTTGTAATTTTGTTTGAATTTGCAGGGTTTGGCAAGATGTATGGATATTAGGGATAGTGAGCTTGCTTGCGTTTTTTTTTGCTTTTTGGAGCAACTTTTGTCGGTTCCTTATATTTTTTCGTTTCTTATTTTATTTTGTTTAATAAATAGGATTTTTTTCATAAACCACGCACTTTTTAAATTTATTTTGTTAATGATGAAAATACCCCTTTGAGTGCAGAAAAATCATATACATGCTTTGGTGATAAGAGGGGCTTTAAGAGTTGAGAAACCAGAATTACTCACTGTTATTTCTAAATATTTCATTTGCTTTATTGTAATTTTTGTCAAAGATACATTTTTACAAAATAACCCTTATAAATATTTCATTTGCTTTATTAGAATTTTTTTATTTATTTTATTACGTGAAGAATTAACTATGTTTTGTTAGATTCAATCATATATTTTGATAGATTCAATCGTATATTTTGTTAAATTCAGTAATATATTTTTCTGAATTTTATGAAATCAAAACTATATTTTGCTTGATTAAATCATATATTTTGCTAGATTCAATCGTATATTTTGCTAAATTCAATAATATATTTTTCTGAATTATATGAAATAAAAAATATATTTTGCTAAATTCAATCGTGTATTTTGCTAAATTAAATCATATATTTTGCTGAATTATAAGAAATTAACGATCATGTTCATCGGATAATTAACTATATTTTTCTAAATTCAATCGTATATTTTGCTAAATGTAATCGTATATTTTGCTAAATTCAATAATATATTTTGCTGATTATATGAAATTAATGATCGTGTTCATCAGATAATTAACTATATTTTAGTAAATTCAATCGTATATTCTGTTAAATTTAATCGTATATTTTGCTACATTCAATAATATATTTTGCTGAATTATATGAAATTAATGATCATGTTCGTCAGATAATTAACTATATTTTGGTAAATTCAATCGTATATTTTGCTAAATTCAATCGTATATTTTGCTATATTCAGTAATATATTTTGCTGAATTATATGAAATTAATGATCATGTTCGTCAGATAATTAACTATATTTTGGTAAATTCCATCGTATATTTTGGTAAATTCTATCGTATATTTTGCTAAATTCAATAATATATTTTGCTGAATTATATAAAATTAATGATCGTGTTCATCGCATAATTAACTATATTTTAGTAAATTCAATCGTATATTCTGTTAAATTTAATCATATATTTTGTTAAATTCAATAATATATTTTGCTGATTATTTGAAATTAATGATCGTGTTCATCGGATAATTAACTATATTTTAGTAAATTCAATCGTATAGTCTGTTAAATTTAATCGTATATTTTGCTAAATTCAATAATATATTTTTCTGAATTATATGAAATATAAAATATATTTTCCACGGGGAGCAATTGCGTCAAAATTTGGATCAAAATGGATGAGAAATAATGAAGGAAATTCACAGAAGATAGTCCGTTACAACGGAAGTAAGTTCCGTTACAACGGACACTAGGGTTGTGTCTAGTGTAGAGAGGGATATGAACGTCCGTTACAACGGAGGAAGTTCCGTTATAACGGAACGAGGTAGGCCGTTATAACGGATAGGAGTAGCGTTATAACGGATTGGTTAATCCGTTACAACGGACTCTTATGTCCGTTACAACGCACTAGTATGAGTGCTATTGAATGCTTTTCCTTTCTAGTCCGTTACAACGGAAGTAAGGTGCGTTATAACGGAGTACCAACAGACTGAAAGTCAGGTACAAACCGAATGGTCCGTTACAACGCAAGTTAGGTTCCGTTACAACGGAACTCGTTCTGGATTTCGAAATTGCAATTTGAATTTAGGCTTGAATTGAAGGTTTGTTTTGAGATTAAACTAAGGGAGATTTAGACTAAATTCAAGGCAGTAATTAAGAGTAAGAGATCAAGTAAAAGTACTAACAAAGATTTGATTCAAGTAACAAGAACTAAAGATTCGTTAAACCGAGAATTCTTTACACAACAAAATCCAATCAAACAACAATTAATCAAGTAATTGAAAAGGAGTACACCTAGTTGAGAAAGCCTCGAAGTGAAACTCCGAGTCACGGATCGCAATCACTTCGAAGAAACGCGGATCGAGTCACGGCACTTCTTCTCAAATCCACCGTAGGGAAAAGCTCCTTGTCACGGCCCGATCTTCGAAGGATGAGAAGGATTCGTCGAAGGGATGAGCTCCCTTGTCTCGACTAGTCCTTGAGAGATTTTTCTTGATTGATCTTGAAGTATCTTGAAGGTTCTTGATTGTGCTTGGAAGAGAGGGAGAGAGCAAGAGAGTGAAAGAGTGTGAAAAGGGTAAAAAGAGCGTACCAAACTCGTGGCCCTTGTGGTCATATTTATAGCGCTCATGGAGTCTTCTTATTGGCCACGAGTTGGTGGAGAGGATTGGGGGTAAGGAGGTAATTCCCACCAAAGATAGGTGGGCAGGATAAGGGCTAAGGATTGAGTGGTTTTCGTGTAGACTTTTGTGTAAGTTCCTATCATGATAATTATTTGCCTCCCGTCTCATTCATGTACCGAATATTTCGGTATAATATATCGTTTTCACTCCTCTTGACGTGTTGGAGACAACTACACTCTCCAAATTCCCAGAAATTCCTTCTAATTCCTGTGATTAAGCAATAAAACACACTTTAGTGAAGAAATATTCATGTTATCTCAAATATGATTAATAAAGTATATATAATTGTTCTTCACAATGGCTAAAATCCCTAAATTAAGCATTAAATTTGTGCCTTATTTTCTTCACATCAAATACCCCCACACTTAAATCCTTGATCGTCCTCGATCAATTAGAGTATAAAAGTCAAACATAAGAGAGAATTGCATAAGATTTTGTTGAAGTTATATTGTTGGTTCAAAAACTAATTTCATGAATCAAATGGTTCACTCTCATTTCATCAAGTTCAATAGTTATTTAGAATGATATTGGTCTTTTCATTATTAGATCTCGAAATTAACTCGAAATTTCATAAGAGTTTTTCATGACACTCGATCTCAAGCGGTAAGAGCGACTTAAACGTTTTTACTTCGAATTGCTTCACTCCACAATCTCAAAAGAACTCAATTCGAAAGCTATTATCGGGCCAAAATTTCCCGTTTTGCTAGATGATCTTAAATGCAAGTTATTCATTTTAAAACACGTTTGGTACAATGGTACAAGGTTCATACCCGTTTTCGATCAATTTTTCCGCTCATTCGTTTTCTTTTCTCTCTTTGGAAGTCTTTAACCGAACGCCCCACTACACCGAAATGCAATGAGGTTACGCTCGGTGTTGTCTTTTGACCTTCATTTTTTTCTCATATTTTTTTTTTTTTTTTTTTTTTTTAGAAGTCTTTAACCGAACGCCCCACTACACCGAAATGCAATGAGGTTACCCTCGGTGTTGTCTTTTGACCTTCATTGATTTTTTTTTTTTTAAAAACGAGCGGGTATATTTGATCTAATAACGGGTCCCCACAAACGGTCATTTCATAGTGCAATTGGTCATGTTTTAAATCTAGCAAAACGTACTTTAACGGCTACGCTAAGAACCTTACTCATAAGTCCCATATCAATTACGGGTTCGAAAATCGAGTTAAAACGTATCGCATGAACCGCGCATCGATCAAGTGTCTCAAACTCGTGAAATTTGAAACAATAGGGCTGGAATCCCTGAATAGATCTCTTCAAAATCATAACCAAATCCTTTAAAATATTTTGCAAACTTCCAATTTTGAAAGCGAAATTCAGATTTAAATGAAATTTTGTTTTAAAAACAACGATTTAGTTCAATTCAGTGGAGAAAAATCTTTTTATGCATTTATTGCTTGACTTATTTATTATTGATGCTCAGGGTTCAAAAAAAATAATGTTAAATATTCGAAAATTTTAATTAAAAGAGAAAACTTGCCAGAAACAATTCCGTTACAACGCAGTGTAAAGTCCGTTACAACGGACATTGAGGTCCGTTACAACGTACTAACTGCGTTATAACGGAGCACTATTCGTAGCTTAGTTTGAAAATTTTGAGTATGTCCGTTGCAACGGACATTGAGGTCCGTTACAACGCACATAGTTCTGGCAAATTTTGGGAATTTACCGTTGCAACGAAATTTCCTGTGTGTTTTCATGTCCGTTGCAACGGTATTTTCACTCCGTTATAACGGACATTGAGGTCCGTTACAACGAAACTCTTGGTGCCAGTCAAATTTTTAAATTTCTGTACAGTCCGTTATAACGGACATTGAGGTCCGTTACAACGGAGTTGCTGGCCAGATCAAAAAAATTTTAATTTTCCCTGATTTTTAAATTTTTAATATTGGGCTCATACAGGTCAAAGATTGTATGTTACCCCCCCACACTTAGAGATTACTTGTCCTCAAGTATAAAAAATCGAAAATTCCAAAAAGAGGGATAATAGAGAGATACAACCTTTGATGCGTGGGCGTGCCTCCCTCGCTAGCGCTCTTGTTTAACGTCTTGAGCTCGACTTGGTCGAGCTCATCATTGTGAGGTGTCGTGATGCTTTAGAGATTGCTCCTCTATCCACCCGGTTTCGAAGTTTGCGTGGTAGTGCTTGAGTCGATGACCGTTCACTTTGAATGTTTTGCTCGTTTCTTCGCTTCGAATTTCGACAACTCCAAATGTCGTCACATTGGTGACCACAAAAGGGCCGATCCATCGGGATTGAAGTTTCCCGGGGAAAAGTTTGAGACGAGAATTGAATAACAACACTCTTTCCCCCACATGAAAGTCTTTCTTTTGAATCATTCGGTCATGAAACCTCTTTGCTTTTGCCTTGCACGAGCTCGAATTATCGTAGGCCTCTTGCCGGAATTCGTCTAGCTCGAGTAATTGAAGCTTACGCGCCGATGCGTCTTTCGGGTAGTCGAGGGCAAATTGCTTGATCGCCCAAAAGGCCTTGTGCTCTAACTCGACCGGTAAATGGCACGCCTTTCCGTACACGAGTTTGAAAGGAGTCATACCTATTGGCGTTTTGAAAGCGGTACGGTACGCCCAAAGTGCGTCGCCGAGTCGAGTACTCCAATCCTTTCGTGTCGGGTTCACCACTTTCTCCAAAATAGACTTTATTTCGCGATTTGAAACCTCCGCTTGGCCGTTTGTTTGAGGATGATACGCGGTTGAGGTTCGATGGCTCACATGGTATTTGAGGAGGTTTTGGAGATATCGATTGCAAAAGTGGGAGCCTCGATCGCTTATAAGAACTCTTGGTATGCCGAATCGTTGAAAGATATTTCTCTTCAAAAAGTCCACCACCGTTTTCGAATCCGCATGCTTGGTTGGTACCGTCTCCACCCATTTTGTCACGTAATCTACACACAACAAGATGTAAGTATAGCCAAAAGACGATGGAAACGGGCCCATGAAATCAATGCCCCAAACATCGAATGGTTCACACACATAGATTGAATTGAGGGGCATTTGATTTCTACGGCTCAAGTTCCCCGTCTTTTGGCAATTTCCACAACCTTTCACAAAGTTCGCAACGTCTTTATGCAAGGTTGGCCAATAAAATCCACATTCTTGTACCTTGTGTGTGGTACGTGCGATACCGAAATGTCCACCACATTGTAATGTATGACAAAAAGAAAGAATAGATTGTACCTCATTTTGGTGGACACATTTTCGAATTACTTGGTCGGTGCAAATTCGAAATAAGATCGGGTCTTCCCAAACATAGAATCGCGCGTTGCTTTTCATCTTGTCGCGTTGCGCCTTGGAGAAGCTCGGGGGAAATTTCTTCGTGACGATGTAGTTTGCAAGGTCGGCGTACCATGGTGCTTCAACTTGGGCCGCAAGAACGTGTTCCTCGGGGAATTCCTCGCGAATCGGAACGAGATCTTCGATCTTCAATGGAAGCCGACTCAAATGATCCGCCACGAGATTCTCGCATCCCTTTTTGTCCTTGATCTCGAGGTCGAATTCTTGAAGCAAAAGGATCCATCGAAGCAATCTCGGTTTGCACTCCTTCTTCTTCATCAAGTGTCTCAATGCGCCGTGATCCGAGAATACTATCACTTTCGTACCTAAAAGATAAGAACGAAATTTCTCCAATGCAAACACAATTGCGAGGAGTTCCTTTTCGGTGGTGGTGTAGTTTCGTTGGGCATTGTCGAGAGACCTCGAGGCGTAGGCGATTACGTGGGGGTCTTTTCCTTCTCTTTGGCCGAGTACCGCTCCCACACTCGTGTCACTAGCATCGCACATTATTTCGAATGGTAGCTCCCAATTTGGCGATTTGATGATTGGCGCGGAGCAAAGACTTTCCTTTAGATTGTCGAAAGATCTCTTGCACTTTTCCCCGAACTCGAATTGTTCGTCTTTCTTCAATAGTTGGCACATTGGTTGGGCGAGCTTGGAGAAATCCTTGATGAATCGACGATAGAACCCCGCGTGGCCGAGAAAGGATCGCACGTCTTTTACCGTCTTTGGATACGGAAGTGTCTTGATTACGTCGATTTTCGCCTTGTCGACTTCCATTCCTTTCTCCGAGATCAAATGACCTAATACAATTCCATTGCTCACCATGAAGTGGTATTTCTCAAAATTTAAGACAAGGTTAGATTCAATGCACTTCTCGAGTATTTGGGACAAGTGATCTAGACACGAGTCGAATGAGTCCCCAAATACCGAGAAATCATCCATAAAAACTTCAATGAATTTGGAAATATAATCGGAAAAAATAGAAAGCATACACCTTTGAAATGTGCCGGGAGCGTTGCATAGGCCGAATGGCATGCGTCGGTACGCGAAGGTACCAAACGGGCACGTGAATGTGGTCTTCTCTTGATCTTCGGGTGCGACCGGTATTTGGAAATAGCCCGAAAATCCATCGAGGAAGCAATAGAACGGATTTCCCGCGAGTCTTTCTATCATTTGATCGATAAATGGAAGCGGGAAGTGGTCCTTTTTCGTCGCCTTATTGAGCCTTCGATAATCGATGCAAACTCGCCACCCGTTTTGAACTCGAGTCGGCACTTGATCGCCTTCATCGTTCTCAACTATCGTCATCCCCGTTTTCTTCGGCACTACGTGTATGGGCGAGACCCATTTTGAATCGGCGATGGGGTAGATTATTCCGGCGTCGAGTAGCTTGATCACCTCTTTCTTTACAACTTCCATCATTGGTGGATTGAGCCGCCTTTGTGGTTCTCGCGAGGGCTTAGCATCGTCCTCGAGGATAATGCGGTGTATGCACATGGAGGGACTAATGCCCGGAATGTCCGCGAGTGTCCACCCGAATGCCTTCTTGTTCCGTTTTAGCACTTCAACGAGTTTCTCTTCTTGTTCCTTTGCTAGACTCGAGGCAATTATCACCGGCAAGGTCTCCGCTTCATCTAGAAAAGCATACTTTAGTCCAAAAGGTAATTTTTTCAATTCTAACCTTGGAACTTGTTCGATTGAAGGTGGAGCTCTTTGCATCGGGATTTCGAGGTCTCTTAGAAAGAGTGCTTGATCTATGCTTTGTTCTTCTTCCAAATCCGGCTCGATCTCGAATGTAGGATTGTCATATCCTTCAAATTCCTCGAATAGCGGGTTCGAGCTCCATTGAAGGTTTTCGAATGAGCTATCCATGACCTCTTGTACACAATCGTCGATCACGTCCATAGCACTTAAGTTGAGTGTACCTACAATGGGTTCCTTTAGTTTGTCAAAAATATTGAATTTGATTACCTCATCATCGAACTCCATTGTGAGCTCTCCCGCATGAACATCGATTTTCGTGCGTGCCGTCTTCAAAAATGGCCGTCCGAGGAGAATCGGGGTTGAATCGTTACTCCCCTCATTCATGTCCAACACGTAGAAATCCGCGGGGAAGTAAAGTCCATTCACCATCACGATTACATCTTCGACTACTCCCACCGGCTTCGTCGTAGATCTATCGGCCAATTGAATTACTACTTGTGTATCGTCGAGAGGGCCGAGATCTAGTGTTTTGAAAACCGAGAAGGGCATTACATTGATGGATGCGCCTAAATCGAGCATACATTTGGGTAACTCGTGTTGCCCAATTTTGCAAGGGATAGCGAACATCCCCGGATCTTTGTGCTTTTGGGGAAGTCTCAAAATCGCCGAAACACTCTCCCCCACACTTATCAACTCATCTCCTTTTGTCTTTTTTTTATTCGTGCACAATGCCTTGAGGTATTTTGCCAAACGAGGCACTTCTTTGATTGCTTCGAGTAGAGGAATGTTTACCTCTACTTTCTTTAAGATGGCAAGCACGTCGTTGTTCGATTCGATTGGTTTTGGGAGACGACTCGGGAAAGGAGGCTTGACTTGAGTCGATTCGGGTTCTAGTTCTTGAGTTGGTAACTTCGCGGCTTGAGTCGGACTTTCTTTCGGTACCGGTATCTCGAGCTCCTTTTCTTCTTGTACCTCCTTGCTCTTCGAACCTTCGCCCACCTCTTTACCGCTTCGGAGCGATATAGCGTTCACATGCCTTTGTTCGGAAGGAGCTAAAGATTGAGATTGCAAACGAGATGAGCCTTGGGTTTCGAGAACATTCACCCGCGTGGCTATTTGATTCATTTGGGTCTCCAAGTTACCCACATGGCGATTCGTGTTCGAAACCTCTTGCCTTATATTTGAGATATCTTGTTTCACCACTCCAAACTCTTGTTTCATCGAGTCCATGTTTTGTTTATTGTCTTGTTTCAATTCTTGTTTCATTGAGGTCATCATACTCATCATCCCTTCCATCATCATTTTGATATCTTGATTTGGATCTTGAGTTGGAGTTGGTTTTTGAACCGCTTGTGTTGCATTTGGATGTTGGTATCTTGCCGGTTTTGTAACCGATTGTCGATATGGGTCGGGTTGAGCATTGTTGGGATTCGACCAACTAAAGTTAGGATGGTTGCGGAGATTAGGGTTATACGAGTTCGAGGCGTCGAATTTCTTGTAAACGGCATTTGCATCTTCGATCACACTCGGGCACTCATCGGTGTGGTGTGTATTTGCGAGGCAAACCCCACATGTTTTCGTTTCCTCCTTACCCAAAGCCTTCATGATGATCTCGAGCTTGTTGTTAAGCATGTCGACATTGAGGTCGCTACACGCATTAACTCGATATTCAACATTCCTTCTCGATTGAGAATTGGTTGCCATCACTTCGAGTAGCTTCTTAATCTCTTCGAGATCTTTGTTCGCGATACTTCCCCCCGCGGATGCGTTGAGGAATTGGTTCTCCGAGTATCCTAGCCCGTTAATGAATTGTTCGTAGAGGAATTGGACCTCGACATTGTGGCTTGGGCATTCTTCCTTCAAACGCATGAATCGATCGTAGTATTCGTGGAATGTTTCGTTCGGTTTTTGCGTTATTGCCAAAAGTTCTCGCCTTATAGCCGCCAATCGAGAGGCCGAAAAGTACCTCTCCTTGAAGAGGTTTGCTACTTCGTTGAATGCGAGAGGGCCTCTAAGCATGTAGAACCAATCCTTGGGTCCCTCACCTAATGAGTAAGGAAAAAGAAGAAGAAGAATGTCACTAAAAGCTTCATAATTCGAATATATGTTTAGTTGAATCTTGAAATCTTTTAAGTGTTTATGAGGGTTTTCCGTGGCTTTCCCATGAAAAATAGGCAATGAGCCTATAATGCTCGGATCCGCTTTAAAATTCGGAATATTGGGCCTAATAAAATTATAATTATCCTCCACATTTCTAGGTGCTACTAATTCTCTCAAGGTTTTTGGCCTTGGAGCTCTTGTTTCATCACCCATATTTGAATTTAAATGAGTAGAGAGAGAAGAAAAAGTTTGAGTTTGAAGTTGAGGTTCGTCTTGATCTTCTTGTGTCGGTTCCTTGCTCTTCTTAGAGCTTTTGTTTCTTCTTTCGATTTCCTTGACAAATGGAAGTAATTCGCCTTTTCGCGATCTTGTGTTGTGCATAAAGCTTTCTTCTTTCACCTAGATTGTCATAAAAGAAACAAAGAAGTGAGTAAACAAATTTATGAATTTAAATCTCAAGTTTCGATCTAAAATATTGACTTAAACACCGCTCCCCGGCAGCGGCGCCATTTGAAGAGCGGGTTTTCGGTGTGTTTAATATGTCGTTGTGGTAAAACCCCGAACAATCAACAAAATTTGTAATCTAAGTTTGTACAGTGGCAAATGTATAGATTCGTTCCACGGGGAGCAATTGCGTCAAAATTTGGATCAAAATGGATGAGAAATAACGAAGGAAATTCACAGAAGATAGTCCGTTACAACGGAAGTAAGTTCCGTTACAACGGACACTAGGGTTGTGTCTAGTGTAGAGAGGGATATGAACGTCCGTTACAACGGAGGAAGTTCCGTTATAACGGAACGAGGTAGGCCGTTATAACGGATAGGAGTAGCGTTATAACGGATTGGTTAATCCGTTACAACGGACTCTTATGTCCGTTACAACGCACTAGTATGAGTGCTATTGAATGCTTTTCCTTTCTAGTCCGTTACAACGGAAGTAAGGTGCGTTATAACGGAGTACCAACAGACTGAAAGTCAGGTACAAACCGAATGGTCCGTTACAACGCAAGTTAGGTTCCGTTACAACGGAACTCGTTCTGGATTTCGAAATTGCAATTTGAATTTAGGCTTGAATTGAAGGTTTGTTTTGAGATTAAACTAAGGGAGATTTAGACTAAATTAAAGGCAGTAATTAAGAGTAAGAGATCAAGTAAAAGTACTAACAAAGATTTGATTCAAGTAACAAGAACTAAAGATTCGTTAAACCGAGAATTCTTTACACAACAAAATCCAATCAAACAACAATTAATCAAGTAATTGAAAAGGAGTACACCTAGTTGAGAAAGCCTCGAAGTGAAACTCCTTGTCTCCTTGCCTCGCACCGAAAGATCCTTGCTCCTTGTCTCGAGAGTGATGGATTGTACCGAAAGGATGAAGCTCCGAGTCACGGATCGCAATCACTTCGAAGAAACGCGGATCGAGTCACGGCACTTCTTCTCAAATCCACCATAGGGAAAAGCTCCTTGTCACGGCCCGATCTTCGAAGGATGAGAAGGATTCGTCGAAGGGATGAGCTCCCTTGTCTCGACTAGTCCTTGAGAGATTTTTCTTGATTGATCTTGAAGTATCTTGAAGGTTCTTGATTGTGCTTGGAAGAGAGGGAGAGAGCAAGAGAGTGAAAGAGTGTGAAAAGGGTAAAAAGAGCGTACCAAACTCGTGGCCCTTGTGGTCATATTTATAGCGCTCATGGAGTCTTCTTATTGGCCACGAGTTGGTGGAGAGGATTGGGGGTAAGGAGGTCATTCCCACCAAAGGTAGGTGGGCAGGATAAGGGCTAAGGATTGAGTGGTTTTCGTGTAGACTTTTGTGTAAGTTCCTATCATGATAATTATTTGCCTCCCGTCTCATTCATGTACCGAATATTTCGGTGTAATATATCGTTTTCACTCCTCTTGACGTGTTGGAGACAACTACACTCTCCAAATTCCCAGAAATTCCTTCTAATTCCTGTGATTAAGCAATAAAACACACTTTAGTGAAGAAATATTCATGTTATCTCAAATATGATTAATAAAGTATATATAATTGTTCTTCACAAGGGCTAAAATCCCTAAATTAAGCATTAAATTTGTGGATTCTAGTTAGCATTTCTCTCTCTCTCTCTCTCTATATATATATATATATATATATATATATATATATATATATATATATATATATATATAGATAAATGCTAACTAGAATCCACAAAAAGAATCCACAAAAAGAATCCAAGGACCAAAATTAAATACATTTACAGGCGGAAGGTTTTTTTTTCATAATTTGTTAAACTCATGAAGTGGAGGGATCTTTTTGTGAATAACCTATTAAATCCACTCACTCCTCCACCCTCACGATTCTTCTCTATTGGGAAGCCCTCATTCTCTCTTGCATTCTCTCTTTTCATGGCATCTTCTCGCGCAAAGACGATACTCTCGCTCTTCTGGCATCTTCTCCGGCGTCGAGTCCAAGGCGAAACCCTAGGCCAAATCATCATCTCCTCCTACCGGCATCTTCTTTGGGTATCGCCTCCTCGTCCTTCATGGTATTCAACTTGCGAGACGGTGAAACCCTAAACAAAATCGCCTCAATCCTCTCCCAATACGACATGACAGCAATGAACCCGATCTGCGTCGTACCTCCAGATTTTCGCCCAAACCAGGTCCGACACCCTCTTTCCCCGTCCCTGTCAAATCGCTTCTCAGGTCCACACCGACTGAAAGTGCCATCTGTCTTACTCGCAAGATCGCAATGTTCTTCCATGGCCGATGATACTACTGGAATATGATGTCTTCTTTCTCTCTTTGATGTTTGATTTCATAATTGAGGTTCATTTAATTGAGTTAATTGGACAATTGAAGGTCAATTTGGGAGTAATATTGAGCCTTAATTGCATAATTCGGTGTTAATGATATCATCAATTTGTAGTTACATATTAAATATGTGTATTAAACAATGGTGATAATTTGTAGATTCCAATTGCGACATAATTTTGTCTCTGCCACAAATTATAACCAATTTATTTATTTATTCATTTTTTACTGTACTAGATCTATTTGAACTTCAAACTTGAATTTGTGCTAATAAGGGATCTGAATTAGTCTCTGCTACAAATTTAGGTCGTTAAGACTCAGCTGAAAGAGGTATATATTTGTCTTACCCATCTTATTAATTTTGATTACTTTGAAGAAGTTTCATCTTCCAAAATGAGAAACCCTTTTCGAAAGAACCCTCTCGAGACGACGAGATGACTCGAGACAAATTTGAAATTCGGTGCGAAGCTAGCTGGAGATGTGTTATATTCTTTAGCTTCATTGTTTATTTTTTCGAAATGTTCATTTTCGATGAACTAAGGAATATTTTGCATAATTGGAATTGATTTTGGGATAATTATGCATTGTTATTTAGATGTTTTTGCTATTTGTAATTGGAGTTTGGATGATTTGGATGATTTTGTTTTTATTTAATCATTTTTTAAATTTCAGTCCATAGAAATAAGAAATTAAAAAAAAAAATTCAAATTCAGAGACATTGGCAAAGAGGAAAGCAAGCTTCAATCAAACAAATATATTCTTAAATTATAATCCAAAATAAAGTCATAAAATCTAGAAATTATAATTTGATTAGGCCTAGACATAGGGGAAATGAAAAAAAGGAGAAAATGGAAACATTTGCTGACCTTTTTCCTTTTTAATTTTTTTTAAACAATTTTAATAAAAATGGAGACACATTTGCTGAATGTTTTTATTTAGTCCTGACTCCTGACCTTTTTGCCTTTTCGAATTTATTTCTTAAGAAATGGAGACACATTTTCTGGAGGATATTTTGCGAATAAAAATATATTATTGAATTTAGCAAAATATACAATTAAAGTTAGAACAAAGATAGTTAATTACAAGATGAACATGATCATTAATTTCATATAATTCAGCAAAATATATTATTAAATTTAGCAAAATATATTATTGAATTTAGCAAAATATAGTTCATTATCTGATGAAATGTTCATTAATTTCATATAATTCAGCAAAATATATTATGGAATTTAGCAAAATATACGGTTGAATTTAACAAAATATAGTTAATTATCCGATAAACATGTTCATTAATTTCATATAATTCAGCAAAATATATTATTGAATTTAACAAACTATATTTTTAAATTTAATAAAATATATTCTTGAATTTAAGAAAACGTATATATTTTATTAAAATATATTATTGAGTTTAATAAAATATATTATTGAAATTAGGAAAATATTCTCTTGAAATTATTAACATATATTTTTGAATGCAGCATAATATATTCTTCAAATGTAGCAAAATTTACTCTTGAATAATAAATTTGCATTTTGTTTTGGTGCTGATTTTTGTAAAGAGGTGTGTTTGGGAATTATAGGCTTATTTAGGGTCTGATTGCAAATGTGCACATCATATAGTGGCCTTAAATATGAAACGTAAGCAATGCTATGTGATTGGTTAGTTTAGGACTCACATTGACTATATGAGTTGATGACTGAAATTTAATGTGAACATGAATGTCTGTGTGTATGTATGAATGTGATTATTTGAGTGTGTATATTGTTTTCAGAGTTTGAAGTAAAGAATTGTAAAATATTTAAAAAAAAAAGATTGATTGGTGTTTATTAAAATAGTGATACTAATTTCAATGTGTTTATTAAAATAATGATATCAATTTCAAAGTGTTTATTAAAAAATATTTTCTGAATTATTTGTTCCTTGTTACGAGCAAAGTAACAACAAAAAATGAATTAAATTAAAAAGAATTGCTTCTCAATTTATTTTATGCATTTCTATAATTAATTTTGGGAAATATTTCAAGGAATTTTTTATGCTTTTAAAAAATAATTAATTTATAATTCAAAAAAAGATGTTATTTAATTTAGCAAAATATACGATTGAATTTAGCACAATATAGTTAAATATTCGATGAACATGATCATTAATTTCATAATTAAGCAAAATATATTATTGAATTTAGCAAAATATACGATTGAATTTAGAAATATATACGATTGAATCTAGGAAAATATAGTTAATTACTCGGAAAACTTGATTATTAATTCCATATAATTCATCAAAATATATTATTTGAATTTAGCAAAATATACGGTTCAATTAAGAAAAAATAATGAATTATCCGATGAACATGATCATTAATTTCATATAATCCAGCAAAATATATTATTGAATTTAGCAAAATATACGATTGAGTTTAGCAAAATATACGATTAAATTTAGAAAAATATAGTTAATTATCCGATGAACATGATCATTAATTTCATATAATTCAGCATAATATATTATTGAATTTAGCAAAATATACGATTGAATTTAGCAAAATATAGTTAATTATTCCATGAACATGATTATTAATTTCATATAATTCAGCAAAATATATTATTGAATTTAGCAAAATATATGATTTAATTTAGCAAAATATACGATTGAATTTTGCAAAATATAGTTAATTACCTGATGAACATGATCACTAATTTCAAATAATTCAGCAAAATTTATTATTAAATCTAGCAAAATATATTATTGAATTTAGTAAAAATATAGTTAATAAAATATTTTATTACTAATAGCACATTCAATTGTATTAATAATAATAAAATATTGAATGTATTCAATAGTACATTCAATATATTTTGAAATTATCTCTGTCCCATGTCAAATTAGCGTTTATTTTTAAAAGATAGGATAAATCTCTCTTTTAAGTATTACTGTTAGAAGTTATGGCATCGAAGTGTTTTAAGTATTAATGTTAGAAGTTATGATATTGAAGTGTTAACTGGACCAATCTACAATTATTTAATCTATCTCCATTACCTAAAATTCTACAATTATTTAACCTCAGGGTACCACCACCACATTGTATTCAATAGTACATTCAATATACGATTGTTTTAAGTATTACTGTTTGAATGGTTCTCTTTAAAACCAACCTCTTTTTTCACAGGAGTGTGTACTCATATCATGATATACTCAATTCAACAAACATAAACATGAATAAACCTTAATTTTGTACACTACATTTTCTCGTTAGACATTGTTGAACATTAAATTCATACATTCTTTTCATATTGTTGAACATTGGTGACGTGGAGGTCATTGCATTGGTACAAATATTTGTTGATTGTTCAAATGATATAAAATACATTTCTATTTTAAGCTACATGATTCATGAAAATAACTATTTACTAGTGTAAACATGATTTTTTACTAGTATATAAGTTATTCATGGACATGACTTTTCAATAATATAAACATAACATTTCACAAATATATATAATATTCATGAACATGATCTTTTACATCTACGGACATAATAAATTTAATTAATATAAAATGCTAACTTTATAATTTAACAATAACAGAGTTAGATTAAACCAAGTTCAAATTCAAAATAACTCATAATATATCTCGCAACCAAAACAAGTACTGCATTATGCATTATGCATTCCACGTTTTGATTGAATCACCATGTCACATTAATGGGAGGCTCCTTTCCATCTCCCAAAATCCTCCACTCAATTAATATGCATTGAATTAATTGTTAATCGAAATAATTAATTATAGAGTTTTTGTATTAACTGTTAATTATATCACAATTAACTGTTAATCAAAACATAATTAATTGAGTGAATAAATTTGAATACAAATTGGAGATGCAAACTAGCCCTCCCCCATTAATGTCACCTCAAATCACCATGAGTCATGAGTGGGGGGAAGGGGAATTGGTGTGGTGGTGGTGTGTGGGGGTGGGGGGATGGCACGGTTTAATTTTCCATTAATAATTATCGTCCTTACCAGAAGCATTGATAATAACAGAAGGTTTGGGTAGAGAGAGAGACACTCCCCAGTGTCATGAGAGAGGCAAGTCCAGAATAGAACCAGGCAACAACAAACAGAAAAGAGTAGAATGAAAGCATAACTTGCCTAAAATGAATCAGGCATTAAATAGAAAATAATTGAATGGAAACAAAATCAATAATAGGGCTAAGATCAAACCAAGTTCAAATTCAAAATAACTCATAATATATATCTCGCAACCAAAACAAGCACTGCATTATGCATTCCACATTTTTTAATTTATATTTGCCTCTTTTTCCACTCGCATTGTTGCCTTCAGAGCCTACACGAAAAAAGCAATAAAACTATGCATTAAGCTTATGTATACCGTTTATCAATGTATACAGATTAAAATTATAAGATATAAAGTTACCTCCTCGTTCCAATCACATTTTATGATAATAATAGTTAGGATTAAAGTCTGCACAGCAGTCCCACCGATCATTCCTGACCACATTCCCTACATTTATTCAAGTTTGTATAAGCAAATATTTGAAATATATACTTGTATATATTTACATACAATATTTGCTTATAATTAATTAGAACTAAGAGTTACTAATTACCAAAACACCAAAATTGAAGTACCATCCCAAAAGGAAACCAAAAGGGATGCCGATCAAATAATATGATCCTATATTAACGTATGCCACTATAGATTGCCAACCTGATCCTACTGCTACACCTACATTAATTCCATGTACCAAAATTTTCAAATTTGTGATCTCCCTTTTAATGAGAATGTAAATTTGTAATGTTGAAAATGAATTAAATTTAACTGACCAGAAAGAACTGGTTGAACACTATTAAGAAGGATAGTTAGGGCTAACAAAATCGCTAGCTTGTCTACCTCTTTTACTACATCATCACTTGTGGTAAATATCAGAGCAATTTTGTCATGGAGACCCATTATCAGACCACAAAAATATAGCCCTATTAAAAATGATGTTACTGCCGAAACTTTCGTCGCAAATTTCGCACCTTTTCCATTTCCTGCCCCCAGTTCATTTGCTACTCTCACTCTAATGATAAACAAACAAATCGTAAATACTCAATTTGCAAATGAAATAAAATAGGTCGTATATGCAATGCATACCCTGTTGCACCGAAGAAAGCGAGAGGTATCATCAATTCCAGTGAATTTATATTCATGCTGTGTGACAAATATATTAACAGAATGAAAGAAAGAATAAGAGACATGAATTTCAATTATACGTACCATATGGTGAGCGCATCGATGGCTATAGTGGCATTCTTAAAATTACCAGTGATTAAAATTAATATTCTGTAATACCACGTCTCCAAGCTGTTCAATCATAAATCCTCATTTCAATGAAATTCAAAACATAATGACTTAAAGTGAACAAAAATAATGCTAGGCTCTACCAAATTTCATTAGTGAAAAAACTAACCAAATCATGACACCAGAAGCAACGGAGAGTTTAATAAACTCCCACATATCCGCAAAAGCTTCCATCGAAAAACCCGTCCATGTATGAGGACACCCTCCGAACATAACATATGCAAATTGTAATAATGCCACTACCCACCATGATAGGCTTAACGTAAGTGCACAACCTGATAACCCGAGTTTCATTTTGAAGACGAAAACCCAAGTTATCACAATATGGAACAAAAACGCCGCCCCAGCCGTGTAAGCATTGACCATGTTTTTTAACTGGCATTGTAGAAATCGTTGTAGAGGAAACAACAAGGGGTATGAGAAATGCACGGGGAGGAACCACGGAACAATTTTGCCAGCTTTTTCTGCTAGCTCTAATGGCTGACCCATAAAAATAAGAACCGGTGTGGCGAAGAAGTAAAACGGGACCAGAAAAAGCGCGAAAAAGAAGAGAACGATCCATGCACGTTGCATGTAAATTCCTAACATATTGTGTTTCTTTGCACCAAACGTTTGGCCGCATAATGTTTCTAATGCACTCGCCATACCGAGCTGAACATACACAAAAAAATGTTCATCATGACAAAGAAATATCATATATATATTATTGTTTTATAAATATACGATGAGATAAATTTTTAAAAGACACTATGATAATTTTTATTTAGCAAATTCTTGATATGATATATTCTGGTGGTCAATATTGAGTCTCGACTCTCGAGCCATTTGGCACTAAACTGCTCAATGTTCGTACCATGTCTCTGAAAAGCATCCAACTTTTATGAGTAAATTTTGTAATGTCATTGTCATCCAATAGTAAATCTCTGTTTCAAGTACGTATTTTATAAGAAATAAAAAGCATTAATTTTTATAGGAACCGGAAGGGGTCTTGGTGTCTCTAATTTTTTTTTTGCCTAACAGTACGTGTATATATATATAATGATTCGATATATTTTATCAACATAAAATTTTAAAATTTACTGTTTGACTTTCCAGAAAAAAAAATCACGTATTACGAGATCCAGGATATAAAAATATTTTTTTTAAACAATATTCTAATTAATTTATTCAAAAATATATATTCTAATTAAATAACTACAATAGTTAAAATTTAAATACTAATCAAAATCTATCAAATTTAATTATTATATACTTTTTATTTCTTAATAATTCATGTTATGCTATGAAATTTTAATTTAATTATAAGTATTATTTTTTATAACGTATAAAGCGATTGAGTTTTTTTATTATATGTCAACTGTGAATTTTTTTTAGTATATTGGATCTTTATTTTTGTTTCAACTTATTATAAATAATTAAGAACACAAAAAACCACGAATATAATTTCAAAAAAGATCCCACCTAACATTTATTGTATTTTTTGTCCTCATATTTCGGTTTTCTTTTCCAAACTCATCATCTTCATGCACATATTCTCCATTGTTACAATCTTTTTTTAAATCAATATTCAACATAAAAAAAAAATCAAAATCGGATCCTCATTTTTTTTTATCCTAGGCCCCGAAGCTCGTAGGCCTGTGCCCAGGGCCGGGCGTGCAGTGTTTAATGATCTATTTGAGATTTTTAGCTAACTAATTAGAGAACAAATTCATAAAGATAAAATACTAAATACGATTGATATACATACCATGAGTCCATAATTGAATCCAACAGCTAGCGTATGAGCAATCGAGAGAGCGGCAAGCTCGAGTTCGCCGAGGTGGCCAGCAGCAGCTTGAGTGACCACAGTCATGCCGTATGTGGCCACCCTTGTGAAAATGGCAGGACCAGCAATGACCCATAACATTTTTGATTCATCCTTTATCCTTCTCAATAGCCCTAATTCATGACTCGCATCTTTTTCATTTACTAGTTTCAACAGAAGTGGAGCTTTCCGATCTTCTTCTTTTGTCTGATATTTCTCCATATTCTCTCTCTCTCTCTCTCTCTCTCTCCTTAAGTGTGCTTGATATGTTGAGCTTACCCTTCCAGCCTTATAGAGCCTAAGCATTAAATGAAGGAAAATGTTGTACCTCCCCCTTATACTCCCCCTAACTCTTGATGTGGTAATCATAAGGATTAACACCATCAAAACTTAACATATTAATTATGGTTTAACATCTTAATTTATGATTTAACATCATAACTAATATGTTAAATCATAAATTAAGATGTTAAATCATAATTAATATGTTAAAGTTGAAGGTGTTAATTCTTATGATGACCATATCAAGAATTGGGGGGAGTATAAGGGGGAGGTACATCATCACTCTTAAATGAAAAAGAGTCGCGATGTATATTCCCTCAACTGTCCCCCAAGAGTATTGATGCGTCAACAAAATGAGATGTTAATTGATGGCACCATTTTTTCCTCTCCTATAAGACAAATCGGACTTTGGACTTAACGGGATTTAGGCTTAACGGATCCGACCTATATATAAAATTACAAACCCTATTTTTCTCTCTCTCTTCTCATTCTCACAACCGCCATCTCTCTCTCTCTCTCTCTCTCTCTCTCTCTCTCTCTCTCTCTCTCTCTCTCTCTCTCCTCTCTCTCTCTCGTGAACAATACCGCAGCCGCCGGCAACAACCCTAAACCCTAATCTTCTCGTTTTGCAAGCTTTTCGAAGAAGAAGAGGTTACAAAATTCGTTTTTGTTCGTTTTCTTGCTTAGATCCGGTTTTTTTTGTTGATTTCTTGCTTAGATCCAAGTTTTTTTAGTATTTTTTTTGCTTAGATTCGAGTTTGTTGTTATTTCCTTGCTTAGATCCAAGTTTTTTTGTAAATTATTGCTTAGATTCGCGTTTTTTTTGTTATTTTCTTGCTTAGATTCTAGTTTTTTTTGTTAATTCTTGGTTAGATTCGAGTTTTTTTTTTGTTAATTTCTTGTTTAGATTTGACTTTTTGGTTAATTTTTTGCTAAAATTCGAGTTCTTGTTGATAATTCCTGTTTTTTTGGTAAATCCCTGGTAATTCCTGGTATTTTCAATAAATTCCTGGGTAATTCTTGTTAATTCCTGTTAATTCTTGGTAATTACTGGTAATTCCTGCTAATTCCTGTTAACTGCTGTTGGGCTTTTCTGTAATTTTTCAGGGGCTTTTCTGTGATTTTCAGGGACTTATTTGTAATTTTCAAGGGCTTTTTTGTAATTTTCGGGGATTTTTCAGGGGCTGTTAATTGGTAGATGTAATTTTGGAATGTAATTTTTTGGAGTTTACTGTTGTTAATTGGTAGATGTTAATTGAAATGTAATTTGTGTATTAAGTGTTAATTGAAATGTAATTCTTTAAGTTTACTTGTGTTAATTGATATATGTTAATTTGATTGTAATTGTGTATGAAGTGTTAATTAAAGTGTGATTTTTTAAGTGATATTGTGTTAATTGGTATTTGTTAATTGGATTGTTAATAAAAAACTGTTTGAGTGATATTGTTGTTAATTATTGTTATATATACATTAACATTTGATTTATTACTGTCAATTTACGTTTAATACATGTTAATTACGGATTAATAGTTGAGTCATATTTACACATGTTGTTTACACATGTTAATTGGAGAATTTTTGAGTGATATTTACACATTTTATCAACCATAACATCTACCAATTTTCCTTAATGAAAATTGTATAACTGTTAATTCAAGAATTAACACATGTTAACCCATAAGTATGAAATTTTTATCAAATACGATACGGCTTAACGCAGTGTTACGGCTTAACACTGTCAGCACATCAAGGGTGCTAGGGAAAAAATGGGGGAGGAGCAACATTTTTCAATGAAAAATTAATAGCTGATCGTTAGATCATGATCCGATGAATCTGCAACATCGGTGTTTGGGTTACGTTAGGTACTTATATAATATGTATTGTGTTATATACGTGGCTTGACCTTGATTGTTGTATCTTATTGAGTCCTTTGACCGAATCTTTTTTTTTTTTTTGTTGGGAAACATAAAGTGCACTCGAAGGTCCAATATATTGTTAATAGTACTAGGAATATAGCCCGCGCTTCGCTGCGGGATATATTATTTGATAAGAAATAATATAATTAGAAAAAATAATAATTTTATATATTATTTGATATATTATTTCGCTGCGGGATATATTATTTGATATATTATTTGATAAGAAAATAGAAATATTTCTCGTGCTTCGCTGCGATTTTTCAAAATGTGTTATGATCATAAAATAATAATTTTATCTAAAATGTTACAAGTATAAAACAAAAGTAATTTTCATAAATGTTAATTTAAAAAAAAAATCTGATATTAAATAGTGTCACAAGTATTATGCAATAAATGCAAATTTTTTTCCTCCTCAAAACATATCATATGTTCCAAAAGAAAAATTCAAATGTTTTATTTATAATACAAAACATGTCAAATAAAATAAAATTCTGAAAAAGACAAACAAAAAAACATAAAAGACGCAGCTTGGTACCAATCAAAAATATTATAATAAGCACAAAAAAACGCAGCTTGGTACCAATCAAAATTGTTATAATAAGCAAAAAAAATAAAATAATACCAGCTGAGGCTAACAAAAAGTATTTGTGTGAATAATATTTTATTAAATTCAAATATTTTATTTAGAACACAAGACATATGTCAATTATATTTATTAATACGATGAAAAATTCAAATATTTTATTTAGAACACAAGATATATGTCAAATAAAATAAAATTCAAAAAAAAAAAAAAAATCATGAACAGTACCCGGGATGAACAGTAATCGGTTAGACAGTATTGAACAGTGTCGGGTGACGTGGCCTCACCAAAACCCTTGTATTCAAAAATTAATGGGAGGGGGAATTAGGATCATACACGTGCTACGCTGTGGGTTTTGAGATATTCATAAATTTCTTTATACAACATTAAATATATTGAAACAATGAAGAATTATATGGAAGAAGGACTTAACTAAAATTTAGATCATTTGATTTTTTTTTTTCATGTTTAGCATATAATATGATAATCTAACATCTGAAAATAATGATGTAATGTAATTAGGACATACAATATCTTAATTCACAAAAACATATGAAACTAAATTTACTAATCACAATATTTCAATTATACAATTCATATCAAATAGAATAATCTCCATTTACATAGTACATGTTACTAATTTAACTTCCAAATACATGAATTTACCTTGCAAATATACGTGTAAATCTTTTAAATTTCACATGTTTGTTCCATATTATTATTATTATTATTATTATTATTCGACATATGATATATATATTTAAAAATAACAATAATATCCCGACAAATATTCCCGTGTGTGATGTCAGTGTATCATGCAGCATGTTCGCCCTAACAAAAAGAAAATGTATAACAGTTAACAAATAGAGCATTAAAAGTGTGTAGTTAATAACTTTGAAAAAACGGAGTTAATTCATTAATTAACTCTAGAGAGCAAAAAAAAAATTTAAGTAATTAAATAGCTCTAGAGAGCAAACCATGGTTCATAATCTCGGCCGAGATAAAAAAAACTGGGCCGAGTATGTCAGACTCGGCCTCACCCGAGACGATTCTCCTCCGATTATGTCCCGCCCGAGTCTCCGACTTTTTTTTCTTAAAAAAAAAATAGTGTATGCGTAAATAAAGAGCTATAATTTGAGCGTTCTCTCGAGTCTTTGAGTATTCGTAAGTAGTAAAAATGGAGTAATAATGGAGGATTCGAAAGTTAGAAGTTTGAAGAAGACGAGGGAGACTGATATATTGTCATCAGATCGTTTGTGAAATTTATATTATATTTTTTTATGTATGTATTCGTTTTCCATTTAATTGAAGCAACTAAAAAAGATATACTATAATATGATTACAAAACATCCCGAAAGTAAGTCTTTAATTTTTGGGAAATTTTCAAAAAAACCCCTATCTTTTTTGGACATTCTAAAAAAATCCCTATCTTTTTTGAAAACAATTCTAGACCACGAATCATGAACATTATATATATATATATATATTTTTATATTAATGTCGTCGGAACTCGAAGCCACAACTTTAAAAAAAAACGAGTAAATGGAGAAGGCTCGGTGGTCCTCCGTCCATTGGTGCCAATGAGACTCGAACCCACAACCTCTCACAACATATGGTTTCTTGTGTCTCACACCCAACCACTGGGTCACGAACCCATTGGCAAAGCCACAACTTTTACAACATGATTATTTATTACGTTAAGTACTCAATCATTTAGATCATGAGATTACTGCCAAAGGACATGCACATTTTGATAGGCATATTTTACTGTATTCTCCATATCATGTATGTCCAGACAGACAACATAGGCATGTTTGATTTGAGGGATTTAGGAATACATGGATATCTCATATACATGTATATGACCATCCATGTATATGAAAATCCCTCAAACTTGTTTGATTTGTTGTATTTCTAGATCATGCATACAATTTTTTTTATTATTACTAATTAAAATTCATAATTTTTATATTTTTATATTAATTCATTTTAAAATACATTAATTATATTATATTATATTATATTAATTACTATTAGTTTATATTGTTTTATTATTTAATATTTATTTCAATTATATTATATATATATTATATTATATTATATTTTTTATAATGTTTTGTATAATATTATGTTGTATTATATTGTTTTATATCATATAAAATAATATATTGTTTATATTGTTTTATATTGTTTTATATTATATTGTTTTATACTATTAGTTTATATTGTTTTATATTATATTGTGTTATATCATATAAAATAATATTATAGTATTTCATATTATATTCTTTAATATTATATTGTTTGATATTATATTATATTATATTATAATATAAAATATTATATTATATCATATCATATTATATTATGTTGGTTCATATTGAATTGTAGTATATTAAATAAAATTTTATATTTTAATATATTATATAGTTTTATATAATATAATATAAAATAAATTAACATTATATTATATTATATTATATGACATGATAGTATATTATATTATATTATATTATATTATATTACATTGTTTTATATTATATTATATTATATAATATTGGTTTATAACATATTATATTATTACATTATATAATACTATTTATATAATACTATTTATATTTCATAATATAAAATTTAATATTATTTTACATTTTTTGTATAAAGTAACCTATTTTATATTATATTATATTATTTATTATATCATATAGTATTTCATTATATAGAACATTATTTTATTTATTTTGCATTATATTATATTACATTATATTATATCATATTGGTTTATATCATCATATATTATATTATTACATTATATAATAATATTTATATTGTATAATATAAAATTTAATATTATTTTACATTTTTCATATATTGTAAATTATTTAATATTATATTAAATTTTTTATTATATCATATACTATTATATTATATATAATATTATATTATATTATTTTGATTATGATATGGTATTATATTTTATTTTATTGTTTAACGAATAGATTATATTATATAATATTGGAATACATGGACAAGCAAACACAAGATATGAAATCCCAATTTTTTTTATGGATGACAAAATACATGGATGAGAAGGTTCAAAATACAATACACAAGAAATCAAACAATGAATTTGGACCCAAATCCTTGAGTTTACATCAAAATACACCAAAATCCCTCAAATCAAACATGCCCATAGTGTTGTTATCGTTTCTTTTCCAAATGTGTACTACATGTTGGGAGTCGTGGATGATATTGATAATGATTTAGTGAGTTTTATAGTTAAAATACAATTTTCTATTGTATATTTGACATCCGTGATATCAATTT